>JAVANC010000028.1:4091484-4116922 GCA_033319125.1 Parnassius glacialis | reverse complement strand
CGGATTAGTAAGCTGAAGTGGCAGTGGGCCGGCCATATAGTTCGAAGAACCGACAACCGATGGGGAAGAAAGGTTCTCGAGTAGCAGCCTCGTACCGGTAGGCGAAGTGTAAGGCGACCCCTCACTAGATGGAGTAACGACCTGGTAAGTCATGCAGGAAGTCGATGGGTGCAGGTGGCTCAGGACCGTGCTTTGTGGCATTTCTTGGGGGAGGCCTATGTACAGCAGTGGCCTTATGAAAGGCTGTAATAATGATGATGATATTGAGTTTTGAGTTATGTGTCTGTATATATCAAATACTGTACCTCTATAAATGGTAAATTAAAAAAAAACTAACGCATATTTTTGATAAATGTAGAAATATTATATCTAACTGTTATCGCTGTATCTAAGATGATCTTCTGTGTAAATTTAAAAATATGTTTTTTTTATAGTAAAGGATGAAAAACGAGCACACAGTTCACCTGATGGTAATTGGTTGTTGCGGCCCATAGACATCTACATCTATCCTCTATTACAAATCAAAATGCAGATGCGTTGTCACCCGTGAGCACTAAGATGGAATGCCTCATTTTCAGTAAAAAGGGTCTCCAGTTCTTTCCACTCACCATACGAAACACAGCAGCGTCAAGCTGCTATTTTACGCTGGTATTCTGTGAGAGCGTGGTACTTCCTCGGTCGAGCCGACCCATTCGTGCTACAACTATACTACTAATATAGCTGCAGCATGGCTCTACTACGTTGAACTATAAACTATAGTTTTAAAATACATACATTTTTCTTGAATTCATATAACAATAACATATTATACAGGTTATGTTAAAATTATTTGATCATAATATGATATAATCGCAAACATTTCCATATATTTTGTACTTTGGTAATTGAAACAAAGGTGTGATAAATCGCTTACGCAGCTAAGATTACAATTTGTATGTTGATCTGTCTGTTGTTATGTGATTATGTAATTGCTATTGAAAATTATTACCGTGCTTTGACTTCTTTGTTCTATATATTAATCTAAAATGTAATAATTTTCGTTTTATATTTAATGAAACTTCAAATTATATGCTTTTAACTTTTATAAGTCATTATTTTCTGAGAAAATTTTATATTTGTGTTATGAAAATATTTACTTCGTTTAATACGAATTTGAAATTCATCATATTATGTATACAATTAATTTATTTAAATTTTGTTGTGCCCATAATATTGTGAGGCCCAATTCCTGCACGACAATGACAGAACTAAATATAATACCATGCTAGGATATGAGTAAAAATATGAGTAGGTTACGTAATACGGAATTGTAAATAAAATGTATTGATAGTGCGTAAGTGTGAGTAACAATGGTAAAGAAAATTTTCGGAGTTAAGCATATCTATATACAATCAGCCAGATCAGCTAAGCTAAGAAAACCTAATAACCAATTAATTTTCATAACATTGTTGTATGCGATAAAATACGGAGTGAGTTCTAGCTATTCTTAATTGAGTGAAATGAGAATTAGGTTAAGAACTGTATAACATTGGCCATTATCTTTACTCGTATCATTTACAATTAAATAATAAATTAATTAAGCTGAAATGCTTAAAATTTAAAAAAGTGAATGAAGTGATATTGGCCATTGTCTTGAAATGCATGTACGCGAGCCGTGTACGTGAATGAAAATGCACAATTTCAAATAAACAATAGCTAAATGCTGAGAAATAAAATGAATAATAAATAATGGGTAGAAAAATGTAAAAATAAAAAACAAATGAATTCGAAAGAATAAATAATGAAACGGAAAGTAAAATGAGAAAGAACCATATAATGGAAAAGTACTATGTATTATAAATGTCCGAATAAGGTGACATGTTCTGATGAAACCGAATAAATAATATTGTAAAAACATTATATTATGTTATAAATAATAATTATGCCTGATTATGTCATATACTTCTGTGAATACACCATTTTTACTTGCTAGAGGGTGTGACCGAACGCCCTGCTAATCTGTGTATAAATAAATGTATACGGACATTAGATTATAGTTTTTCATAACACTCAGACTTCATTTTCATTAAGTTTTCATAAAAATTATTCATTAATTACGTTTATAATAGTTTTAGGGTTTGTTGTAACCTTAAAACTTTTATAGGATGCAGGAGTATACAAGCTTGATTGTGAATGTTGTATCTCATATATAGGGCGAGCAAAGCGATCTATCATAACCCGCGTAAAAGAACACATAGCTGACGTGAAAGACCAACGTTTCCGGAAGTCTGCAGTTTGTGATTATATCCTAAACGGCCCCCGCCATTACACTAGATTTGATAAACCACAAATTCTTGCGAAAGAACATTGATTTCTGCCAACGATGATACGTGAAGCTATCGATAATAAAAAAAACAATCTAATTTCAATTGAGAGGGAGGCTGGGTACTACAACCTGCTCGGGATCCTGTAACTAATAAATTAAAATTAAACCCAAGTATACCACTGCAAGACTTCAAAACACAGTAAGTCAAAAGTTCAAAAGACATCCTGCGTAGATCGGACAAAAGGAATAATTAAAAAAGCTGAAGGTACTCCGGGTTAACACTGACATCGGGACGTCAATGACCTCAGATCCCCGTGAGTATTGGTGCTGTAAAGAATTAATTAAAATAAAAGTTAATTAAACGCGATAGAATCCGTAAAAGTAGTTTTATTCAATTTAAATAATTTTCAGTTCATAACAATATAATGCACCATGTTTATATTTATGTTAATAACATATTGCGAATTCTGAAATAAATAATTTGGATCAATGACAATAATAATGATTATTATTTATTTTTTATTTTGGTAAATTTAATTGCAACAACAAAATATCCAGTTCGTAACAATAAAAGACATTAAATTTTCTTCCTGGTATAACTTTTTCCTAACCAATGCGACTTAGGGATCTTCAAGAAAAGAGCCTACTCTTTATTAAAAGGCCGGCAACGCGCCTGCAAATCCCCTGATTTCGCAGTTGTTAATGGGCGGCGATAGTCACTTACCTACTACTACTACTACGAATAATTCCTCCTGATGGATTATCGCAATAAATCTGCTACTGCGAAATATTACTGAAAAAGATTAACATTATATTTTATAATGATTTCTTATATTTACGCGAACACTACACATTGAATAAAACGAACGCGATAAAATCTGTAAACGTAGTTTTATTCAAATTATAATTATATTATAGTTCTAATTGTGTTTGATTCGAATAATTAATGAGCAACATGAATTCTGTGAGAGCGTTGTCTTTAACCATTCGGGCTGGCCTATTCGTGCTACCTCCACAATGTAGCTCTACCAAGACAATACTATTTTGTCAATTTTTCGTAAAAATTCTGGCCTAAGTAGTGCAAAATTCTTATAAAAACGTAAAGTCCGTGTTTGTAGTAACACTTTAGTCAGTGTTTATTGTAACAGTTCTTCGAAACTAGCTCACTCCACCAAAAGATATGAACATTTAATGTTATTAAGAATTTATTTTTAATAGTATACATAAAAATTAAAGCCCTGACCTCAGATTTTGAAATTAGTTTTTTTTTTAATTCTTGAAGACAGTTTTAATTACTATTAATATTTATTTTAGTTTTTTTTTTGAGTAGAGTAAGAAATATATCAATTTTGTCTAAATAATTAAATTAAAATATCATCTATCATCCCACTTTATGGATAGAATGTTTTCTTCTTTTTTTATGGAATTACTCATAAAGTAGGATACACTTTATTTAATAAGAAAATTATCATCAAAATCGGTTTTCAATTGACAAAAATATCGTGCAACGAAAAATACGGTCGAATTGATTTCTCCCTTTTTTGAAAATGGCTAAAAATTAATATTTACATATCAGAACATTTTATTTTATTATATTCCTTATTCTTCATTAGTCCCCAAAAGTCTGAACTTTGTGAGGATCCTCTATAGCCACGATTAGGAGATGGATTAGCGATAAAAGTATCAGATATCATCACTCATAAATTCCAACTCATTATTGATGAAAAATTAAGAAATTCTCATCTTTAATGAAATTTTGTTATAGGATAAGGGTGAAAAACGAGCACGCAGTCCACTTGATGGTAAGTGGTTGCTGCGGCCCATAGACGTCTACATCTATCCTCTGTTACAGATCAAAATGCAGATGCGTTTTCACCCGTGAGGACTAGGATGGAATGCCACATTTCCAGTAAAAAGGGCCTCCGGCCACCTGCACTCACCAAGCGAAACGCAGAGGTAAACCTCTACTTCACGCTGGTATTCTGTGAGGTCGTGGTACCACCCCGGTTCGAGCCGGCCCATCCATGCGACAGAAGCTGCCGCCTGGCTCTAGCACTGTTAAAAAAAATTAAAATTTAATGTTAGATAAAACTATTTTTAACAATTGATTGCGTTTAATTTTACTTATTTTTGATTATCGCCGCTTCGGCAGCTTTGCAACCCCCATGGTTACGAGAAAGTAAATTTAAGCATTATAAAACACATAAAAATTGTTCAATTCAATTACTGAGGTTCGAGTTAATATAAAAAAGAATTTAATGTACTACACAAAAGTCCAATGTGTGATTTTATATAAACAATCATAGGTACTAAGAAACTGTAGAATCAATTTATTAAACCTAATGCCATACAACATGTAACAAAAATACTGTGATTCCCGATAAGTGCATTATCAGAATCAGTATTTAAACATATAGAAATAACATTACTTCTGAGAACCAGACCATGAAAAATCAAATTCAATATAAATACATTTTATTTGCACAATGTACATGGGTTTTTAAATGACAAGTGAGATTCAAAAACCCCACTTTAACGATGCACGATGTCAGTTTCGATTTTGCACGTTCTTGTCATAGGTGATCCACATTTCATCACCACTGAATAATCTTTTCAAAAATTATTCAATTTTCAAACGTATAGAAATAAATTATTACGTTTCAATAGCAAATTTGTTAGATATATAGAATGATAGCATTTTTGATAGATCTAACCAATAATTTAAGTAAAGTACCATCTTACATTCTCGACATTATCACGTTATGAGCAACATTATACTTAAACTTTTAAAAAATGTGTAAAATTAAGTATTTAAGAAAATTACTTGATTAAAATAATGTAAGTAGTTCATAAGTGATATTTGTAATATTGTGAATATACCTAAAATTTGGAAGTTTGGGTCAGTGCACCTGACTCAATCACATTTATCTTGTTTAAACAGCCACCTAAACTCTAAACTCAACGATGAAACTTAAATAAAGAGTCAGTACTTGACTTCTAACTACAATAAAATGAGATATGATTGAGGAGGTATTGGGTTGGCAATTACCTGTGAGGTAGGTGGAATTTGATATCATATACTGTATTGTAACAGATTGAAAGAGAAAAGAACAGATACATAAAGGATTATTTGAGTGTAGTGTATAAGCTCTCGAAATTGTAAAATTTTATACTAACGACTCCATTGTGTGGGTTATTGACCCAATTGAAACAGAAACAGAAACTTTTATATTCAATACAGATTATATACGAGTATAATACTTATTAAAAGTCATTCTTTTGTTTAATTACCGCTGGTTCGAAAAATAACCTCTGTTATGGGAAGAACCAGCAAGAAACCCAGCGGCACTTTTTTTTAATTAAGAACTTACAATAATGTATGTTACTCAATTAACAACATAACAAATTAGAAATAGATTGGTAGCGATCACCTCATTTACACGGGTTATTCATCATCATCATCATTACAGCCTTTCATAAGTCCACTGCTGAACATAGGCCTCCCCCAAGGAATGCCACAAAGCATGGTCCTGAGTTCCTGCATCCATCGACTTCCTGCATGCCTTACCAGGTCGTCACTCCATCTCGTGGGGGGTCGCCCTACACTTCGCCTACCGGTACGAGGCTGCCACTCGAGAAACTTTCTTCCCCATCGGTTGTCGGTTCTTCGAGCTATATGGCCGGCCCACTGCCACTTCAGCTTACTAATCCGTTGGGCTATATCGGTTACTCTAGTTCTACTGCGGATATCCTCATTTCTAAGTTTATCACGCAGAGAAACTCCGAGCATAGCACTCTCCATAGCTCGCTGAGCGACCTTGAGCTTCCTCATTCGGCCAGCAGTGAAGAACCACGTCTCAGTTCCGTAAGTCATCACTGGCAACACGCACTGGTTGTACAATTTCGTTTTAAGGTTTTGAGGTATGTCTGACGAGAAGATGTGTCGTAGCTTCCCGAACGCTGCCCAGCCGAGTTGAATCCGTCGATTGACCTCTCGGTCGAAGTTGGACTTACCTAGTCGGACTATTTGTCCCAGGTAAACATACTCGTCAACAACTTCGAGCTTAGTGTTCCCAACAACTACCGGCATATGTGTGACATGGACATTAAACATGATCTTTGTTTTGTCCATGTTCATTTTAAGACCTATCCGTTGGGAAACACTATTGAGGTCATTAAACATAGTGCTTAGGTCCTCCAGCGATTCTGCAATAAGGGCTATATCGTCGGCAAATTGAAAGTGAGTGATGTACTCGCCATTGATGTTGATACTTTATCCTTTCCAGTCCAGAAGCTTGAAAACGTCTTCCAATGCAGCGGTGAAGAGTTTCGGGAATATGACGTCACCCTGTCTTGCACCTCTCTGCAATTGGGTAGGTTTCGTACTCTGGTTCTGTACTCGGATAGCCATCGTAGCTCTACTGTAGACAAGACAAGACTCCTTGTAAAACCAAATTGATTTTTATGAAGTAAATTATTTTTATTAAAAAATTTAACATTTGATCAAGAATAATTTTTTAAAAATCTTACTATGTGTTGGTAGTAAAGAAATAGGTCTAAAATTAGGGAGGTCTAATGTACAACCAGATTTGAATAAAGGTATTACTTTACTATGCTTCATTAAACCAAGAATACACCAGATCCCCAGTTTTCTTAACATCAATAGTTTTAAAATATTTTAAAATATCTTTTGATAATTCTTTATGAAATATAAAATTCTTTGTACGCGCATTCACATTTTGTTTAAGTAATGATTCGGTGACCGCAGGAGATGAATTCAGTGACTTAGTGGTTAATATCTGAATATCAGTAAAGTATTTCTCCAAAACCATTGCAACGTCCTGCTCTGATGCAATTAATTTGTTGTTAGCACTTACCAGTTTCGCTATTGATTACCCTCCATGTCATTTTAATTTTATTAGAAGCCGTCTTAATTTTGTTGCTTAAATACAAATACTTGGTTGTCCAGCACACTCTTTTATATTTTTTTTTATATTATATTACATATTCCCTTAATGCGACGCTTTTATTATATGACTTTTCATGGTGAAGATCATTTAACCTATGTTTGCTCTTGGACTCCTACTGTCACCCATTCATTGAATAAATTCCGACTGTTCAAAGAGAATGTATTAGTAGTAAAAGTATTATTTAATTCATTGCAAATAAGCTTAAACAATATTCCATACAAAAAATTAGGATCATTTTGGTATGAATGTGATGGAAGTTTCTTCACTATGTTACTTCTAAACTTCTCACCAATATGACAATCACCGGGCTTAGACCATCTCAAGGTCCCACATACAATCCTAGCAGATATTACCACCTGCATACCTCCATCAACCAGAGCAATAAGATGCGTCGAACCTGGTGCGGCGCACACGCAGATATGAGACGTAATATCGCAAATAGCAGAAGCATAAATGCAAATATTATACGGATGGCGGCCGCTCACAATACACCAAGATGATCCCTATCGTTTTTGGTTACAAAATTGGTACTGTTTTTAACTAAAAATACCACCAACGTATCATAGAAGCACGGTACTAAGACGCCAGTAGCCAAAAATCCACGTAGCATAGGTTTATTGCACTAAGACACAAGCATACATGGAGTTATGTATGCTTGTGCACTTAAAAGTACTACCAAACACACCCTAATCAAGAGGAAAGCCGACGTATCATAAAATTTTGCGCTAAGACGCCGTCCACTAACGATAGGGGTGTGAGATGTCCACGGGAATGTCGTATTGCTACAGCAAACCCGCTTCCCACCGGCACTAAGATGATATGTCTAGGACAGATCGGTTAGCGAGCCCAAGTTTATCTCGATCTCGGACACTGTGAAGCAAACGAAGCAAAGTCCCATTTCATTCAACATAATGCTTTTACCTATTTGAGACCTTCCATATAGTTGTTTTTTTTTCATAGATTTTACTGACGTTTGACATTTGTTTCTTGACGATTGGCGTTTGTTGAGCGGAGTAAATTGACTAAATTCTTTTTTTTTAATTTATTATTAGATAAAAATCGTTACAATCTTGCTATGCGGCACAGCGAAAAACCACGCAGGTTTGTGTTGCGTGCCGTTCCGTCTACATTTACAAAAAATGGGGATAACAATTAATATTTATTAAGGAAGTACCATTTTAATTTATACTTTATGTTAACTTCATTAAGTTCACTTGTAAATTTATTATCTAGACCATTTATTAAGCGAGGTATTATGTATGCGCTGGTGCGCTCACCATATTTAATTTTGGATGGTATTGTCATTAATTTTTTTGAGTTATTTGCAAATGATGCTATTTCACGTGTTATGTGCAACTATCACACAGGCTTAAAACCTTACCCGGCGGGAGACCTCCCATTTTTCTTCTACGGCCGATGCCTCAATTAAAAAAAAAACATATTCGTATAGATTTGAAATAGTCCTCTACTTAAATACTAATTATTGATTATTTTAAATGATGGATATATGTTTATGATTAACCTTTCACAATCTTGTAATTAACTTTCTGCTTGAAGAACATTAGAAGGAAAGGATCAAGTTGAATTTAAGACCGCACTCGCTCATCTAAAGTTTCCCTCTCAGATTTATAACCGTACAATTTCACTCTCAAAGTTACATAATATATATAAATACATTTATAGGATTCTTTTACTAAGCACAGATTAAGAGCATCAACGTATCCCTCATGAGTGAGCTACAGAGAACCACGTTGCAGTTTTATTAAGGGATGTAGCCGAATGGGGCGCCTCGAACGGTAAAGGGCCAAGCTCTCACAGATTACCAATATAAAACAACCAAGCAGCACACAAGCGTTATCAAACAACAATATACCAGCCACATAGAACTTACAGTTCTTTTAAAATCATATAAGAGTGTAGATCGTCCATTTTCGATAGTGGGATTCTTCTTTTGTTTCGTTATTTTGATGTTGAATGAATTTTGACAAAGGTTTACAATTAAATACTAATTACGAAGATATTTAATAACGAAATAATAAGAAGATATTTATAATAAAAAAGAGCATCCAGCCGTGTGAAAAAAGTTTTTTCTTTTTCATTTAAATTCGGCTAATAAATACCTGAAATACTTAAATAGAATAATTCATTCGAAGCAACGACTTGTAAGTTGAAATATCTCCCATAAAATCTGTCGATATCAATCGAAAATAAGTCTTCCAAACTTTTAAAGTTAAGGTATAAAAAGTTTGCCCTACCTGTCACATTCGCACACGATCTTTCGTTAAGAGTTTTAATATAGAACGAGGCGTTGAAAGCACACGATTCTCCGCGCAGGTAAGGGAAATGCCATGATAGTCGTGGATACGTCGGCTTATAAAAACTTTTTAACAAAAAAATTAAACCGCCGAAAAAAACTAAAAAGCAAAAAATAATAAACCTTTTTATTTAACCTTAATAACTAAGTTCTTAAACTAATTTAAGTGTACCTAAGTATATATTTTTGTAATTATTTTGAGTTTTAATTAACCTTAATAACTAAGTTCTAAAACTAATGAAAGTATACCTAAGTAATTTCGAGTCGGCGCTAAACAATCAATGTACAAAGACCAGTAAATTACCATAAATTAAAGAAATAACCAAATCAAATTAACAATGCCGCGCATCACGCTTTACATAATTAATTAATTTGCTTGTCTCAATCAAATCTAATCTCAAATCTAATTTGGATCATCGCGAGGAAAGACTGTAAGCATAAGAAGCAGACTAAAAGATAGCTATGGTTGTGTGAAGTGGTAGCAACTTTTCAAAGTACGAATGGTTATGGCGACTCTGAGCGCAAGATGTTGCCGATAATTTTATGCTGAGCCGTCACGGTTCACAAATTACAAGGTACGACCCTTGATAAAGCTGTAATCGACCTCGGAAAGAAAGTGTTTGCCAAAGGGCAAACACTGTATATGTGGCACAGGTATATGTGGCACTGAGCAGCGTACAAGAACTTGAGGGTATTGCTTTATCTAATCTAGAGCCAAATAAGGTATTACACAAACCTCAGGATGAACGAGCTTTAGCAGAAATGCAGAGACTGAGATGACCTGACTGAGTGTAGACCACACACAAGAAACTGACAGGTCTAAAGCTCATTCATCGTAAGGTTTTTACATAATACACAACTCAGCATTAGAATATGTGATTAAACAATAAATCATCCCTTTTTTACCACCCTTAGGGTAGACGTTTTGTTTTCAAATTTATATGGGACCAATTTCGGGGTATACCCTATCTAATAAAAAAAAATTATCAAAATCGGTCCACTATGTAAAAAGTTATGCGTGGTCTAACATGAAAAAAATATACACGTCGACTTGAGAACCTCCGTTTTTTCGTCGGTTAATAATACTAAAATACAAGAACTTTTGTCGGATGCAAGTATGTATAAAAGGTTAAAAATCACCCAACAAATAACACACCTAAAACAACTAGTGATATCATAAACAAACACTCCGAAAAATTAAATCTAGACGTAAAATCAATAATACCTACTTGTGCTAAACCACCGAAGTTGTATGTGTGGCCAAAAATACACAAGCCCAATGCTCCACTACGTCCTATAGTGAGCCAAATCGATTCACCAACTTACAGTTTGGCTCAACACTTAGCGAATACACTCTCACCGCTCAAGGGACATACAAGAGCACACACAAAGGATTCCTACCATTTTGTCAATGAGATTAAAGACCTACATCTGTCAGACAATGAAACTATGGTCAGTTTTGATGTGCAGTCTCTGTTCACATGCTTACCTGTTGAAGACTGCATCTGGATTGTTACTAGAAGGCCAGAGGAAAACAACATGCCCGTAGAATATGCAGTATTACTCAGACACTGCCTTACATCTGGCTACCTATAGTGGAAGGAGGAGTTCTACAAGCAAGTAGGTGGAGTGGCAATGGGCTCACCTGTATCTCCCATTGTTGCCGATATATTCATGGAGGACTGTGAGGAGAAAGCCCTGCTTATTTCTCCCGTAAACCCAAGATTCTACAAGCGGTACGTAGACGACACTTTCACAATTCTACCTTTAGATAAAGTAACTACATTTTTAGGCCATCTTAACTCCTTAAATTCTAAAATTAAGTTCACAATGGAGTTAGAGGCAAACAATTCTTTAGCTTTTCTAGATGCATTAGTAATTCGGAATCCTGATAACACCTTGAGTCACACTGTGTATAGAAAAAAGACCCATAGAGATAGATATTTAAACGGTGATTCTCACCACCATCCTTCACAGTTAGCTACCGTGGGAAAATCTTTGTTTCAGAGAGCTCGAGGGATCTGTGACAGTAAACACCTAGCTGCCGAGCTCCAACACGTCAAGCAAGTTTTGCACGACAATAAGCTTCGGGTCCCGCGCCTACGTCACAGTGAACGAGTGAAGCTGGTCACAGTCGAGCGAGTGCCTGTTGTACTCCCATATGTCAGAGATGTCACTGACAAGATTGGCTACATCTTAAAGCGTGCTTCCATTAAAACATATTTCAAGCCGCCGAAGAAGATTAGTCAGTTTTTACCATCAGTCAAGTGTAGCTGGATTGTGAATGTGATCTCTTTTACATAGGACAAACAAAAAGATCCATTTAAACCCGCGTTAAAGAACACATAGCCGATGTGAAAAATAGACGCTCCGGGAAGTCTGCAGTCTGTGAACACGTACAGGATTGTCCCCGTCACTACATTAGATTTGATAGACCACAAAACCTCGCTAAAGATAACCGATTCCTTCCAAGGATTATTCGCGAGGCTATTGAAATCAAAAAACATCCTAATTTTAATAGAGAAGATGGCTGGGTACCACCATCTGCTTGAGATCCCATAATTAATAAAATTAAATCCGAACCCAAGCATACAACTGCAAAACTTCATGATATTGTAAGTTCATACTGCGTAGATCGGAACAAAAATTTATAATTTTTCATTTGGAGGTAGCCGTGGTTAACTATAACATTGGGACGTCATACACCTCCTTCCCCCCCCCCCCCCCCCGTGACCATGGGTGCTGTTAAGTGCTTGAAACGTCGGGAATGTAAAATAAGTTAATATACGCAATTAAATCCGTAAAATTAGTTTTATTTAAACATTGAAAGCTCTTTCAAACTTCTCTTTATTTTTATTAGATTTTAGATTTACATACGAACGTTAAAAAATATCCAAGTGTTCTCCTGCACATTTGAGCTTTTTTATTGCTTCGTATTTCATTTTAAAATACGCTGCAGTGCTGAAATTTCCAATTTTACGCACGTGTGAATATGTTTTTTTTTTATAGAATAATGTTGAAAAAAGAGTACACAGTATATACGGATGCGGCACAAATGGTTCATCTCTACCGAGGTACGATCACGAACAAGAAAAGATAAAGAAAAACTGAATTTTAAAATGTATTATGTTAATATGGTCTTAAAAAGCTGCCATCAAATGGTGGTGCCATCTACGTACCGCTTGTAGAATCTTGGATTTACGGGAGAAGTAAGCAGGGCTTTCATACATACTTGGATCCGTCAAAGAAGATTAGACAGTTTTTACCATCAGTCAAGTTTTTCTTTTATGGAATAGGGGGCAAACGAGCATGCGGCTCACCTGATGATAAAATACTACCGCCGCCCATGAACAACCGCAACACCAGGGGAATTGCAGATGCGTTGCCGGCCTTTTAGAAAGGTGTAAGCTCTTTTCTTGAAGGTTCCTAAGTCGTATCGGTCCGGAAAATTTGCTGGTGGTAATTGATTCCACAAGGAAGTCGTGCGAGGGAGAAAACTTCTTTGAAATCGCACAGTGGTGGACCGCCAATCATCCAGATGGTATGGATGGTAACGCGAGTTTTGTCGCGATGTGCGATGGTGAAATTGAGCGACTGGAATTAGTCCGAACAATTCCTCAGAGCACTCCCCGTGATAGATGCGATAAAATACGCAAAGAGATGCAACATCTCTACGCAGTACCAGTGTATCGAGCCGATCAGAAAGAACTCGGTCGTCGACGATTCAAACCGCTCTGCGCTAGATGCGGTTAAGTGGAAGGAGCTGGTACTGGTGTGCCCCGGCCCAGAGATGAGAACAGAATTCCATGTGGGGCCGAACTTGCGCTTTGTTAAGTTGCAAGCGATGTGCCGGCATGAAATACTGTCTCGCTCTGCTGAGCACGCCAAGCTTTTTAGAGACCAATTTGGCCTTCCCTTCCAAGTAACCACGAAACTGCACACTATTCGATATGTCGACGCCAAGGATTCCGATACTGGCTGAGGCAGCATGGGGAGTGCCTTAAAACTGAGGAGATACGACAAAGGGGTTCTTTTTAGAGGTAAACGCGCAAACTTGTGTCTTCTGGGGATTGAACTGGACTAGATTTAGTCGGCCCCAATCCAAGACTTTGTTAAGCAAAGACTCGACTTCAGACACAAGTTTGTCCCGGTACTTGGCGACGTTTTCCCGAGAAATATTTGCACGGCCGGTATATAAGGCATCACCAATGCTGTCGTCTGCAGAGTAATGAATGCTACCAGTTAGCAACATATCATTGATATGCAGGAGAAACAGCGTTGGTGATAGCACACAGCCTTGTAGAACACCAGCGTTGATAGGCTTGAGATCAGAGCATGCACCGTCTACTACGACCTTGATGCTCCGATCAGCAAGAAGACTGGTGATACATTTGCACAATTTCTCGGGAAGCCCATAGGCAGGAAGCTTAGAAAGAAACGCTTTGTGCCAGACCCGATCATAGGCCTTCGCTACTTCCAAACTAACGGCTAGTGCCTCCCCCTTGGATTCTACTGCCTCCGCCCATCTATGAGTTAAGTAGACTAGAAGATCACCAGCTGATCGACCCCGACGAAAACCGAACTGAAGGTCACTAATCAGCTGGTGATCCTCAAGGTACCTCATAAGCTGGCAGTTTATAACGGTTTCCATTATTTTGGAGAACAAGGTGGTGATGGCGATAGGCCTGTAGTTGGACGGGTCTGAGCGTTCTCCTTTTTTAGGTATCGGGTGCACCAAAGCTGTCTTCCATGAGTTCGGGACTACGCCTTGGGAGTAGGAGTACCGGAAAAGACGCGTTAAAACCGGTGCCAACTCCGGAGCACACGTCTTCAGCACAATGGGAGGGACTCCATCGGGCCCACTCGACTTGCTGACGTCCAGGGAGAAGAGTGCTTTGCGGACCGAGCTCTGTGTAAATTGCACATCCGGCATGGAGCACTCACATCGCGGTATGGTCGACGGTATTTTCCCCCCGTCATCTAGAGTCGAGTTGGACGCTAAAAGAGAGCTCAACAGATCGGCTTTCTCCTTTGCGGCATGGGCCAGTGAGTCGTTCTCTCTGTGCACAGATGGAAGAGATGGCTGACAGAAGTTCCCTTGGACAGCCTTGGCAATGACGCTTTTGAAGCACTTGGAGGCGGATTTATACTTCTTTTTAAGAGCGCTGGTGTTTACATCCCGAGACGTTGATGCGTCACCCCAGGCCTGGTAGCACTCCTGCTTATAGCGTGATGCTATTTTAAGGAGCGACCAAACCATGGCTGGGATCTGCCTCCGATGAGCACCACAGAAGATGGAATAAAAAGTTTCATAACCTGAAGTACCACATCAACAACAGAATCGGCAACAACGCTGGGATCTTCCGGCGAGAAGCAAACCCGCCCCCAAGGGTAGAAAGCAAAAAAAGACCGCATCCCGTCCCAATCAGCTGACCTATAGTGCCAAACACGGCGGCAAGCTGTAGATCGCTGCGATTAGAGCGTGAGTGGCACCGTACTCCGGATCAGACAATGGTCCGAAGAGCTCAGAGGGGCATCAACGGAGACCTGATATCCGTCCGGATGAGAGGTCAGCAGAAGGTCCAACAGGGAAGGTACATGGTCTTCCACATCTGGGATCCGCGTAGGCGAAGTAACCAGTTGTGTTAGACCATATGCCAAAGCAAAGTCATAGACAGATCTACCCGCATGATCGGTTAAACGAGAACCAAGCCATTCAGCGTGGTGGGCGTTGAAATCACCGAGTATCACGATCTCTGCGGATGGGACCTGTTGTAGCACGGAGTCTGCAGCCATTTGGACGTGGTCGATGAGTCGGCCCGTGTCGGCATTACCGCTATGGGACATATAGAGGCACCCGTAGACGCGGGGATGGTCGTCGCTGTCTACGCGCAGCCATAGGATGGACAGGTCCGTACCTTCAAGACTGCCGAGACGTAGAAAACAGATGTCCTCTCTGACATACACGCAAACTCCAGCACGGGGCACAAACGAGTGTTCTAATTTGTACCCCGGGTAGGAGAAATACAAAGTATCAGCGTGAGAGGACACCTGTGTCTCGGTTAGAAAGAGCAAGGCCGGCTTAGCTATCTCCAGATGGTAGTGGACGGCGTTAAGGTTTGAATGAAGTCCCTTCATATTGCAGAAATCCACGGTAAGCGTGGCAGGGGTTGCCCTTGTCTTCTTCTCCGCTTGCCCCGAGCAGGTTTCGTCTTGAGCGGAATTTCATAGATCAGATTTTATAGACCACAAATCCTCGCTAAAGAACACAAATTCCTTCCAACCATTAGTCGCGAGGCTCTTCAAATCAAAAAACATCCTAATTTCAACAGAGAAGATGGCTGGGTGCTACCTTCTTCTTGGGATCCCATAATTAATAAAGTTAAATCCCAACCCAAGCATACAACTGCAAGACTTTAGGATACTGTAAGTTCATACTGCGTAGATCGGAACAAAAATTAATAATTTTTAATCTGGAGTTAGCCGTAGTTAACAATGACATTGGGACGTCATACACCTCAGTCCCCCCCTCCCCCCTCCGTGACAATGTGTGTTGTAAAGTACTCGAAACGTCGGGAATATAAAATAAGTTATTATTCGCGATAAAATTCGTAAAACTTCTTTTATTTAAATGTGTAGTGTTCGCGTAAATATAAGAAATAATTATAGAGACAGATGTAGATAATTATGGGCCACAATATCCACTTACCATCGGGTGGATTATATGTTTGCGTGAAACCCTTATTCTTTATAAAACATATTTATCATCATCATCAGCTCGTTAAGTTCACAGCTGTAAATTGACCTGTATCGTTGTAGGCAGGAGAATTGACTATTACAATACCAGACGTCTTACACTTTTGACGTAATCGTTGATATAGCCATTTTACGCCTGGAGTGTAATGTTCATGCCAAAATCTTTAAGAAGCCTTGAAAATTTTTGACATTTCCCAAAGTCGTTTCTTACGACCCCTACGAGAACTAAATGGGATGGTAAGCAAGAGCTCTTAATAGAAATAATGTTTAATACAAGCGCCCCTGAATATTTATTTATGATAATGCTTTAAGATATATGGTTTAATATTTTCCGACTGATGTGCTTTCATAAAACGGTGCAAAGCAAACTGGCGTTCTATTTTTACATCTATATTATTTAACAAGACTTAAATGTACTTTTTTCGTAGTCTCCTTCTAGATTGAAACAGTGGAGTGACCCGTTATACAAAAGTGTAAAAAAAGATTGCTTAGTAGGCAAGTCCCTATATTCGTAAATAATTTTACAAGGCACAGAAGTTGACAGTAGAGCTTTTTGCATTACTAAATTATTATTTCTTCTCTTCGTCTTCTTTTTACTGGTGATTTTTGATAAATGATTCGTTTTTCTGATCTATTTCCATTAATGTTTCAAGCTTATATCATTTATAATGGTCTTTTGTTTCATTTAATTTGTGGGAACTTAGTCAAACTAAGTTCAGTTGTTGGTGAAGTCAATAAAGGTGCCGACGTGATGAGCGAGTGATGAGGTATAGGTATTATAAGTTATGTAATTGATATAAATATACATCTAACAGTAAAGATTTTAAACAAGGTAATAATATATCTATCATAAAAATATAAAATGTTTCGAAATTTACGACGACGCGATAAGAATCCGGTAAATTAGCAACATATTTCTAATTAGTGTTTTGTAAATGTTTACAAAAACAAATTTTTCATAAAGATTACAGAAATGTAATACTTTAAATAAAACTAATTTTACGGATTCTATCGCGTATATTAACTTATTTTTATCTTCCCGACGTTTCGGGTGCTTTCCAGCACCCGTGGTCACGGGGGACTAAGGTGTTTGACGTCCTGATATTATAGTTAGCCCGGCTGCCTTCAGTTTTTTAATATTAATTTTTGGTTCGATTATTTTGGTTTATTAAGAAACTGAAGGTAGCCGGGCTAACTATGACATCAGGACGTCAAACACCTTAGTCCCCCCGTGACCACGGGTGCTGGAAAGCACCCGAAACGTCGGGAAGATAAAAATAAGTTAATATACGCGATAGAATCCGTAAAATTTGTTTTATTTAAATGTGAAGTGTTCGCGTAAATATAAGAAATCATAATGTAATACTTACTTAAATAAGACAAGGAAACTGTTTTTATAAAGCCATGCAAAATCAAAAATTAAATTTCATTGTAATTATTGATATTTGATGAAAATTGAAATACAGACCCTTCTAATATAGAGTAATAACATTTTATATTATTTTTATAGAATAAGAGTGACAAACGAGCACGCATTCTGATGGTAAAGGAATTCTGTGACTCATAGACATCTACATCTATTCTCGATTAAGAATCAAAATGTAAAAAGTGATAGGATCGTTATAAACAACAATATATATATATATATATATATATATATATATATATATATATATATATATATATATATATATGATCTTTTTTAAGGATTTTCTAAATGTTTAATTTTAGACCATTTATTTATTTATGGGGTGATCGTCTTTTTTTAATAGGATAAGGGTGACAAACGAGCACACAGTCCGCCTGATGGTAAGTGGTTGTTGTGACCCATAGACAACTACATCTATCCTCAATAATGAAACAAAATGCAGATACGTCGTCACCCATGAGGACTAAAATCAAATGCTTCTTTTCCAGTAAAACGGGTCTCCGATTCTCTACACACATCAAATGAAACACAGCAGTATCAAGTTGACATTATTCGCTGGTATTCTGTGAGAGCGTGGTCATTCCCCGGTCGAGCCGACCCATTTTTGCTACAACTACGAGTATACTACTTATATAGCTGCAGCATGGCTCTACCACGTATATAATTTAAAAAAAAACCCGCTCACAAAGACATGGCTCATAAAGTTTAAAGGTATTAAATCGTTCCTATTCCATTTATATCAGGTTCCCATCAGCCAATTCCTTATTAATTAATTCCTTCCTGCTTAGAAAAGGCTCACAATATTTATATAAAAATGCAAGGGTTTCGCTCACCCACATAATAAAAAAATTTGGGAAATGGACACCCCTTCACATACACCATGTGCGGTGAGCGCCAACAAACTAACGCGCTCCCCCCGAAGAGGAATGTTAAGTTAGGAAGTGAATCGTCATACAAAGCAAAATAACTAGCAAATCAATAAAAGAGGGTTAGGCCCATTGGCAGTGCGTGAGCACAAACATCGTCCGTAGTTGCGCATGTCAATGCATGTAAACGCCATACAGAATACGATCAAATCCAGCCACAGTGAATGTATATCACACGATTTAGGCAACAATAGGCACACTGGCCATAAAAACCCACCGTGAGTGCCACCACGTGCCAAACCGCCGTTCCTGCAGACGTAAGTGTAAGGCGTCATCAACAATTTCATGATCAGCAGTGTCATGAGTTTACTGCCCACCTGAAAGGAATGGGGTCTCACGGTGAGCAGCTTTCAGCCGCAGCCTTCAGAGCCTCCTCCCTCCATCTACAAACCGCATGAAGTTGACACATATGCTCCACCAAACAATAGAACGGTCTGCCGTTGCCGGAAAACGAAACGGCTCAATATAAGTAATAATAATTCGACATCAGAAACGGTTCGTGTTACTGATGTCGAATATATGCATTTTTCGATCATGTGTGTTTCACCCACCAACAGTTGCCTTCAATAATTCAAAGGTGGGAAATTTACAGAGTTAATTCATAATGTTATTATATAAATACATAACATCGTGGAGGTCAGACAGTCTGCAGCCCCGTCACGAAGATATCTGACTGGGGCAAAGCTAATTAGGTATGAGTCAAACTAAGACGCAGAGAAAGTCATTGAGAATAGCGACCCACCGAACAACTATTGCAGAGATGCAATGCTGCAGAACGCAACAAGAATCAATACAATTATCGTCGGGCTTACACCATATAAATGTCCCTCATATAATCTCGGCAGAAATCACCACCCGCATAACTCCATCGACCGCAACCATAAGATGCGTCAAATCAGGCACAGCACATCCGTTGCATCCATCACACGGCGCAATACCGCAAGTAGCAGTAAGCATCAATGCAACTATCATACGGATTGCGCCCGTTCACAACACATCCACATGATCCCTATCCACTTTGGTAGCAAAATTCAAAAGCTGTTGTAAATTAAAAATAGTACCAACATAACATAGTAGCACAGTACTAAATCGCCAGTATTCACTCCCTTTGTTGCCTCAGCCAGTATTGGAATCCTCGGCATCGACATATCGAATGACGTGCAGTTTCATGGTCACCTGGAAGAGAAAGCCAAGTTGCCCTTCTCTTCTCAAAAAGCTTGGCGTGCTCAGCAGAGCGAGACAGATTTCATGCCGGCACAGCACCTGCAACTCAACGAGGCGTAGGTTCGGCCTCACATGGAATACTGTTCCTATTTCTGGGCTGGGGCTCCCCAGTGCTAACTCTTTCAACTTTACCGCATCCAGAGCAGAGCAGCTCGAATCGTCGACGACCGAGTCCCTTCCGATCGGCTCGATTCATTGGCGATGCGAAGAGATGTTGTATCCCTTTGCATTTTCTTTCGCATTTACCAAAGGGAGTGCTCTGAGGAATTGTTCGGATTAAGCATAGCCGCCAGTTTTCGCGAATTCACATTGCAGCAGAACTCACGATACCATCCATACCATCTGGATGGTTAGCGGTCCACCACTGTGCGATTTAGAAGATATTTTCTACCTCGTACAACTTCCTTGTGGAATCGATACCATCAGCGATTTTTCCGGACCGATAAGACTTTGGAACCTTCAAGAAAAGAGCCTACTACTACTACTACTACTACTACTACTACTACTTTTAAAATGCTGGCAACGCATCTGCAATTCCCCTGGTTCCCCTGGTGTTGCGGTTGTTCATGTGCGGCGGTAGTCACTTACCATCATGTGAGCCGCATGCTCGTTTGCCCCCTCTCATATAAAAAAAATCATAGCGCTATCGCAATAAGACATGGAGTTGAGTATGTTTGCTGTAATTAAAAGTACTACCAAATATACCCACCCTAATCAGAAAGAGAGCTGACGTATTATAACGCTATGCGCTAAGACTCCACCCACAATCTGTAGGGGTGGGCGATGTCCACCGGCAAGTCGTATTGCTACAACAAACCCGCTTTCCACGGGCACTAAGATGTTATGTCTAGGACACTTCGGTTAGCGAGTTCAAATTTACCTCGGTATGGGAATCAATCTACACGCCACTATATTAATCCTTTTCAAGTCCCATTTCTATAATTTAAATGCTTTTACATATTTGAGACCTTCCACATATTATTTGCTTTCATAGACCTTACTATCATAAGTCCCTAATATGTGACTAATTTACATTTTATTATTGATTTATATATGCACGACCTTGTGTATGCATCTTCGGCAACTCTCTTATATAAGCAATTGTTACATAAACACTCTCCATTAATACAAGAACTACTACCTAAATAATATTTTAAAACTATTGATATAAAAAAAAACACTGCAGGTCCGTGGGGGATTTCCGTTAAAATTTTTGCGTCTATAATAGATACAATCGCACCTCATCTAACTATTGTTTTAATACTAGTATCGAATCTGGTTTGTTTTCTGATTTAATGAAGCATTGTAAAGTAATATTTTTATATAAACATGGCAGTACATTATAGACCATGCCAACTTTAGACCTATTTCTGTCCAATCAACACTTAGTAAGATTTTTGAAAAAAATATTCTTGATCAAAAGTAATTTTGTTTAATATAAATAATTTACTTGAGTTTTAATACATCTAAAGGTTTTAAAAACAATACTAAGCCTTTAGTATACTATAATATTTAATATTTGAAATGTATGTATTTGAAATTTATGCTTATTAATGCATTTTATTTGTTTAAAATATTATAATATCTATGATACTTTTAAATCACTTAATATCAAATTTAACTATTATTTATTAACAATAATATTGCGCCGTTACATCTTCATTGTTTAGAGTTGGTTGCAAGTATCTGAGGTAAGTTAACAAAAAAATGGTAACCATATTTCAAAATTATGGTATTCATACAAATTTAGCCCTCTTGTGTATAGAAAGTTATTGCTTTCAAAAAAATTCGCAACTCATTAATCTATAAACTTTTATTCAGTTTTTTAACGTGTTTCTATTTATTACTTTGGGAAAAGAATAATATTTCTTCGTAATGAAAATGTGTATTTTAATCTATCTTTTATGAGAGCTGCAGAACGTTTTGTTCAATAACTTTTAATACCTCTGTTCCCAAAATTTATATTTCTTTATAAAAGAGGCCTAAAATTAAAACCGCGGGAACAAATATTTTCAATATTAAAACTCTTCTTCGTAACTGTAATTCCTTCCCTTCTGGTTTTAATTTCCTTTTAATCCGTTCCAATTACTACTGTATGAAATCATTACACGTATTGACAATATTTTCAAATAAAAATTTTCAAATTTTTTTTTTTAGAATTTGAATACTGGCCTTAGAATCTTAATGACATTCAAACAATCAAAAAAATGTTTAAAAACAAAAACTATGGTTGTTTAAATTTGACAGGTCGTTAACTGAAATGGAGCTCACGGGTGTACATTTCCGTGCCATAAATTATCACAATTTTCGTCGAGGCTTATCTCAAGATAAATGTCTCAGCGAACTTCTTTCGATTTATGAAGTTGAAGCACCGATTCAAACGACAATATACCGCTAGCATGCCCAGTTCCAACGCGGTCGTATCTCGCTCAGCACTGTTTCTTCCGCAGGTTGACCAAGAACAGCAGCGGTCACGCCTGAAAACATCGCAGCTGTGCGAAATATTATATTAGATGACCCTCATGTGAAATTCAAGCAGATTCGGGCTGTTATCAGTATCGGAATGACTGCAATTCAGTCGATATTACAAAATGAGCTGTGTGTAAGAAAGCTAGTTTCCCGCTGGGTTCCCCACAATTTGTCCGATGAGCAAAAGGCGGCTCGTGTAGTTTGGTGCCGGAATACTCTGCAACGCTTCAACGGAGAGAAGTCAAATGCCGTTTATAATAACGTCTCAGGTGACGAAACATGGATTTATTCGTACGAACCTGAAAGAAAACATCATTTAGACGTGGTAGAGCCATGCTGCAGCTATATTATGATTGTAGCACGAATGGGTCAGCTCGACTGGGGAGGGACAACGCTCTCACAGAATACCAGCGTAAAATAGCAGCTTAACACTGCTGTATTTCGTATGGTGAGTGTAGAGATCTGGAGACCCTTTTTACTGGAAATAAGGCATTCCATATTAGTCATCATGGGTGACAACGCATCTGCATTTTGATGTGTAATCGAGGTTAGATGTAGACGTCTATGGGCCGCTGCATCCACTTATCATCCGGTAAACTTAGCGCTAGTTTGTCACCCTTAAGCTATAAAAAATGTGACAAAAGACTGTGCATTGTGGCAAGTTATCTGGGAGACCTATTTTCAGCAGTGGACCTGTAATGCACTGTAATGGTGATGATGATTATGGTGGTGGTAATAATTGCTAACATGTCTTCATTTATTACTCTAAAAGAAACTTTACCTCCACATTAAGATTTTCTGTTGTATCCTGGGAGCAGTTTTTAGACATTCATAAGGACAAACACAATTATTTATATGTCATAAAAATGAAATATTTTTATGGCCTACAAATAATTATTTCGAGCGGGATCCCCTGGCTCTGAGCGGTACAACTCATTGCTAAGCCACTATGCCACGGAGCCTTCAGTTCTTTGTCTTTCGGAGTTCTTTGAATTATATATAAAATTGAATATATCTTTAGAAACTTGAATGATCAAGTTGAAGGCCGTGGTAGCTCGGTCCTCACCGTAAATTTCCCAGTATGCCAGTAACCTGGGTTTGAGCCCCACAGACTTTAACGAGTTGTGCCAGCGTCTTTCTTTCGATCCGAATACAATCTGGGTATGTTGATGACAAGAGTGAATTGAATAGACTTTTTTTATACCAAAACAGTGCGATTTACAATCTAGAGCTTCATCACCACTTACAGTTAGTTGGGATTGTAGTCAAGTACGCGCTTATAATAAGAAAAAAAAATCCTATTTCAAATTTTACCGATATTTTACCACGGCGATGAAGAAAAAATCGTGAAGAAACATGCATTTTGAGAAATTAAAGGAACATGTGAAGAGGCTATAGAACTTATTGTTTTATCTCTTAGAAATGAGAAAAGGTCTATGCCCAGTCGTTGGACATAATAAGGGCAACAACTTTATTTTTACTTGCATAACCTAAACAAAATAAGGTTACACGTAATTATTGTCTTAGTTTTGTATAGCAGTTTGAGTAAACGGTTTATCTTGGTGTCTATTGTGAAATAGAAAACGCCAAAGACAAAAGGATGGACAACAGCGTCCTTTTATTTCATTTTGTAACTATCTTGCACGACCGCCTGTTGTTGTTTTACAAAAGGTTTTTAATTTCAAAGGTACTTATAGTCCCGTTAAAATAAATAACTACTCATTTTAAATCAAAATCGAATAACTTACTAACCTACCTACTACCTACAGTCCGTAACATTCATTATGATATGGTAAGATTATAATGAATGTTACAACATATCATCATATGCAGAAGAAACAGTGTATATGATATTAAATAGCCTTAATTCTCTGATCTGCAAGAACACTGGTGATTCAATTGCAAAATTTCTCGGGAAAACCATAGAAAATAAGCGCCGAAAGAAGCGCTTTGTGATAAACCATATCAAAGGCCTTCGCTATGTCCAAATTAACGGCCAAGGCCTCCCCTTTAGACTCTGCTGTCTCAGCCCATCTAAGTCAGATAAACTAGAACACTACCAACTGAGTGACTAACGGAAACCGTTTTGTCGCTCACTGAACAGCTGATGCTCCTCAAGGCCCTTATGAGCTGACAGTTTATAATGGATTTCATTGTTTAGGAGGACGTGATTAGGGCCTGTTGTTGGACGGGTCTGATCGTTTGCCATTTTTAGGATCCGGGTACACTAAATCTACCTTCCGTGAGTTTGGGATTACTCCTAGAGAGCAGAAGTACAGGAAAAAGTATAAAATTAAATTATATTTTAATAATAATAATAATAATTCTATTGTGTAGTGGTGTCGTTAAAGAATCCCACAGACTCTCATAATTATTTAAACATATTTACTAACAAATAATTAATTAACTTAAGCACATAATTTAAGGCATAAACTATATTACCGCTTATTAATTTAGAAAATTTATCCCGCGTACAAAGGCTTGGAATTTACTAAAGTAATCGTTTTGAATATTATATGAGGCACTACCGTTATGATACTAAATGTGTCTTGTTTGATAGGGAGAATAACATTTACACGACGGAGTTGATTTGACACTTTTAAATAAAACAAATTAAGAGGATTTATCGCGTTAAATTTTTAATTTTTTTAAGCTGTAAAGTGCACGGAAAAGTTAGGGATTTAAAAAATCTAAAATTAAATTCGATGAAATCCATATTATTAAACTCTTGTTGTTTTTTCTCGCTTGAAATCGCTCATTCACAATATATATATATGTGTGTATATATTTATATATTTTATATATATATATATTTTGTGAATGAAAAAAAATTAAAATTTCTGTCTCAACACTTGTCCGTAACAGAGAGTATCCCATTCTTCCATCTTAGTGACATTAAAAATACAATTTTCTTTTGACGATTGGTGCGACACCATTATTTAGAGGTAAAGAAGATATGTACAGGAAGTCCGGTAGTTAATGGATAACCTTGAAATGTATAGTAGGTAGAGCTAATGGCCATTCTGAAAAAAATACATCAAGTAG
>JAVANC010000028.1:4049798-4091384 GCA_033319125.1 Parnassius glacialis | reverse complement strand
GTGTGCTCGTTTGTCACCCTTATACTATTAAAAAAAGATGATCACCCCATAAATGAATAAATGGTCTAAAATTAAACCTTTAGAAGATCCTTAAAAAAGATCAATATATATATATATATATATATATATATATATATATATATATATATATATCATCATCATCATTAAAGCCCTTCACAAGTCCACTGCTGAACATAGGCCTCCCCCAAAGAATGCCACAAAGCACGGTCCTGAGCCACCTGCATCCATCGACTTCCTGCATGTCTTACCAGGTTGTCACTCCATCTCGTGGGGGGACGCCCTACACTTCGCCTGCCGGTACGAGGCTGCCACTCGAGAACCTTTCTTCCCCATCGGTTGTCGGTTCTTCGAGCTATATGGCCGGCCCACTGCCACTTCAGCTTACTAATCCGTTGAGCTATGTCGGTTACTCTAGTTCTACTGCGGATAACCTCATTCCTAAGTTTATCACGCAGAGAAACTCCGAGCATAGCCCTCTCCATAGCTCGCTGAGCGACCTTGAGCTTCCTCATACGGCCAGCAGTGAAGGACAACGTCTCAGTTCCGTAAGTTTTTAAGTTTCCGTAATATATATATATATATATATATATATATATATATATATATATATATATGTATATATATATATATATATACATATATATATATATATATATATATATATGTATATGTATATATATATATATATATATATATATATATATATATATATATTGTTGTTTATAACGATCCTATCACTTTTTACATTTTGATTCTTAATCGAGAATAGATGTAGATGTCTACGAGTCACAGAATTCCTTTACCATCAGAATGCGTGCTCGTTTGTCACCCTTATTCTATAAAAATAATATAAAATGTTATTACTCTATATTAGAAGGGTCTGTATTTCAATTTTCATCAAATATCAATAATTACAATGAAATTTAATTTTTGATTTTGCATGGCTTTATAAAAACAGTTTCCTTGTCTTTTTTAAGTTAGTATTACATTTCTGTATTCTTTATGAAAAATTTGTTTTGTAAACATTTACAAAACACTTATTAGAAATATGTTGCTACTTTACCGGATTCTTATCGCGTTTAATTAACTTGCTTTTTATTGATTAACGACGTTTCGGGTACCTTACAGCACCAATGGTCACGGGGAACTCAGGGTCTCACGGTCTCCCGTGACCATGGGTACACGCTAAGTACCCGAAACGTCGGGAATCAATAAAAAATAAGTCGATTAAACCCAATATAATCCATAAAAGTAGTTTTATTGAATGTGTAGTGTTCGCGTAAAATATCATTAAG
Source organism: Parnassius glacialis (assembly GCA_033319125.1). Classification (NCBI taxonomy): domain Eukaryota; kingdom Metazoa; phylum Arthropoda; class Insecta; order Lepidoptera; family Papilionidae; genus Parnassius; species Parnassius glacialis. The sequence continues at coordinate 4,090,068 of JAVANC010000028.1, read as the reverse complement.
AAATACGAGTATGTTGCATTCCAACCAAATAGTTTGCTTTGTCTTTTATATTGCGTAAAACTAAGGGCTGGTATAAGTTGCCGGTATCGATCTTTTCATCTGATTATAATCTAGGCGTCTTCAAGAAAAGAGTGAACAGGTTTTTGTAAAGTAAAACAGTATTAAATATGACGACATGACGACGCCGTCGTCGTACGCCGGTACAGCAAAGTTTATAAATAACACGTGTACCGGTCACGCCACTTGATTTCCCCCACCGCCCCCACTACTCGACTTGTTTTGCAACGGATATAAAATGAACGCATAGCAACGGAACAAGCTTCTGCGCCCCCTTATCCCCTGCTCCCCCTTTTCCCCTGCGCCCCCTTTTCCCCTGCGCCCCCTTTTCCCTATAGGGGGTCGCTTCCTATTCGACAGAAAGGTCATACAGGCCAATTCCAGTCTCACAGGTGGTGTTTAGTGGGTAGACACTTAGGTTTCGCAGTGAGTCTCACATAACCACGCAGCCAGCTGTCATGGTATGCTTAGATCATTCACCATCTCCCTCCCCCGCTTCCCGGAGGGTAGCCGTTTTCAATGCTTCTGGGCGCAAAAAAAAAGCGAGCGGAGCGAGTAGACATCCCGCTTGCACCGTCGCACCCGTGCGGTCATGCGCTAGCGGGGTCCGCTAGCTGACCGACTAAGCGCCTCGTACTGGAATTCCTCGGTCGGTTCAGTCTAGGGATAGAACGTCAGTCCCGTCTCGTCCCGCCGCAGCTAGCGCCGTCCCCCACGTGCGGTTGTGTTAGCGGTCCGCACTCACCGTCCCCGTACGGTGAGTGAATTCTCGCTCATGCGACTTCCACATCTTCACTCCTCTGGCACCGCCGCCCCCATGCGGCTGTGTTAGTTGAACCGCGCTCCCGTCCCTGTACGGTTGTGCTCCGCATCCCTTTTCCCTAAGGGTTGTCGCTTCCTATGCGGCGTAGAGACCATACAGGCCAGAGCCCGTCCCACAGGTGGTGTTCAGTAGGTAGGCACTTCTTAGTGAGTCCTACATAACCACGCAGCTGGCTCCGTGTTATGCAATGAGCATTCACCGCCTCCCTCCCCCGCGTCCGGAGGATAGCCTTGCTTTAAGCGCAAAAAAAAACAGGACATGCAGTCTTGGGTCTGGCGTGACTCTGTGCACTGGTTGTACCAATCTAGCTTATCCTAGACGCTCACGTATAATTAGTTTGAAATGAATTATAAAAGTGTCCTGGTGCAATTTATAGATTATAAAACTAAATATTATTTTATAATCCCCGCCTTCTTATTCAGCACAGTCGACCCTTTTTCCTACATATACAATGGGTGAATATATATTCAACAGTCTTGTTTTTTATAGGAGGGGGGGGGGGAAACGAGCATGCGGCTCACCTGATGGTAAGTGACTACCGCCGCCCATGAACATGAACTGCAACACCAGGGAGGGAATTGCAAATGCCTTGCCGGCCTTTTAAAAAGGAATACGCTCTTTTCTTGAAGGTCCCTAAGTTATAGGTCCGGAATAATCGCTGATGGTAATCGATTCCACAAGGAAGTCGTGCGAGGAAGAAAACATCTTCTAAATGGCACAGTAGTGGACCGCCAATCATCCAGATGGTGTGGCTGGTATCGGGAGTTCTGCCGCGATATGCGTACGTGAAATTTGGCGGCTGGGATTAATCCGAACAATTTCTCAGAGCACTCCCCGTGGTAAATGCTAAAGAAAATGCAAAGAGATGCAACATCTCTTCGCAGTGCCAATGAATCGAGCCGATCGAAAAGGATTCGGTCGTCGTCGATTCGAGCCGCTCTGCACTGGATGCGGTCAAGTGGAAGGAGATGGCACTGGGGAGCCCATGCCTAGAGATGGGAACAGTATTCCATGTGAGGCCGAACCTGCGCCTTGTAAAGTTGCAGGCGGTGTGCCGGCATGAAATACTGTCCCGCTCTGCTGAGCACGCCAAGCTTTTCAGAGGCAAATTTGGCCTTCTCTTCCAAGTGACCACGAAACTGCACGTTACTCGATATGTTGACTTCGAGGACTCCAATACTGGCTGAGGCAAGGAGGGGAGTGCCTTGAAACTGAGGAGATAGGAACCCGCCCTGATGGGTAGGATGCAAAGAAAGACCGCAATTCGTCCCAATCTGCCGACCTGTAATGCCAAACACGGCGGCAACCTGCAGAACGCAACCGCGAGGGGAGCACCACACTCCAGATCAGACAATGGTCCGAAGAGCCGAGAGGGGCATCGACGGAAACCTGATATCCGTCCGGATGAGAGGTCAGCGGAAGATCCAACAGGGACGATGTATGATCCTCCACATCTGGAATCCGCGTAGACGAACTAACCAGTCTATTAAATTATTTGTGTTTCTACCGAAATTTCGAAACATTTTATATTTTTATGATAGATAAATTAGGTAATGTTTAATGTCTTTACTGTTAGATGTATATTTATGTCAACTACATAATTTATAACACCTATACCTCATCACTCACTCATCACGTCGGAACCTTTATTGACTTCACCAACAACTGAACTTAGTTTGACTAAGTTCCTACAAATTAAATGAAACAAAAGACCAGTAAAAATGATATAAGTTTGAAACATTAATGGAAATAGATCAGAAAAATGAATCATTTATCAAAAATCACCAGTAAAAAGTAGACGAAGAGAAGAAATAATAATTTATTAATGCAAAAAGCTCTACTGTGAACTTCTGTACCTTGTAAAATTATTTACGAATATAGGGACTTGCCTACTAGGCAATCTTTTTTTACACTTTTGTATAACGAGTCACTCCACTGTTTCAATCCAGAAGGAGACTACAAAAAATGTACATTTAAGTCTTGTTAAATAATGTACAAATAGAACCCCAGTTTGCTTTGCACCGTTTTATGAAAGCTCATCAGTCGGAAAATATTAAACCATATATCTTAAAGCATTATCATAAATAAATATTTAGGGGCGCTTGTATTAAACATTATTTATATTAAGAGCTCTTGGATACTGTTCAAAGAATATTGTTCAAAACTCTGTATGCCTAATCAGTTAAAACTTGTTATAAATATTAGGTAACAATGTTGTACGTAAAAGTTTTTTTTTAATAAAACAAGTGACTAACGAACTTAGGCTCTATATGTAAGTGCTCAGTCCACATCTGCAATTAACTCCATACAAAAGAAGGCTACAGATGTGTTGACAACTAAGGACTAAGATAGAATTTCCCACAGCCTGTAATTTTTTTTTATAGGATAAGGGTGACAAACGAGCACACAGTCCACCTGATGGTAAGTGGTTGCTGCGCCCCATAGACATCTACATCTATCCTCTATTACAAATTAAAATACAGATGCGTTGTCACCCGTGAGGACTAAGATGGAGTGCCTCATTTCCAGTAAAAAGGATCTCCGGATCCCTACGCTCAACGTAAGAAACACAGCAGAATTAAGCTGCTATTTTACGTTGGTATTCTGTGAGAGCGTGGTCCTTCCCCGGTTGAGCCGACTCATTCGTGCTACAACTGTACTGCTAATATAGCTGCAGCATGGCTCTACCACGTGAAATAGAGTAATACACTGGCTTCCTATACCCATCAGGTTGGAACATAACAGTGCACTCACTGTTATTACGCAAGACAAAAATAGGTGAGAGAGCGGTTCCTATCATATTCTTAGGCAGAAAAAGAGTGATACCATCTTATAATAACATGTTAATAATACATAAAATATATATAACGTAAATATGTCGTGCTTATCATCCCATTTGGTTCTCGTAGGTGTCGTAAGAAACGACTTTGGGAAATGTCAAAAAACTTCAAGGCTTCTTAAAGATATTGGCATGAACATTACACTCCAGGCGTAATATGGCTATATCTACGACTACGTCAAAAGTGTAAGACGTCTGGTATTGTAAAAGTCAAATCTCCTGCCTGCAACGATACAGGCCAATTTGCAGCTGTGAACTTAACGAGCTGATGATGATTATAAATATTTTTTATAAAGAATAAGGGTTTCAAGCAAACATACAATCCGCCTGATGGTAAGTGGATATTGTGGCCCATAATTATCTACATCTATCTCAATAATTATTTATTATATTTACGCGAACACTGCACGTTTCAATAAAACTAGTTTTACGGATTTTATCGCGAATACTAACTCATTTTATATTCCCGACGTTTCGAGTTCTTTACAGCACATATGATCACGGGGTGTGACCTCCCAATGTCATTGTTAACCACGGCTACCTCCAGATTAAAAATTATTATATTTTCTTCCGATCTACGCACTATGAACTTCCAGTATCTTGAAGGCTTGCGGTTGTATGTTTGGGTTGGGATTTACTTTTATTAATTATTGGATCCTAAGCAGATGGTAGCACCCAGCCATCTTCTCTGTTAACAAATAAGGATGTTTTCTGATTTCAAGAGCCTCGCGAATCATCCTTGAAAGGAATCTGTGTTCTTTCTTTAGCGAGGATTTTTAGTCTATCAAATCTAATGTAGTGACGGGGGCGATCCTGTACGTGTTCACAGTCTGAAAACTTGCCGGAGCGTCGATTCTTCACATCAGCTGTGTTCTTTAACGCGAGTTTTTATTGATCTTTTAGTTTGTCATGTATAAGAGAGACCACATTCACAATCAAGCTTATACACTTCTGCATCTTGCACTGCCTAATCTCCTGCCCGGACACATATCGGCGACCTGCTGCGCCACGCCGCACTGTGATGCATGTGCGGCAACCGGCAAGCCAGCCGATCACCGGGCCGGAAGCAAGGCCTGCGTGCCACCCGCCAAGGCCAAGGCCGCGGGTAGGGGAGGGCCCTCCGCCGCCACCGCCTCTGTGGCCACCGCCGCAGCCGCAACTGCCGCCGCCGCCGCTGTCACTGTCGCTGCCGCCGCCGCCGCGACACCGACGCCCGCAGAGGGGCGCCCCGTGGAGGAAGCTGAAATGGAATGCCTATAACGGCCCCATTAAGCTTCCTCCAGGCGAATATCAACCACTGCGCCTGCGCTCAGGATCTGTTGCTCCAGAGCATGGCGCAGTGGTCGATTAACATCGCTGTGGTCGCTGAGCCGTATTTTGTCTGGCCTAGGGAGGACTGGGTGGCGGAACTTAACGGCTCAGTGGCCATCATTTCTTCGGCCGCCGCCGGTACCCCGACCCTTGAAGGTGTCAGGAGGGGTCAGGGGTGCGTAGCAGCACGGTTCGGGGAGTTCGTCGTTGTGGGGGTGTACTTCTCCCCGAACCGATCTCTCGCCGAGTTCCACAACTCTCTTGCAGAGCTGAGAGCAGTCGTCGTCGGAAGTTATCCCCTCCCCGGTCTTGTCCTCGGAGACTTCAATGCCAAGAACTTGGCTTGGGGTTCTCGTCGTACAGATGTGCGGGGTAGGATGGTGGAAGACTGGGCTCTGGAGACAGGCCTGGTCGTCCTAAATCGGGGTTCTGTCCCCACGTGTGTGCGGATGCGGGGCAAGTCGGTGGTGGACATTTCGTTCGCTAGCCCCGCTCTGTCGCCGCGTGCCATTGACTGGCGTGTCATGGAGGGGGTGGAGACCTACTCCGACCACCGGTACATCCGGTTTGACGTCTCCACTCAGCCCTCGAGCGCGCCAGTCCAACAGGCCCCGAGTGGTCCGCGTTGGGCGCTGAAGCAGCTGGATCGGGAGCTCCTCCTGGAAGCCTCGATCGTGCAGGCCTGGGTGTCATCACCGGACAGGCCTGCTGACGTCAAAGATGAGGCAGGGTGGTTCCAGAAGGCCATGTCCGAGATATGTGACGTGGCAATGCCCCGCGTCCGGCCAGGAAGCGCCCGGCGTCAGGTGTATTGGTGGTCGCGTGAGCTGACGTCTCTGCGCGAGGCGTGTGTCGCCGCGCGGCACCTGTACGCTAGGCATCGCAGGCTCCGGTTTCGTTTTGTGGTCGTCCGCATTCGGTGGACGAATGCGGAAGCCATTGAGGCGGAGCTGTACGAGGGATACAGAGCGGCGAAGACCGCCCTCCGGGAGGCTGTCCTGCGGGCCCGGGATCGGGCCCGTGAGGAGATGCTGGAGACTCTCGATAGACGAGGTGGGCAAGCTCTTTGAAAGAGTAATTGCAAACCGCCTCGCCGAGCACCTTGCGGGGACGGGGCCGGATCTTGCGGAACACAGTTTGGTTTCCGCAAGAGGCGCTCTACGGTGGACGCCATCATGCGCGTGAGAGCCCTCACGACGGGGGATGCAGTGGCCAGGGGGGGGGGGGGGAGTTGTCTTGGCGGTGTCTCTCGACATCGCCAACGCCTTCAACTCCATGCCCTGGAGCTGCATTAAGGAGGCACTCCGGTATCACCGGGTGCCGACCTATCTCCGTCGTATAGTCGGGGACTATCTGACGGACAGGGCCGTCATCTACCCCGGTCGCAACGGTGAGTGGAACCGGCGAGAGATGTCGTGCGGTGTCCCACAGGGTTCGGTTCTGAGGCCGCCCCTGTGGAACATCGGTTACGACTGGGTGCTGCGCGCCGACCTCCCTACCGGCGTCAGCGTAGTTTGCTACGCTGACGACACGCTGGTACTGGCACAAGGGGTGTCGTACGAGGCGGCGGCGGAAACTATGACACGCGGGGTTGCGATAGTCGTTGAGAGGATCCGGCAACTGGGTCTCGAGGTGGCTCTGCACAAGTCCGAGGCCATGCACTTCCATGTTCCTCGGAACAGGCCACCACCGGGATCCTCAGTGATGGTAGGAGGGGTATCCATCGGCGTCGAGTCGACGTTGAAGTACCTAGGACTCGTCCTCGACGGCCGATGGAACTTCGTTGAGCACTTCCGACGTTTGGCTCCCAAACTGGAATGGACCAGGGCTGCCTTCAGGCGGCTCCTGCCGAACCTCGGGGGGCCAAACGCCTCCTGCCGGAGGCTCTACGCGGGGATCGTGAGGTCCATGGCCCTTTACGGGGCCCCGGTGTGGGCGCGTGGTTTGGCGCGGCTTACCGTCCTTCACCTAAACGCGCCCCAAAGTGTGGTTGCCGTAAAAATGGTTCGCGGCTACCGCAAGATCCCCCGCGAGGCGGCGAGCCTCCTTGCCGGATTGCCGCCATGGGATCTGGAGGCGATAGTCCTCGCGCGCCTGCACGAATGGCGCGCGGAGGCAATATGCCGGGGGGAAACCCCGCTGCCGCGGCAAGTTGTCGCGCAGCGGACAGACTTCCGGCATGATCTCATGGCGACATGGAGAGAGCGACTGTCGCAACCCCGTGCTGGGCACGCCACTATAGCGGAGATAAGACCCCTCTTTGAGGAGTGGCTTGAGAGACGCCACGGCGTCCTCACCTTCCGCCTGACGCAGGTCCTCACCGGACACGGTGTGTTCGGGAGGTTCCTGCACCGAATCGGGCGGGAGGAAACGCCCGGGTGCTCCCACTGCGAGGATCGATCGGAGGACACGGTGGAGCACACCGTGGAGGTGTGCCCTGCTTGGGCGGAGCACCGCCGTGTCCTCGTAGCGGCGATAGGCGGCGGCGACCTCTCGCGTCCGGCCCTGGTCGAAGCCATGGTCTGGAGCGAGACGGAATGCGATGCCGTCACCACCTTCTGCGAAGCAGTGATGCTAGCGAAGGAGGTGGCGGTGCGGGAGAAGGAGAGAGCAGCAGCTTTCCTTCCCGGCCGCCGCGGGAGACGCCCCGGGCGTCGGGGGCTACGTCGTGGCCCCCGGCCACCGTAGGCGCGGGCCTGTGGATGGCGAGCAATGGGTAGCTCGCCGTCCGTCCGTCTAACGACGACAGGCTGTGTCGATGGCGCGTTTTGTTCCACGCGCGCCTCAAAGAGCTGTCAGCATCGTGAAGCTGTTCGAAAGAGATACCGCGGCTCCGGAACGTAAGGGCACTGAAGGAACACAGATGGTTTTTAGTCAGTAAAAGTCTGACACTCCCTTCCGCTCCACCCACAGCGAAAGGAGTCATTAGATGATTTTCCATCCGCAAAAAAAAAGTCAGTAAGCTCTATGCATTATGTTGAATGAAATGGGACTTGAAAAGGATTATTACATTGCCGTGTAGTTTGCTTCACAGTTTCCGAGATCGAGGTAAACTTGGGCTCGCTAACACATCTGCCCCAGGCATATCATCTTAGTGCCGGTGGAAAGCCGGTTTTGGTTTCCCGTGAAAATTTCACACCCCTATCGTTAGTGGACGGCGTCTTAGCGCATAGCGTTATGATACGTCGGCTTTCCTCCTGATTAGGGTGTATTTGGTAGTATTTTTAAGTGCAACAAGCATACTTAAATCCATGTCCTAGTGCAATAAATCTATGCTACATGGATTTTTGGCTACTGGCGTTTTAGTTTCGTGCTTCTATGATACGTTGGTGGTGTTTTTAGTTAAAAACAGTACCAATTTTGTTACCAAAAACGATAGGGATCATCTGGGTGTATTGTGAGCGGGCGCCATCCGTATAATTGTTGCATTTATGCTTCTGCTATTTGCGGTATTACGTCTCTGATACTTTGATCGCTAACCCATCTCCTAATCGTGGCTATAGAGGATCCTCCTAAAGTTAAGACTTTTGGGGACTAATGAAGAATAAGGAATATAATAAAATAAAATGTTCTGATATGTAAATATTACTTTTTAGCCATTTTCAAAAAAGGGAGAAGTCAATTCGACCGTATTTTTTGTTGCACGATATTTTTGTCAATTGATAACCGATTTTGATGATAATTTTCTTATTAAATAAAGTGTATCCTACTTTACGAGTAATTCCATGAAAAAAGAAGAAAATATTCTATCCATAAAGTGGGATGATAGATGATATTTTAATTTAATTATTTAGACCAAATTGATATATTTCATAGTCTACTCAAAAAAAAAACTAAAATAAATATTAATAGTAATTAAAACTGTCTTCAAAAATTAAAAAAGCAAAATTAATTTCAAAATCTGAGGTCGGGGCTTTAATTTTTATGTATACTATTAAAAATAAGTTTTTAATAACATTAAATGTTCATATCTTTTGGTGGAGTGAGCTAGTTTCGAAGAACTGTTACAATAAACACTGACTAAAGTGTTACTATAAACACTGACTTTACGTTTTTATAAGAATTGTACACTACTTGGGCCAGAATTTTTTACGGAAAAATTGACAAAATAGTATTGTCTTGGTAGAGCTACATTGTGGAGGTAGCACGACTAGGCCAGCTCGAATGGTTAAAGACAACGCTCTCACAGAATTCATGTTGCTCATTAATTATTCGAATCAAACACAATTAGAACTATAATATAATTATAATTTGAATAAAACTACGTTTACAGATTTTATCGCGTTCGTTTTATTCAATGTGTAGTGTTCGCGTAAATATAAGAAATCATTATAAAATATAATGTTAATCTTTTACAGTAATATTTCGCAGTAGCAGATTTATTGCGATAATCCATCAGGAGGAATTAGTCGTAGTAGTAGTAGTAGGAATAGAATAGAAAAGAATAATTTTTTATTCAATATTGATTATTACATAATTCTTATTGAAAGTCATTTTTTATTTACCACTGGTTCGGAAAATACCTCTGTCCTGGGAAGAACCAGCAAGAAACCCAGCGGGACTTTTTTTTTCAAACATATTTCACTTAACAATAATTTCATTTATACAATTTTTAAATGATTTTTAATAGAACCAGCATGGTGGCGATCACTTTATTCCCAGGGGTTATTTTCATTCATGTATTCCTTGATATTATAATAACCCTTCTTGTACAGTTTTTCTTCAATAAAACTTTTAAACTTGTTTATTAATAAACTTTGAATATGTTCTGGGATTTTGTTGTAAAAGCGTATACATTGCCCCATAAATGAATTACTGATTCTGTGGAGTCTAGTAACTGGTATTACAAGCTTATGTTTGTTCCTAATGTTTAAAGAATGCACATCTTTATTCTTATTAAAGCTATTTATGTTTTTATGTACATACATTAGATTTTCATAAATATATTGCGATGCCAAAGTTATTATGTTTATTTCTTTAAATTTTTGTCTGAGGGACTCTTTACAATTTAGGTTATAAATCGCCCGAACGGCTTTCTTTTGCAAAACAAATATAGCTTCAATATCAGTCGCATTACCCCATAGCAAAATTCCATAAGACATTACGCTATGAAAGTAACTAAAATACACTAATCTAGCTGTCTCAACATCTGTGAGACTTCTAATCTTTCTTACAGCATATGCTGCAGAACTAAGTCTGCTTGCTAATTTAGATATATGGGGGCCCCATTGAAGTTTCGCGTCAATAGTAATACCGAGAAAAACAGTGGTATCCACAAGACTCAACTCCTCCCCATTTAATAGCACATTGGTATTCGAATGTTTTACATTAGGTATTGTAAATTTAATACACTTTGTCTTATTGCCGTTCAAGAGCATATTGTTGGCGTTAAACCAATGTACTAATTTCGATAGAGCATTATTTACATCGTCATAATTAATTAACTGCCGTTTGAGTTTGAAAATTAAAGAGGTATCGTCAGCAAATAATACTATATCGTGATTGTCCCCTACAAGATAAGGTAAGTCATTAATATAGATTAAAAACAGGAATGGGCCAAGAATCGAGCCCTGAGGAACGCCCATTGATACTACCGATCCGGAGGAACCTTTACCATTTATCACGACTTTTTGAGTTCTGTTATTTAAATATGAAGTAATAAGTCTAAGCGCCAAATTTTTTACACCGTAATGTTGTAGTTTCCTGATTAATGTTTCATGATGAACACAATCGAAAGCCTTGGAAAGATCACAGAAAACACCTAAGGCATCCTGTGAATTCTCCCAGGCATTAAAAATATATTTCATAAGCTCAACGCCAGCGTCAGACGTCGAGCGACCCCTTGTAAATCCAAATTGGTTTTTATGAAGTAATTTATTTGTATTAAAAAAAATTAACAATTGATCCAAAATTATTTTTTCAAAAATTTTACTAAGAGTTGGTAGTACAGAAATAGGTCTTAAATTAGCGGGGTCCAATGTACTACCAGATTTAAATAAAGGTATTACTTTACTATACTTCATTAAATCAGGAAACACACCAGAATCGATACAAGTATTAAAAATAATAGCAAGATGAGGTGCAATTAAATCTATTATGGACGCAATAACTGTCACGGAAATCCCCCACAAATCTGCGGTTTTCTTTACATCAATGGTTTTGAAGTATTTTACAATATCTTGCGGTAATACTTTTTCAAATCTTAATTCTTTTAAACAGATATTAACATTCTGTTTGAGTAATGACTCGGCGACAGTTGGAGAAGAACTCAAAGACTCTGTTGTCAAAATAGGAATATCAGTGAAATATTTCTCAAACACCGCTGCGACTTCTTGATTTGATTTAGTCAATTCATTGTTAATTTTTAATTGATAGTTTGCGTTACGAGGTTTTTCATTACCGGTTTCCCTGTTAATTATACTCCACGTCATTTTGATTTTATTCTTAGCCATCTTAATTTTGTTGCTAATATGTAACGATTTGGCTGTGGAGCAAACTTTTTTAAACATTTTAGAATAATTTTTGACATATTCTTTAAAAGCATCAGAAGGATTATATGATCTTTCATGGTAAAGGTCATATAACCTTCGTCTGCTTTTATGAATTCCCACTGTCGCCCACTCATTAAATACCTTGCGACTGTTTCCGGAGAATGTTTTAGAAGTAAATGTTTTTTTAAATTCATTGCTTATAAGGGTAAATAATTCTCCATATAAAAAGTCTGCATTGTTTTTATAAGAAAGCGATGGAAGGTTTTTTACCATATTACTTCTAAATCTCTCCAGGCGTTTTGCATTAATAGGAACAAACACAATTTTCTCAATTTCCTGTTTTTTGTGCATATAAGGTAATGAAACCAGTTGTCCACAGTGACCTGAACTAAGTTTTTTTTTTTTTTTTTTTTTTTATAAGATAAGGGTGACAAACGAGCACACAGTCCACCTGATGGTAAGTGGTTGCTGCGGCCCATAGACATCCACATCTATCCTCAATTACAAGTCAAAATGTAGATGCGTTGTCACCCGTGAGGACTAAGATGGAATGCCTCATTTCCAGTAAAAAGGGCCTCCGGCCACCTGCACTCACCAAGCGAAACGCAGAGGTAAACCTCTACTTCACGTTGGTTTTCTGTGAGGTCGTGGTACCACCCCGGTTCGAGCCGGCCCATCCGTAAGACAGCAAGAGCTGCCGCGTGGCTCTACCACTGTTAAGTTTTTGAATTATTGATTTGTTGATTGGTACAACACCTGTAAAAATATTATCAATACAAGTTGCACTACACCCTGCAATTCGTGTAGCTTCAAAGAATAAATTATCAAGATTATAGGATTTGAACAAAGAGCAAAATTTAATACTGATGGAAGAAGTTTCCAGGAGATTGATATTGAAGTCTCCACACACTACAAGAGATTTATTCTGTTTATTAAGCTTAACTAAAACTTCTTCCATAATTTTTTCAAGGTATCATAATTTGAACATGGGGGTCTGTAAACACTGACAACAATAAGGTGCTCAAGCTCAACACATGCCATTTCTACAGTACGCTCAACAGAGAGGCTCACAATGTCTTAACGTTCTTTACATGATAAGGATTTATTAGCCAAGGAGCCACCACGTAATTTAGTATCTCTATTGAACGAACTGACCACCTGGTGATTACTGAAATTAAATATGGAGTTGTAACGTTTTAACCAATGTTCAGTAATACATAAAATATGAATAAGGTTACTATTTAAAAATAATTCAATTTCTAGTTCTTTGCCTAACATACCTTGTATATTTTGATGCACCAGGTAAATACAGTTTTTATTATTGCTATTTTGTGAAATTACACAATGAAGTATAGTTGAATTGTATTCTAAGGTATTTAAGTTATCTTTGCTAGAGATTACCTCTATTGTCTTATTACCTAATTTAAATTACTTGGAACTAATTTCAAATCATTTGTGAAATTATTTTTCTGCTCAATAAAAGCAGGTGTTAGGGTAGCCAATAATTTGGCTGGGTTAAAATATAAATAATGAGATAGCGTATTTGCTACCAGTCTCAAACTAAACTTTGATAGGTAATACCTATTTCTTGTCAAAAACTTCTTAATTACTTACTTACTTACTTATCGTCACGCACAATCCCTGACGGGGTAGCCAGAGAGAACAGATCGCCAAGTGTCACGATCCTTACATACCTCTTTCGCTTCTTTCAGATTCATCATCTTCTTCATACATGCACGTCTAGGTATCCGAGTACTCTTGACCCTCCCCTCTTCGAGCAATTTGCTCACATGGTCTTCGAAAGTTAGTCTCGGTCTACCTCGACACCTTTTAATATTAACTTTCGCACTATATATTTTCTTCACCATTCGGTCTTCACTCATTCGCTCAACGTGCCCAAACCATCGAAGCACGCCCTTATCAATTTTTGTGATAAGGTCATCTTTCAAACCTGCCTTATTGCGAATCTCTTCGTTTCGCTTTCGGTCAGCCATGGTGACACCGCACATTTTACGAAGAGATCGCATCTCCACTGCATTCAACTTGCTTTTATGCTTCTTCTGGCTTACCCAGGTTTCGCTGCCATATAACAAAGTCGGTACCAACATTGCGTTATGTATTGCAAGGCGTGCACTCTTCACTACGCCTTGCCTTTTGACTAACGCAGTCAGGGCACCATTGACTTTGTTCCCGGCAGTGACACGCCTGTCCACATCTAAATCACATCTTCCATCCCGGCTAAAAGCACTCCCCAAGTATACAATTTCATTTACCTGTTCTAGACATTCCTGATTTACCCATATTTTACACTTCGTTTTCTCTTCGTCCCTTTCAAATACCAGAACCTTAGTTTTATTAGCATTCAAGCGGAGACCTTTAATTTCACATTCCTCTTTCATACACGTGACTAATGCCTGCAGTTCTGCCTCTGATGGTGCAATAAGCACTGCATCATCAGCATACAGCAGACAATTTACTTTAATGTCACCCAATTTCACACCCAAACAGCTATCTTTCAGTTTCTGTAAACAGCTGTCGAGATACAGTATGAACAGCCAGGAAGACATGACACAACCCTGTTTTACGCCCGTTTGGACGCTAAACATGGGTGACAGGTCATGCCCTACCCGCACACAGGCTTTACAGTCACAGTAAAGTGACTGCACAGCCCTTAGCAATCGACCATCCACACCATACCCCGGCAACAGTTCCCACATTTTCTTCCTTACAACCTTATCAAATGCTTTCTCAATATCCACAAAAGCACAGAAAATCTTCTGGTTAGCAGCCAGAAGCTTTTCCGCGATCATGCGGAGAGAAAACATTTGATCCGTGCATCCTCTTCCAGGTCTAAATCCGCATTGTGCCTCCCATAAAAATCTTTCCGATTTCTCTTGCATCCTACGTGTCAAAACCTTCGAATAAACTTTACTTGCTAAACTGGTCAAGCTGATCGCCCGATAGCACCCGCAGTCAAAATGTGAACCTTTACCTTTATATAAAGGCACAATGACTGCGGATCGCCAATCATCCGGGACATCCCCCGTCCGCCAGCACAAATTGCACAGCAGATGAAAGCTGTCCCAGACGCGAGGCCCACCATACTTGACCATTTCAGCAGTAACTCTGTCTAGTCCCGCAGCCTTACCACATTTCAAACTTCGAATCGCACGTTCAATCTCTTTCATACTGATGACCTCAGTGTCATCGAGGTCCGGGTCTGGCGTACCAGTCTCGACGTCATCCCCAGATCCCTCACTAAGATCATCACACGCATACATTTCTCTATAAAATTCGCTCCATCGCTGCATGACGTCCGATTTTTCTGAGAGAACGTCATTAGTTCTCGAAAGCACTTTGTTCATTCTTAAGGCCGTCGCACCACTTCGGGTCCTTCCAACCTCTTTCCAGAAGAGTTTGGAGTTCTCCTTAAAGTTGTGCGACAACCTTTCGTCCGCTTCCATTCTACACCTTTCACGCACTTCCTCAATCAATGCTTTCGTGTGAACTTTCTGCAGCTTATATCTTTCTTTCATCTTCTCTCTCGTATCCTTATCATTACTAGAGGCCAAGTAGTCTAACCATGCTTTCTTCTTCTTCTTTACAGCTTCTTTCACTTCATCATTCCACAATGCATCTCTTCTTTTACTACTGCCTCTTTTAATCGTTCCACACATTTCTTCCGCTGCACTTACCATTCCATCCCTAAGGTTCTGCCATATTCTTTCAACACATTCTTTTCTGCCATCGATGTTGTCAAGCTTTTCGGCTACCCTCGCATGATATTTGTCCCTAGTATCCGCTTCCTGAAGCTTCCAGCTTCGGATGCGACAGACCGACTGTGGTTCTGTTACTGCCGTCCGGTAGCGCCAACCCGCGAACAGACCCCTAAATCTAGTAATCACTAGATAGTGATCCGTTCCCAGATCAGCACCCCTGAACACTCGCGTATCCATCACCTGTTTTCGCAGTCGGTCATCCACCAGGAACAAATCGATCATACTTTTCTCATTCTTACTTTCTCTAGTATACATATGGATCTTCTTGTGATTAAACATAGTGTTTGTCACAAGAAGACCCTTTTCCTTGCATACCGCCAGTATAAGCTTGCCAGCATCATTAACCCTTATATCGCCAAACTTTCCAAGCACTGACTCGTACCCTGGTCGAGCGGTACCAACCCATCCATTCAAATCACCACATACAACAATTCCTTCGTTTCCCCTAGCCAAATCTAGAACTTCTCTTACATTCTCCCAAAACTCCTCCAGCTCAGCCCTGGACGACGAAGCCACCGGCGCATAAACAGCCAAAAGGAATAACTTCGTCAGTCCCAATTTAAAGCGAACCCAGAGAAGTCTTGAGTTCACAACCTTATATTCAGTCATAACATCGACCAACCGAGACGACAGCAGCACCCCCACTCCCTGGCGGGCGCTCTCGCTCTCCGGGACTCCGGACCATAGAGCTAACGCCCCGCCAGGGAGCTCTTCAGTACCACTGCCCTTCCGTTTGGTCTCCGACATACACACGACATCTAATTCTCTTTCTTTCATTATTTCGATCAACTCATTCGTCTTATCTCTCATGCCTCCTCTAAAAAAAAACTTCTTAATTAAATTATTAATATCCACTAAATGAAATTTATCATTATTATTCTTACAATTTAATGTCAAATTTAAGTTATTATTACATGTCGAATTATGCATCATTAAATTTAAATTATATCTTAGTTTATTTTCCTGTGGCCACCCCTCTATATAAGGCAATGTAAACAAGATAACTTTAACCACATTTATGTTATTGAGATATTCAATATATTTTAATAATTGATTCTTGTTCATATTGCCTCTTCTCCCAACAAAAATTGTTAATATACTATTAGGGTTAAATTAATAGTTAAAATTTTATTCATAATATCACTGAATGATGCTCCAGGCATGCAGTAATTACTTATCTGTTGCCTTTTTAAACAGTTATTCAATGATATACCCAAGTTTTTTCCTATGTCATCACTATACACAATTACATTATTTTTTTCATTACTTTTTAAATTTATCTGCTTTGTTATGGTACTATCATAGAGTGCAGGTAAAGAAAATGAAGTATTACTGCTTGTCATATTATTAACACACACTGTCCCTAAAGAACCTGGCATTGAGTGCTGATATTCATTTTGATATTTTAATAAGGAATCAAAACGTTCCTCGTTATATTTACATGACTTTACCAGATTATCCATGGCCAGTATGTGTTCTTTTATCTCATTCCCTGCTGATTTATACTTATTTGACATAGTTTGTAATGAAGTTTGAAGTAATAAAATTTCTGAATTAAGACACTCTATTTCAGTCTCATAACAATTTTTCATGTTTTCCACCTCAATTGAATATAATTTAATTTTACTAATTAACTCTTGCTTTTCCTTACATACATTTGAATAATTTTTAATATTAATTTCAGTTTTAACTAATTTTTGAACTTTCCTAATAAATTTATTGATTTTTATATATTTTCTTAATTTCCTTCTGCTGCATGTAATCCTTTCTGCTGTTCTTGATGAGGTAGAATCTTTAGTCAAATCTATTGTAGTGGAGGGTTGCAATGTTTCATGAGATTTACATTCTACGAGCTCATCGAACAGACTCTGAGTTTGAAATGCTTGCATGTTATCAATGTATTGTTTAAATTGTGAAATCTGCTCATTAGCTTCAGTTAATTGTAAATTCAATGCAGCAATGAATCTGAGGGCTTCCTCATATTCTTTGCTGCATCGGTCAAACTCATCGACTGTCCCCTGGAGCTGATCCCTTTCCTTTAAAATATCTGTATAGTCTCTATGTATCCTAATCATATCACTTTTCAACTGTGTATTTTTCGAAATTATACTTATTGTTTCCTTTTCGTTGTCATCCCTTTCTTTAAGTAACAGCTCACACTGCTCCCTGGACGCCCTCAGTTCTTGGAGCGCCAGATGAAGTTGGTTCTCCATCTGGCGCGTTTTGGCGTTGCGAGTATTCATTTTACTATATATTTTATATAGCAATAGAAAACAAAGATGGAAAATCAAGGGAACAGAGTAAGCAAATATCTAATTGTAGGACTCTAATAACAGATCTCAAATTAAATTATCAAGAAAACAATTCAAAATGAAATCCGAAAACAACAAAACTTAAGATATATCGTAAATATTAAAAGGGATAACAAGAATTACAGTAAGTTTTAAACCTAAGTTTTAAACGATGTTCGTTACCTGCTGTCACTTTAAATTGAGAGGCACTAAAAATTTATTTATTTAGATATTTACCACTTTTATTTATTACACAATACAATTTGTTCCTAATTAACAACTATAACTTAAATTTGAGGTGGAAATTATCAATTACAATATTTATTTTTACGAAATTATTTGGGAGCAAATTAATTAAGTATTTGTCACCGGGGTTGCCACAAAGAGAGGTAAGTGACTATCACCGCCCATTAACAACTGCGAAATCAGGGGATTTGCAGGCGCGTTGCCGGCCTTTTAATCAAGAGTAGGCTCTTTTCTTGAAGATCCCTAAGTCGCATTGGTTAGGAAAAAGTTATACCAGGAAGAAAATTTAATGTCTTATATTGTTACGAACTGGATATTTTATTGTTGCAATTAAATTTACCAAAATAAAAAATAAATAATAATCATTATTATTTATTTTTATTGTTCCAAATTATTTATTTCAGAATTCGCAATATGTTATTAACATAAATATAAAACATGGTGCATTATATTGTTATGAAAATGAAAATTATTTAAATTGAATAAAACTACTTTTACGGATTCTATCGCGTTTAATTAACTTTTATTTTAATTAATTCTTTTTAGCACCAATACTCACGGGGATCTGAGGTGATTGACGTCCCGATGTCAGAGTTAACCCGGAGTACCTTCAGCTTTTTTAATTATTCCTTTTGTCCGATCTACGCAGGATGAACTTACTGTGTTTTGAAGTCTTGCAGTGGTATACTTGGGTTTAATTTTAATTTATTAATTACAGGATCCCGAGCAGGTGGTAGTACCCAGCATCCCTCTCAATTGAAATTAGGTTTTTTTTTTTTATTATCAATAGCCTCACGTATCATCGTTGGCAGAAATTGATGTTCTTTCGCGAGAATTTGTGGTTTATCAAATCTAGTGTAATGGCGGGGGCCGTTTAGGATATAATCACAAACTGCAGACTTCCGGCAACGTTGGTCTTTCACGTCAGCTATGTGTTCTTTTACGCGGGTTATGATAGATCGCTTTGCTCGCCCTATATATGAGATACAACATTCACAATCAAGCTTGTATACTCCTGCATCCTATAAAAGTTTTAAGGTTACAACAAACCTTAAAACTATTATAAACGTAATTAATGAATAATTTTTATGAAAACTTAATGAAAATGAAGTCTGATTGTTATGAAAAACTATAATCTAATGTCCGTATACATTCATTTATACACAGATTTAGCAGGGCGTTCGGTCACAACCTCTAGCAAGTAAAAATGGCGTATTCACAGAATTATATGACATAATCAGACATAATTATGTATAATATTATGTATTTACAATATTATTTATTCGTTTTCATCAGAACATGTCACCTAATTCGGACATTTATAATACATATTACTTTTCCATTATATGGTTCTTTCTCATTTTAATTTCTGTTTCATTCTTTCGAATTCATTTATTTTTTAATTTTACATTTTTCTTCCCATTATTTATTATTCATT
Source organism: Parnassius glacialis (assembly GCA_033319125.1). Taxonomy (NCBI): domain Eukaryota; kingdom Metazoa; phylum Arthropoda; class Insecta; order Lepidoptera; family Papilionidae; genus Parnassius; species Parnassius glacialis. The sequence goes on along the minus strand of JAVANC010000028.1, from coordinate 4,070,793 downwards.
TTATTTCTCAGCATTTTAGCTTTTGTTTATTTGACAATTGTGCACTGTCTTTCACGTACACGGCTCGCGTACATGCATTTCAAGACAATGGCCAATATCACTTCATTCACTTCTTTAGATTTTAAGCATTTCAGCTTAATTAATTTATTATTTAATTGTACTATAACTTTCACGAACACGATTCGCGTACATAAATGATAAAGATAATGCCAATGTTATACAGTTCTTAACATAATTCTCATTTCACTCAATTAAGAATAGCTAGAACTCACTCCGTATTTTATCGCATCCAACAATGTTATGAAAATTAATTGGTTATTAGGTTTTCTTAGCTTAGCTGATCTGGCTGATTGTATATGGATATGCTTAACTACGAACATTTTCTTTACCATTGTTACTCACGCTTACGCACTATCAATACATTTTATTTACAATTCCGTATTACGTAGCCTACTCATATTTTTACTCAAATCTTTTACAAATTTATTTGATAAACTAGCATGGTATAATATTTAGTTCTATCATTGTGGTGCAGGAATTGGGCCTCACAACATTACGGGCACAACAAAATTCATTGTATACATAATATAATGAATTTCAAATTCGTATTGAACGAAGTAAATATTTTCATAACACAAATATAAAATTTTCTCAGAAAATAATGACTTATAAAAGTTAAAAGCAAATAATTTGAAGTTTCATTAAATATAAAACAAAAATTATTACATTTCATATTAATATATAGAACAAAGAAGTCAAAGCACGGTAATCATTTTCAATAACAATAACATAATCACATAATAACTGACAGATCAACATAGAAATTGTAATCTCAGCCGCGTAAGCGATTTATCACACCTTTGTTTAAATTACCAAAGTACAAAATATATGGAAATGTTTGCGATTATATCATATTATGATCAAATAGTTTCTACATAACTTATATAATATGTTATTGTTATATGAATTCAAGAAAAATGTATGTATTCAAAACTATAGTTTATAGTTCAACGTGGTAGAGCCATGCTGCAGATATATTAGTAGTATAGTTGTAGCACGAATGGATCCACTCGACCGAGGAAGGACCACGCTCTCACAGAATACCAGCGTGAAATAACAGCTTGACGCTGCTGTGTTTCGTATAGTGAGTGCAGAGAACTGGAGACACTTTTTACTGAAAATGAGGCATTCCATCTTAGTCCTCACGGGTGACAACGCATCTGCATTTTGATTTGTAATAGAGGTTAGATGTAAATGTTTATGGGCCGCAGCAACCACTTACCATCAGGTGAACTGTGTGCTCGTTTGTCACCCTTTACTATGAAAAAAAAAACAAATTTTTAAATTTACACAGAAGATCATCTTAGTTACATCGATAATAGTAAGGTAAAAATACTTCTACATTTATCGAAAATATGCGATGTTTTTTTTTAATATACCATTAATAGAGGTACGGTGTATGATACATACAGACACATAAATCAAAACTAAATATCATCATCATCATTACAGCCTTTCATAAGGCCACTGCTGTACCTAGGCCTCCTCCAAGGAATGCCACAAAGCACGGTCCTGAGCCACCTGCATTCATCGACTTCCTGAATGTCTTACCAGGTCGTTACTCCATCAAGTTGGGGGTCGCCTAAGACTTCGCCTACCGGTACGAGGCTGCCACTCGAGAACCTTTCTTCCCCATCGTTTGTCGGTTCTTCGAACTATATGGCCGGCCCACTGCCACTTCAGCTTACTAATCCGTTGAGCTATGTCGGTTACTCTGATTCTACCGCGGATATACTCATTTCTAAGTTTATCACGCAGAGAAACCCCGAGCATAGTCTTCCCCATAGCTCGCAGAGCGACCTTGAGCTTCCTCATACGGTCAGCAGTGAAGAACCACGTCTCAGATCCGTAAGTCATCACTGGCAACTCGTAATGGTTGTACAATTTCGTTTTCAGGTTTTGAGGTATGTCTAACGAGAGGATGTGTCGTAGTTTCCCGAACGCTGCCCAGTCGAGTTGAATCCGTCGATTGACCTATCGGTCGAAGTTGGACTTACCTAGTCGGACTATTTGTCCCAGGTAAACATACTCGTCAAAGACACATAATTCAAAACTAAATATCATCATCATCATTACAGCCTTTCGTAAGGCCACTGCTGTACATAGGCCTCCTCCAAGGAATGCCACAAAGCACGGTCCTGAGCCACATGCATCCATCGACTTCCTGTATGTCTTACCAGGTCGTTACTCCATCTAGTTGGGGGTCGCCTTAGACTTCGCCTACCGATACGAGGCTGCCACTTGAGAACCTTTCTTCCCCATCGGTTGTCGGTTCTTCGAACTATATGGCCGGCCCACTGCCACTTCAGCTTACTAATCCGTTGAGCTATGTCAGTTACTCTGATTCTACCGCGGATATACTCATTTCTAAGTTTATCACGCAGAGGAACCCCGAGCATAGTCTTCCCCATAGCTCGCAGAGCAACCTTGAGCTTCCTCATATGGTCAGCAGTAAAGAACCACGTCTCAGATCCATAAGTCATCACTGGCAACTCGTAATGGTTGTACAATTTCGTTTTCAGGTTTTGAGGTATGTCTAACAAGAGGATGTGTCGTAGTTTCCCGAACGCTGCCAGCCGAGTTGAATCCGTCGATTGACCTCTCGGTCGAAGTTGGACTTACCTAGTCGGACTATTTGTCCCAGGTAAACATACTCGTCAACAACTTCGAGCTAAATGCTCCTAACAACTACCGGCATAGGTGTGACATGGATGTTAAACATGATCTTTGTTTTGTCCATGTTCCTCTTAAGACCTATCCGTTGGGAGACACTATTGAGGTCATTGAGCATAGTGCTTAGGTCCTCCAGCAATTCTGCCATAAGGACTATATCGTCGGCAAATCGAAGGTGAGTGATGTACTCGCCATTGATGTTAATATCGTATCCTTTCCAGTCCAGAAGCTTGAAAACTTCTTCCAATGCAGCGGTGAAGAGATTCGGGGATATAACGTCACCCTGTCTTACACCTCTCTGCAGTTAGATAGGTTTAGTTTTCTGATTTTGTACTCGAAAAGCCATCGTAGCTCTACTGTACAAACACTTCAGCACTTCGATATACCGACAGTCAACTTGGCACCGTTGAAGGGACTGCAGCACCGCCCAAATTTCGGCGGAATCAAAGACTTTCTCATAGTTCACATACGCAAGGCAAAGTGGCAGATTATGCTTCTCTGTTTTCTGTACAATCTGCTACAGGGTATTTATGTGATCTATGGTCCTAAAGCCTTTTCTGAAACCGGTTTGTTCGGAAGACTGGAAATCGTCAAGTCTGCCTGCGAGACGATTCGTAATGAATCTCGAAAATATCACGTAGACGTGGCTCAGAAGAGAAATCGGTCTGTAGTTCTTCAAGAGAGCGTTGTCGCCTTTCTTGAAGATTAAGAACATCGCACTTCTGCTCCACGCCTCCGGAGTAGTGCTACTATGGAGGACGGAATTAAAGAGCTTCTGAAGGACTTCAAATACCGGTGTTCACCCGCTTTTAGATGTTCCGCTGTAATTCTGCCCTCGCCCGGGACTTGCCGTTTTAAAGGTGGTGGGGAGCCACTTTAATCTCGCTGAGACTGATGTCCGGAATATCTTCTGAATAATGTGAGATAAGACTAACTCTTGGATCGTTACTCACATTTGCGTGTGGCTCCAACGATTACGTGTACAGCTGCCCATAGAACCTCTCAATCTCACTCAAAATCTCAGGTGTCCCGGAAACGATGCTGCCACACTCGGTCTTCAACTTTGACAATTGGCTCCTTTTGGCAGACATATCTCTAATAAAGACTTTGGAGCCTTGGTTTTGCTTGATCGCTTCTTCAATACAAGCTGTATTGAAGTTGCGTAAGTCCCGCCGCATGCATTTGGAGACCTGTCAGTTCAGATGCCTGTATGCTGTCAAATCTATTGAAGAATGTAGCTTTATCTTTCGTCTAACAGACATGAGATTAAGAGTGTGATCGGAGAGTTTTTATGTTCTTTTGCGGTGGGTCTTGCAGAACTTAGCTTTGACCGCATGGACAGTTTCCATGAGCTTGTCATTCATATCGTCCACTTTATTGCAGTCTTCTAGGCACTGTAAATGGTTTATTAACTCGAGGTGAGAGGTTTCGGGACATATCTACTCAATGTAACAACTATCAAATTTATAAAACAAATTAATTAATTTTAACATTCAAAGAATTATTTCCATTTATATGTAGCTTATTACCTAACATTAACGTTCAATGCCTTTAGAAAAGATATTAAACTTAAACTTATGTTTATGACCTTTTTCAAATTTGTATACATTTTATATTATAAGACTACAGGGGAAAAAATAAACAAAGAAACATATCAGAGTGTTATTTTAACAATAAAATGTGAAAATTAATTAATGATTAACCATGCTAAATGTTTAGTACATGAAATTGTAATCTTTCATGTTATTTATACAAAAATAAAAAATATAAAACTTTTACAGTATTAAAAATAATATAAAACAATTACTGAATAAAAGTGAATATAAAATCAACTTGTAGCTTTATACCAACATGCCACAGAAATGCTTACGTAACTTGATTTATAATTATTGCAGTAGGATTCTTTTTCAAATATAGTAATAAAAATATTAACAAATTAATTGAATATTGAATTATCTGATAAATAATTTTAACTTAATCATAAGTTAAATACATAAAATTTAATACATTACTTAAAAAAAATTATAATAGCAAAAACAACACGAAAAGTCTCAAGTATTAAAGTTTTGAATGGAATTAAAAATCACTCAGGTTCTAAGTTACCTCTTAATTTTGTTCAGGTAGTCGTTCAATCGTCTCGGCTACACTGCCGCTGAATGCTGGTTCTACTCGCTGGAGTACAATTTTTTATATACTTTGTAAATGGATGGAATACTTTTATCTTTATGCCTTCGTTATTTTGAATCAATTATTCCTAAAAATTTTATCTTCGTTCTTTCTTAGTTGTCTTTATAGTACTATACATACTTTTTAATTTTTAGAGTCTATAAAATAATAATTGTGGCCTCTTCCCGTCTTTGTCATAATATAGTTTTCTTGATTTCGGTTATTTTTATTATATTTGGGATTGTGCCAATCCAGTAATCGAGTTAAATTATTTCTCCATTATTTTTTTTTTAACAACTGTTGCAGGCCCCGGCGGTACGCGTGCATTATCGCAGCGGATCGCCTGGCAGGATTACCATGTAATATAAGAAAGATGTCAATGAAACAGGTGTGTTGATGCTTCTATAACGTTAATTATTCTGCCTCAACTTATTCTACCTTAACACTCATTTCGTATATACTGTCGTGGGTGCCACACTACATGCCTCTTAACGAGACATTCTCAGGTGGAATAGACTCTGCGGTGGGTGGTTCATTTCATCTTAGTCCTCAAACGTGATAACGCATCTGTAGTCTTGTTTGTAAAAAAAGTTCCCGCTGGGTTTCTTGCTAGCTCTTCCTAGGAAAGAGGTTTATTCCAACCAGAAGTCAAAGTAAAAAATAATTTTCAATATGAATAGACCTTATTCTATTCTATTCTACGTTGTTCCATTCGAAGTTGGATTGTAGTAGACACTTAACATCTGGTGGACTATAAATTCGTTTATTACTTCAGTTTCATAAAAGAAAAAAATATATTTATGGCTACAAAGTACCATGAAAGGCACCCGAAAATAATCAGCGGTTGGCGCATTATTCATAGGTTTGCAAACGTACATATCTCATCACAATAAATCGTGATCCGAAACATAAAAAATATTAAGTAGATCGCAACGTTCCGGAATGTTTTATAGCTCCTGAGTAAAGATACATTGAACGAGACGCAATTTTTATGTGACAAGTTACATTTTATTTATTGCAAAATTTTGAACGCGTGCAAATGTGAGGTTTAAACTATATTTTTATATATACACAGGTAAGCAGACAGTCCACCTGATAGTAAGTGGATATTGAGGCCCATTGACATCTACATCTATCCTCGATTAAGAATCAAAATGTAGATATGTTTCACCCCTGAAGACTTCGATAGAATGCCTCATTTCCAATAAAAGGGTCTCCGGTTCTATACATTTGCCATTCTAAACAAAGCAGCATTAAGCTGCTATATAAGGTTGTTATTTTGCGAGAGCGTGTTCCTACTCCTACTCAGTTCCTACCTAGTCGAGCCGACCCCTATTCGTGTTGTAGCCGCAATATAGTAACAGAATGGCTCGACTACGTAACATAATTGGAACAAACTAACTTTACGGATGCAGACAAGACTTTAAGATACTGTAAGCTCGTTCTCTTTATCTATATCTTCATATTTCTCCAGGAATAATTAAAAAAAAATTATCAGTTTTAAACAAAGTTGATAAATTGTATAAATTAAGTCCTCATATTGTTCTTACTATTTTAAAATATTGTCTTCTTGTACCTAGATTTACATGAAATGTACGTGTATTTTAAAAGATATTGACAATAATGTTAAAATATCTATAGAAAAAATTCTAAATTTAACTTTAAATACAACATCCAGGACTCAAGCTACTTTAACTATAAAATTTGATGGTATTGTTGTGAGAAATCTATCTAGCGTTGCATTACTTGCTTTACTTGCTTCTGTACATAGTATCAGTCACTTATGTAACATAACTTTTGAATAATCAAGTAGACCTGTTATTTGCTATGGAAACAGGGCAGACATGGCGCACGCTCTGTTCCAGCGAAAATGTTTCACTGGCAGTTAACCAACAAAAACAGTGGGATATTCAGTTGGGACGTGCAGAAAAATTTGTTTCATGTTGTCCATAGTGACCAAGATCAGGTGCGCCTTCTAGCTGTTGCAACTAATGAATCTAGTCTATGGTTACACGCTTTACCATCAAGTAATCTCGGCACATTACTTGATGTGGAAAGCTTGCGCATCGACTTAAGTATCCGACTAGGAGCGGCGATTTGTCAACCCCAGGAATGTCCCTGTGGTAGCAACGTCGACAAACGACAACGCTTGGGCTCCACGTACTTTCATATATGAAAAGTGCTGGTAGGTTTTCACGATACGGTTCTTTAAATAATGTCCTCCGAAGGGCTCTTATCTCTATAAATGTCCGTCGGTTATAGAGCCTTGTGGAATATTAAGAGACGATGGCAAGAGATCCAAAGCTATGACATTGTTCCCTTGGGAAAGAGGTAAAACCTTAGTGTGGGATGCTACTTGCGTAGATACTTTGGCGGCCTCTCATCTCAGGGGTACCTCGTTTAGAGCCGGCGCGGCATCAAAGGCAGCTCGGTTCATGTGTCCCACGTGCGGTGAAGTCACTAAAGGAACTCCATCCGCGGCTGGTCGTTGCTGCTGGTGATAAGACGGCTGGTTCTTTTCTCGCTCAAAGGCTAAGTATAGCCATTCAGCGGGGAAATGTAGCCAGCGTTCTTGGCACTATACCGCGGGGCGTAGGACTGTTTGATAATTAAGTTACTAGTGTTAGGTTTTTTTTTTAATTATAGTTGTTGAACAATTAATATTTTTAAAAGTTATCGTGTTGACCTTTCTATGTGGACTTGATAAATCTACACCATAAGCCACGAAAACCACTTATTTATGTAAAAATAGCAAAAAATCGATTTAAAAAATATAATAAGTTCAACAATCATTTATCTTCCGACAATGTGTTTTTATATCGTTTATATGTTCATTATGATTGTCAGATACGATTTTATGCGATATAACATTGGAATCCTGATGTTCAGGCGCTAGTAGAACATACCTACGCACTTTGCGCTTAAAGCATGCAATACGAAGACCACCAATGACAAGCTATCTCAAATGCTTGACACTTCTGATACTGCAGTTGCTAATCTTCATACGTGGAGATTACGTCAAACCCAACATAATATAGAGATACTTATGAACAAGTGCTGCTTGTGGAGGCTGGTCTTCTGGTACGCTGTGCAATGATAAGCTCTCAATTTTTAACGGCATTTTTGAGTGCATCATGAAACATGCTTCAATTACCGATGGGACTGTGGCGGAGTTGCCGTTGCGCCACAAGCGAAGCACACCGAAGCCTTAATCACGCTATAAAAGTTCTGAAGTACTGGGCTAGATATAGTTAGCCGTTCCCCCGACTGAACACGCTGTCCGGTGGCAGGTCTACCCTTTTCCTTCCATGGCCAAAATGGTGACCCCGACCTGAGTTTAGCCGTGAAAGGAAATGCATTCTTCCTACAACCATAACACAGTTGCAGTGTGACTCTACCTCGTATAAAAACTTAAGATTAAATATATTAAACACAGAGCAGTGCCTGTACTGCTGCTTGGTGGCAGAAATTGGTAAGAAGGTTGTATTTTTTTATAGAACAAGGGTGATATACGATTCACCTGATTGTAAGTGGATGTGTGGCCCATAGATACCTAAGTATAACATCAAGTTATAATAAAAAATGTAGTTGCATTACGCTCTGAGCACTTAGAAAAAAACGACTCATTACCAGTAAAGATAGTCTAGTATCTTCCTACCTAGACCTGCCTTCCCAGGCTACTGCCTAGTAAGGAGTCCTACCACCTAGGAAAAATACAAAATATCTCAATATTTTTTTTCTTTCGTACCTTTTAATATTAAATAAAAGATTCAGTTTAAAAAAGGAATAAAGTGAATTTAAAAATTAAGTTATTGCATAGAGAAGCGCAATATTTCAAAGGTCAGCTGCGGCGTACATCTGTTACAAATTTTCTGCTGCGGTCATGCTTAGCGCTGAAAATTCGAAGTTACGTTTAAGATTAAACTTAACGTGAAATACTTTTGTAAAAGATGTAGGATATAAAAAACAAACGAATAAAATAACTTAAAGTGGAAGCAATAAAAAAACCTTACTACGAATAGTTTAAATATACATATTACACGCTGACTTTCGTCTGAAAAAAAATACATAACACCGCTCCAGATTTAGTAACGATAAAAAGATAGAAGACGATAAAGTAAGATTCATAGCTTTGATTCACACGAACTACGCGTTCATTTCGAGTTTGCCGTCGTCGAGCGTTATGACGTCACAGCTGACGGTACCGTAGAAACAACTATTACTGTAAGTGTTTTAATTGTAAGAAGTTCGATTTTTGTTTGTTGCCTTATACAGAGAAATGTATAGCAAGCAAGTAGATAAAGAGTAAGTAGTAAATATCAAAAAGTAAAGTAAGTAAAGCAAAATAATAACACTGAATAGAAACGTGTCCGATAAAATAAAATATTTTTACTAAAAATTTTTAATTAATTATTTACGGAGGCGCGAACAAAACTGGTAGGTAGATATTCACGCATCCATAACTTCGATACCAGTTATTTCATCGAAATCGTTTGTTTCTGTATCACAAATTAACGAACGAAAAAAGTCCACACAAACAAAAAATCAACAGTAACAGAGACAACAACATAAACAGTCTTGAACTAGAGATCGCACTGGAGCACAAATATTGGACGTAGATAAATTTCAGCGTTGCTATCGGTACTTTAAGGGCGACGCTTCAGGCGCGGTATGAGAGAGCGCGGCAAGAGGTTTTCGCAGCATTCATGAAATGAACACGTAGTATAAGCTTATTACATACCACTTGCGTTTACTCAAAACAAATTGTTCATATTTTAATCCAAAATAAAAAAAGAGGAGGTTCACATATCGTATGTATGTTTTTTTGTTTGTCCGTAATGGTTTTAGTTGAGAATGGATATTTATAGATCTAAAAAATTCTTAACAAACAGTGTAAACAGTTTTGTCCTACGATAAAAATTGACGGAGTTATGACCAAATTACTAGCGAAGTTCACTGAATACCTGGCGCGGTAGCTATGACGTCACTGTGACGGTTACCGCCAGTTAGCCGATGGCAGTGAAAGGCACGCAGTATTTTGTTTGGATAATTATGACTTCGTAACAAATTAAGTGTCCAATTTAGGTCTGATTCAACTTTTTACTAAGTATAAATATTGTATAGTATGAAAATGTACAAACACTTCAATTGAAACACCAGAAAATCTATTTTTAACGTGCCGAAACTTGGTAAAATATCGTATTCCGTTGCAAAGAGAGATTATAAAACTCAACACTCTGCTCAGACTACAAGAAATTGCTGTGAAGATCACTTAGATATACGTACCTACATACCTATTTTACCTATTATTTCGTTGATATGGAAATAAGTTAGTACCTACTATTACGTGTAGTGTACCTGTTATTCTCTTATTTAAAGCCTGCTGTATCCATAAACATACTAACTTACTTTTTATGAGTTGTGTAAATAAACCTACGTACGTACCTATTCACCTGTTTCCATTTCTATGTCATACTAGCTTTTTCCCACGGCTTCGCCCGCGTTAAATTCGGTTTGTTACACAATGTTTTTATCTAGCCTCTATTTCATCCCCTTAAAGTTTTATTTTGCGATAAAAAGTGGCCTTTATCCATTTTAAGATCTCATTTATCTCTATACCAAAAGGCAACAAAATTAGTTCAGTTTTTTATGTTTAAAAACATATGTATTTCATTATCATTTATGTATTTCGTATTCCAAGGTCAAAATAATAACACAGGGACGTACGTATATATATATATATATATATATATATATATATATATACGTACGTCCCTTCGTTCAACTAATATATATATATAATGTTTTCCAAAAATACGTGGAATTCACAAAAAAAATCAGTAAAATAGATTTCATCATAATCTTCTTCGAATATTTTTAGACTGGGAGACGGTGACTGAAAATAGTCTCCCATTTTCTCCTGCATGCCTTTTTAAGAATTGATAACTAACCTATAATATGAAAGATTACGAGGGGTTACGAGCCCTTGCGCTCTTGCACGTCATAAAGAAAATGGCTTCTCTTTGTGTAAAGAATATTAGTATTTTTCCGTGACATTATATTGCATGCCTTTGTAATATAACGTAGTTGGAACAAATTTAAGCTATAATAATTGATGGCATGCAATTCGCAACGGCCGACGGGGCTCAAAGGGTTACGTAGAAATGAAATAAAAAATAGAACATTTCCGTGTTTAATGAATGCCGTTGTAAAAAATTAGTTTTTTTTTATCTCAAAAATACTCTACGAAAATTGGCATGCACCTCTCGTATGACCAAGAGTGGAAAATATTAGGAAAATGTTGTGAAAATTCAATACAAATTTTCCGTGATTTCAAACTACTTGTAATAAAGATAAATTTTGATTTTATGACCAATTAATTCTGAAATACAAATAGCATGCATGTTGCACATGATTATTATATTATAAATAATAACAAAAATTGCAAAAAATTAAATAAACATTTCCGCGTTTTTTATTTGCATGCCGTATTATATTTCATAAAAACATATTATTTTCAGTATATACCGGAAATGGCATGCGTATTAAATAACACGATCGTATTTTAAATAATAATGAAAGTTTCATAAAATATATGAAACATTTCCGTGTTTTTAATTTGCATGCCGTTTTGCATTTCATAAAAAACATATTATTTTAAGTATATATCGAAAATGGCATGCGTATTAAATAACACCATCGTATTTTTAATAATAATGAAAGTTTCATAAAAATTACTAGTAAGTCAAAATCACCAAGAAAACAATTTTTTATTTTACATGACTTTTTCTTGGAACTAACAATATACTATATTAAATATTTCAGTTATTTAATAAAGTAAACCCGAGTACTTACGAGGGCGGCATTTAAAATTTCGGCAATCAAGGAAGTGACACAACATTACTATTTAAAAATGTATTTATTGCTTTTCGAAGTATTCTCCGCGAAATTTGACACATTTTTCAATACGATGGAACCAATCATTGAAGCAACCGTTCCATTCGGAAGTTGGTATCTCCAAAAAGGCCGTTTTGTAAGCGTGTACAGCTTCTTCAGGTGATGAAAATCTCTGTCCACGCAATTTATTCTTTATTTTAGAGAAAGTATAGAAATCATTAGGGTCTAGGTCGGGGCTGTACGGCGGATGGTCTAATAATTCTATGTTTTCTTGCTGTAAAAACTCTTTTGTTCTGTGTGCGGTGTGAGAATCCGCATTATTGTGATGGAGGATGATGCGGCGGTTGCATTTCTCTTTACGGAGTTTAGAAATGACTTGCGGTAAACAAATGCTAGCATACCATTCTGCATTAACCGTTCGTTCAAGAGGAATAGTCGTAACATGGCCGGTTTTGGAGACAAACGTGGCCGCCATTTTTTTTGCAACACTCCGTGAACGAACAATTTTTGTTGTCTTTAACTCATTTTCGAACACCCAAACTCGTGACTGGTTTTTTGTTTCGGCTTCGTACGCCATTATCGCCATATCCAGGATTCATCAGCTGATATGATGTTGTATAGAGCATTTGAGGATCCTGCGTGGAATCTTTCGAGAGTTCTGACGCGCCAAGTAATGCGAGCCGCTTTTTGCTCTTCACAGAGCGAATGCGGTATCCATCGGGAAAACAACTTTTTTACACCTAATTTTTCATGCAAGATTATTTGTATTTGACTCATGCCAATGTCTGAAGTTGCCTGAATTTCGCGGTATGTCACATGTCGATCTTCCCCAATCAGCTTACGCACAGCATCAACGTTTTCTTGGGTGACTGCAATTTTTGGACGACCTTGACGGGGATTATCACAGCTTGCACGTCCACGTTGAAATTCAGCAAACCAGCAATAAATTGTGTTTTTGGATGGGGCTTCATCACCAAAGGCAGAAATCATCCGGTCAACACACTGTTTTTGTGTTAAACAACTTCGAATGTCATAATAAATCATCGCTCTTGAATTTTCTCGAGTAAATTCCATTTTCTCAACGACTAAACAAGTTTGACAAAACCTTGTGACAAGACCGAGAATCAATAATAATACTAATACTGAACATTTTTTCTGACTAAAAATTTTAAGCTTTTTGATAGATAAGGCTTGCACAATTTCTAGGAATTTGTGGAAAGCATATACATTACCCCACTAAGAAATTACTCACTCTTTGTAGTCGAGTAACTGGTATAACTATCTTATACTTGTTCCTTGTATTTACAAAATGTACATCACTATCTTTAATACAACTATGTTTATCTTTGTAAGGACATTATTATATGAAATTCTTTAATCGAAGGAAACTAGTCACGCCACCTATCAAAGCAGAACAACGTCTGCGAAGCCAGCTAGTATTATCATAAAATTCTTTCTCACTATACATGAAAGGAATTCCTTCGTATTCTGCAACATTGCGCGCAGTATCATGTTCAACGTTAGGCAGCACATTCAATTCCCGGATAACATCTTAAGCCGTTCAAACGCTAACAAAGAACCTTTAGATACAAATCGATTACTCTCAGTGAGTGCGAGGAAGCGACACCGCTAAATAAATTTATATTTTATCTAAGTATCGACCGTGTTTCTATAAAGAAGACGACACCGTAACTTTATATGGGATTTAAAACTAGAGGTTTGACAATCAGAAAGGTATACTGTGAAGCACTTCATCATCATTACAACCTATCAAGGTGCACTGCTGAACATGGACCTCTACCATAGATGGCCTCACATAGGAATATTTGCCATAGTAATTACGCTTAACAAGTATAGTTTTATTTTATTATTTTGTGTTATTATCACGAACGTACTTCTGCCTTAGCCTATTCAGTTTTACTATTTTGCCTCTTACAACACGCACGGGACTATATTTATTTATAATAGAGATTTAGGAGATATTTTAACGAGCTTGTGGCTCACCTGATATTAAGTGTCGATTGCCGCCTATGTATAACTGCTACGTCAGGGTAATTGTTGGTACGTTGCCAGTCTTTTAAATAGAAACTCTTTACTTGAACTTCTTTAAGTCATATTAAGTCAAATCAGTCCGTAGAAATCTCTGGTAGTAGCCAATTCTACTTTGAAGTTAAAAATACATATTACATAAATACTCACGCCTGTCACCCAGAGGGGTAGACAGAGACTATGGACTTCCATTTGGCACGATCCTGACACGTCTCTCACGCTTCCTCCATATCTATATACCTACGCATACACACTCGTCGGTTAAAGATACTGTTAATTTGGCCCATTTTAAATATATTGCCAATTTGGTCGATAAACCTACGCCTAAGGCGTCCCTTCCCGACTCTGCCGTTCACCTCTGCAACATAAATTTGCTTTGCAACTCTTTCGTCATTCATTTTGTCTATATGAACAAACCACCGAAACATTTCTTTCTTAAACCTGATCACAAGATCATCTTGAAAACCACACTCTTTTCTTATTAAACTTTTTCTCACCTTGTCATTCAGATTCCCTAACATAAACCTTAATGACCGCATTTCTACAGCATTTATTCTACTCTTGTGCTTCTTTTGCCACACCCAACTTTCACTACCATATATTATTAAAGTAGGGACTAACACAGCATTGTGAATTGCCATACGCGCCTTTTTGCACACATTCTGACTTCCCACAATAGAGTGTAGAGCCCCATTAACTCTATTTCTTGCGTTCACTCGTCGTTCTATATCCTTATCATATCTACCATCTTTGCTAAATACACATCCCAAATACACAAAAACATCTACTTGCTCGACCAAAGTTGAAAATATTGTTAAGGTAAATTAAAAAAAAAAACTAATATAAATAGTGATATGGTGTAAAGGATTCTGTGAGGGCCCAATTTATTAGGTAAGAATATTGTGAAATAAAGCCAAAAGCTATAAATGATGTGAACATTTATTTTCCTCATAAATTTTTTAGTTATTTATTTAGTTTTTTAGTTATCAGGGAGCCGTGATAGCTCAGGACGCTCACTGTAAATTTCACAATATGCGAGCAATCCGAGTTCAATCTCCGCCGGAACCAATGAAGTTGTTAGTTGTAATTTTAAGTGCTGATTTACCACGTGTTCGATGGTGAAGGAAAAAATAGCGAAGTAACCTGCATGTCTGATAAATTAAAAAAAAATATTTTGAAGACATGTGAAGTCCGTTAACACGCATTGAGGCAGCGCGGCGGACATTTCCTTGTCCTGAAATCGCCTCAGAAGTGAGAGGAGACCCGTGACCAGCAGTTCGTCGTTTATAGGCTGTAACTTTACTTTAATTTTAATGTGAAATACTTCATCATCATTACAACTTATCAAATGTCTACTGTTTAACATAAGACTACCGCCGCCATAGATTGCCACATGATGCCAAAGATGACATGTTCTAAAATGGGTGACGTACGAGCTCGCAACCGCAGTTTTTTTATATTGTTTCCTTTACCTCGCCTGTTACGCCACTCCGTGATATGGGTAAGTGGATTATAGTGCTGCCATGTACAAAGTAAAAAAAATGCATTTTTTTCTTTATCATCTTTCTATTAAATATTTTATAAATAGCAGAGGACAAGGACATCAACTTTGGTATTTGACAGTTGGTAATAACAAATAATTGCAGTAGCCTGGCGATTCACCCACATATCATCTCTTTGGTATCGTAAGTACCAACTGTTCAGAGCTCAAAGTAATAAAAATACGGTTACCAACCTGACAACTATGGCATTATCCCGCTATGAAGTAATATATTGGAGAGGCCTCATAAACATTAAGATTTAGTTGTTACACAAATGGTTGATTATTTTTATGCTTTATTTACACACAAAGTACCAAAAGGCGGACTAAATGCAACAGGGCATTATCTACCAGTCTACATCTATGTCTACATAATACAAACAGTATATATAAATATAAATATAAATATATATATATATATATATATATATATATATATATATATATATATATATATATATATATATATATATATATACTTAAATATAGCAGTTTCTGATTCAAACTCCAATAACAAAACGTAAAAATGAAATGAAAAACCACAAACTCCAAGCAATTCCAGAGCAAGCGTTTGAACGATACCTTGCTCGTGGCTGCGCGTACACTGCCCGGTAACTCATTCCATAATCTTACCGCGTGAGGGGTAAAAGATTTGTGTAAAAAGCTAGTGTGACAGAGTGGAACATGGAGGTTAGATTTTTCCATAGAACGGAGACAACGATTATGGGTATCACTTTGATACTGAAATTTGCATTTCAGATATTCAGGGACAAACGGATCGTGTAAAACTGAAAATAACGTGCACAGTATTCTGAAATGTCTGCGATAGCGGAGAGGTAGCCATTTTAGCTGAGAAATATAAGAGGAAATGTGATCATATTTACGAAGAAGTTTAAAACTGAAAGCAACTACTTTTTCTACCCCATCTGCTTTCGAGTGTAAAAAAATTAATGTAATATGAAAATCAATTTAAAAAAGGAGAAAATATTTTTTCTTAAGAAAAAAGTGACTAAATACAAAGTTTTATCAAAAAAGTAAAAAGAAGTCGCTTTCAGTTTTAATCTTCTTGTGTCTGCCAATCGTAAAACACCCAGTTCCATGTGATGGTATGTATGGTATAAAAAATTCCGCTCTGATGTTAGATGAATGCTTTGCCAATAATTATCCTTTTTAGCCGACTTCACAAAAGGATGAGATTCTCAATTCTTGGTCAAGTGTAAATTGATTTTTATGATTTCTTTTTATTAAATAGGCTATAGTGGTAATTACATATTATTTAGAAGATTTTGCATGCCTTAGCGCAAAGCGCTCAGGTATGTTCTACTAGCGGCTAAAAATCTAGATACCAACGTTTGTTCGCATAAAATTGTATCTTACAATCATATTGGACATATAAATATAGAAAAAGCACATTTTCAGAAAGATAAATGATTGTTGATCTTATTAATATGTATTTTTAAATCGATTAATTGCTAATTTTACATAAAAAGTGGTTTAAGTGGCTTATGGTGTTTACCCACATGATAACTTCTGAAAATATAAATATTTCAACCCAATCTATTTTATTATCTCTTCATCTATTATGTGGGAAGCCATGGACATTTTTTCGGCGTAGAAATCCGGAAATTTTCGGTGTTTTTGCAGCCTTATAATAATTTATTTTACTAAATATACTCCTACTGACTCACTCACTCACCGCCGTCGTGAGTAAATTCTGTATCAGTTGTTTGCAGCGGCTAAAAAGATCGCTGTATTAATACAAAATATTCGAAAAACCAAACTTCATATATACTTGATTATTATAATAATCAGAGATTTTTATTACAATATTTTAAAAGCACAGAATAAATAATAGTACTAAGTACTAAAAGTAAGTAGGAAGTATATATTTAAGTATAATTATACGTAAATAATTATTGGACTTTATGGAGTGAATAAAGAAACTCACCTTCGATTTGCCATCGATATAGATCTGATGGTAGAATCGCTGGAGGACCTGACCACCATGCTCAATGACCTCAATAGTGTCTCCCAACGAATAGGACTTAGGATGAACATGGACAAAACAAAGATAATGTTTAATGTCCATGTCACACCTATGCCCGTAGTTGTTGGGAGCACTAAGCTCGAAGTTGTTGACGAGTATGTTTACCTGGGACAAATAGTTCGACTAGGTAAGTCCAACTTCGACTGAAGGGTCAATCGACGGATTCAACTCGGCCGGGCAGCGTTCGGGTAGCTACGACACATCTTCTCGTCAGACATACCTCAAAACCTTAAAACGAAATTGTACAACCAGTGCGTGTTGCCAGTTATGACTTACGGAACTGAGACGTGGTCCTTCACTGCTGGCCGTATGAGGAAGCTCAAGGTCGCTCAGCGAGCTATGGAGAGGGCTATGCTCGGAGTTTCTCTGCGTTATAAACTTAGGAATAAGGATATCCGCAGTAGAACCAGAGTAAACGACATAGCCTAACGGATTAGTAAGCTGAAGTGGCAGTGGGCCGGCCATATAGCTCGAAGAACCGACAACCGATGGGGAAGAAAGGTTCTCGAGTGGCAGCCTCGTACCGGTAGGCGAAGTGTAGGCCGTCCCCCCACGAGATGGAGTTATGAAAGGCTGTAATGATGATGATGATGGTGGAGTGAATAAAGAAATATATGGAGCTTAATGTAAAGAAATACAAAATGTTGTATTCTAACGGGGAACGCGTCAAGCGAGTATATAGTCCACTTTATGGTAAGTGTTTGCTGTTACACATATACATCTATATCTATCCTCGTTTGAGAATCAAGATGCAGATGCGTTGTCAGCCGTGAGGACTAAGATGGAATGCCACTTTTCTAGTAAAGAGGGTTTCCGGTTCTCTACACTCACCATACACAGTAGCATTAAGTTGCTATTTTACGCTGGTATTCTATGAGAGCGTGGTCCTTGTCCGGTCGAGGCGACCCATTCATGCTACAACTATACATATTTATATAGCTACAGCATCGCTCAACCACGTCTAATAGTCGAATAAAATACTACACTGCTGACACAGAAAATCAACGAAGTGTAAAGTATACGCGCACGCACACACATAAGAGTGTGTCATAAGAATGCGAGTGAGTCAGTGCGGTCATTGAATCGTCCGATTGGCATCACGGTATACGGTTTTATTGCCAAGGCGCGCCAATAAATGTTTCACGTTAAAATATGCAAACAAACAAACAATAAATAATTTAAATATTTTAATGTCATTAATCATCATCGTAATCATCCCACAAATAAAATATGAATATCATTACAGGCGATAGTTCTTTTGCTGGCGAAAAGCAACACAAAGAAATGTCTGTGAAGGGCCTGTTAAATTGAATGCATGTTTTTTTAGCAATGCGTTAAACCGATCAGATATCGACAATTTATGGCGAAAGGTTTACCCCCAAAACGTATTTCCTCAATATTTTTTGTGACACAGACGCTTTGTGAAATCGTTTAAATTATGTATACATATATAATCCTTTACAACAAAATAACTCGAAATAGGTAAAAGAAAGAAAAATGGTAACACCAACAGGACTTTTATATTATAACGAGCGCACAGTCCACCTGATGGCAAGTGGTTGCTATGGCCCATAAACATCTACATCTATCCTCGATTATGAATTAAAATGCAAATTCTTTTTCACCAGTGCGGACTAAGATGGAATGCCTCATTTCCGGTAAAAGGATCTCCGGTTACACTGACCATACAATACAGCAGCGTAAGCTGCTGTTTTACGCTGGCATATCCTTACCCGGTCGATCCGAACCGCTAAACGCCGCTACATTCACGATAATATCATAAACTCTTCTATGGCTGATACATGGAAGTTTCTCCGGACGATCGGGCTCGGTAAGCCTACGTGTAACATGGACCCTGCAATCATTTCTGTAAGTGATCTCAATTTATATTTTTCTTCACTACCCAAATGCAGGCCTCTGTTAAATCAAGTACCATTTTTTATTTGCATTCCATGCCACAATCTCATAACTGCACATTTAACTTTTCTCCCGTTGCTGATGAGGATATAAAAAATACCATTTATTGTATTAAGTATATGGCAGTTGGCTTCGATGATGTGAATAGACTTATGATCACCTTAATTCTAGACTATGTTACTCCTATTATTACTAACATCATTAATCATTCACTTTTAACTGGGGATTTTTCTTCACTTTGGAGAAAAGCATTTGTCATTCCGCTGCCCAAAATAAATAACCCCAGTACTTTTTCTCACTTTTGCCCAATATCGATACTCCCTTTTAATCTAAAGTTCTTGAAGCTATTGTCCACAAACAAATTTCTAGTTACATTTTCAAAAATAACTTTCTCAGCACATATCAATCTGGTTTTAGGCCGGGGCACAGTACTACCACAGGCCTTTTGAAAGTTACGGAAGATTTGCGTACTGGAATGGAGAACTCAAAATTGACAGTGTTAGTCCTAATAGATTTCTCTAACGCCTTTAATACTGTCGATCATGATATTCTTCTAGCTATACTTTATCAACTAGGTTCCTCTTCGTCAGCGCGGGACTGGTTCTCCTCATATCTTCGGGGTCGTCAGCAGGCAGTTCGAGTAGGTCAGATTATCTCTGATTGGTGATCGTTGTCTGCTGGCGTCCCTCAAGGCGGAATTCTCTCTCCTCTCTTTTTCTCAGCCTTTATAAATCTCATTACACCCCACATTCGCTGTTTGTACCATCTGTATGCTGATGATTTACAAATTTACGCTCAAACTGAGGTGGAATGTATCGATGATGTGATTGAGAAGCTCAACTGTGATCTCAATTGTATTTCTAATTGGTCAAACAGATTTGGCATTAGGGTTAATCCATCAAAATGTCAGGCTATTGTGGTTGGTAGTTCGCGTAGACTGACTAAAATTGATATGAAGACGTTACCTCCCATAGTATTTAATAATGTTATTGTTCCTTACTCAACAACTGTTAAAAACCTTGGCTTAATTATATACAACACCCTCAGCTGGCGACCGCATATATATGAAGTGAGCAAAAAGGTTACTAACACTCTGCGTTATTTGTATCGTCTCAAGAATTTTTTACCGTTAGGGAATGCTAATACAGACTTTAGTGTTGCCTATTCTAGATCATGCAGATGTTTGCTATGCTGATGCTTTGCAAGAACTTCTAAACAAACTGGATCGACTTAACAATAATTGCATACGCTTCATTTTCGGTTAACGTAAATACGATCACATTTCCTCTTATATTTCTCAGCTAAAATGGCTACCTCTCCGCTATCGCAGACATTTCAGAATACTGTGCACTTTATTTTCAGTTTTACACGATCCGTTTGTCCCTGAATATCTGAAATGCAAATTTCAGTATCAAAGTGATACCCATAATCGTTGTATCCGTTCTACGGAAAAATCTAACCTCCATGTTCCACTCTGTCACACTAGCTTTTTACACAAATCTTTTACACCTCACGCGGTAAGATTTTTGATTGAAACTTGCAGGAGGCTAGCAATAGCGAAATTAAGAACAATTATTGCTGATAAATCAGCAGTTTCGTATTATGTACAGTTCATAACCAAGCCCTAACTAGCGACAGCACTGCCA
>JAVANC010000028.1:3996397-4049698 GCA_033319125.1 Parnassius glacialis | reverse complement strand
ATTCTAAAGGAAGTCGTTTTCAGGCCACCTCGTTCAAAAGACTACTGCAGGGAACTGTTTGCGAAATTGTTGTAGAATAAACTTGAGATAACATTTTAAAACATATTTGATTGTATATAATTTTTTAAACTACACTTAATGTCTTAAATAAAGTTTTTATTACAAAATAACATTAAGTTCGTCTTTTGTAATAAATAAAAATTATTTTGTACAAAGGAAGAACATATGTTTTTTGTTAAAGAACAAGGGCGACATATTATCACATGGTTTACCTGATGGTAAATGGATGCTAGGGCCCATAGTCACCTATATCTATCTTAGATTAAGACCATAAATGCAGATGCATCTTCACCCACGAAAACTAAGCTGGAGTTCCTTATTTCCAGTAAATAAAAAAAGTATCCTGTTTTCTAGCATTCATCATATGAAACACAACAGCATTAAGCTGTATTACATGCTAGCAGTCTGGAGCAAGGTTCCTTTTCGGTCAAGCCGACTAATTTGTTCTACAACTATAAAATAGCTGCAAAATGACTCAACATGCCAATAGGCACTTTTATACTTGGTACACAAACGAACACACAGTAAGTGGATGATGAGACTCATGGACATCTTCATCTATCCTAGATTAAGAATCAAAATGCAGATGTGTTGTCACTCCTGAGGAATGTTTTAATTTAAGTAAATGGAGTCTCGGGTTCTCTACACTCACCATATGAAATACAGCAGCATTAAGCAGTTGTTTCACGCTGGTAGTCTGAGAGAGCGCGGTTCCTCTCCGGTCGAGCCAACAAATTCGTGCTACAACAGTAATATAGTTGCAGCGTGGCATATTTCTGATTTCTTAAGTATATTGGAAACTTGTTTGCCCACCCATATATTCGCATGAGCCTTTCTCTTCAGATTTACTCAAAGAGGGGATATTTTTCAAAGATTCCACGCTTGGTAAGCGGGTAGGACACTGCAATTTTATATTTAATTGAGATGAAATCGGTAACATACTGCTACTACTCCTACGGCACCCACGGGATTACATAGAGTACTGAATTTTCTAACTTCACCTACACCTTCACTTACGAGTATTTTGTTACTCTATTGTTGTAAAAAATTTGCTTCTACTATTTTAACTTCATTTTCCAGTAAAAACTTTTTCTCTAGTAAGTAGCTAAATTTAACGCGATAAAAACCGTAAAATTAGTTTTGTTCAATGTATTATGTATGTAATGTATTATGTGAAACAGAAACTTATTTTTTTAATAAAAGTAAGTCTAAGTAATAAGTTGAAAGTAATTTAATTTACATTGCATTAATATTGAAACTATTTTTTTTATGGATTTTATCGCGTTTAATTTAACTTTTGAATTCCCGACCTTTCGTCTGTAACATTAGTTTATTTCAAGAGTAGTCTTTGCGTAAATATGAGAAATCATTTCATTGTATTTTGCTTCATTTTTTTGTACCAGTACGCCAAAAATAACCACAATAGCATATAGTACATAAGAGTAAAGTAACAGCCTATATACGTTGTAGTGTTATGCTACTTACATATCATTTTACACTGTTTTTCCATTCTGTTTTTGATTTTCTGCATTCATATTTTGCATCATCTTTATTTCCATAGGATCCTGTAACGTTTTTACACAATAACAAATAATTTTTACTTCGTATTTTCACGCTATCAGCACTTTCTAAATCGCTATCAATGGAGTCTTACCTTTTTCGATCTTTTATTTAGTTCTCTGTAACTCTGCAATTTCGGGTTTACGTGCGCGCTGTTGCGCTATTTTTTTCCTATATAAATAATATCTCATTTCTTACATAAAACTTGCCAATTCTTAATACCAAGCCTAAAACCAAAAATTTACATATTTGACAATTGTTATTTATTTGGTTGTCATGGCAATTTTTATTCAAATTCGTTACCGGTCTGATGTTTTATCTCGATATTTTCCACATAAATACTCTTTTGCTTTGGGTCATTTACAAAAAATTTCCTTTTAATTTAAATAATTTTCCGTTCTCTCTAAAAAGGTATAAAAGCCGAACCATCGGTGAATACAGGAGAGACTCGCTTCAGTTTTTCAAACGAGAAGCATCTACTAAAGGCCTTATCCCGGGGCCGCACTGCCCCGGGATCCTGCAAGCCTCCATCTACATCTGAAGTCGTCGGCGTAGTCTACTTCAAGCGCGGGGCCGCACTACTCCGGGATCCTACAAGCCTATACTTCCATCTGGAGTCGTCGCCTGCGCCTCCACATGCTACTGCCCGCGCTACTTTGGGCGCTGCGACTGCTTGCTCCAGGCGTTGAGAGCACCTACTCCAGGCGCTACGTGCGCCGGCTCCGGACGCTGCGTGTGCCTAGACCAGGCGCTGCGTGCCATCACCGCCAAGAAACTACAAGCTCAGCGTGTGCCTACTCCTACTACAAGCGCAGCGTGTGTCACTTCGACCTTTAGGCTCCACTACAATATTCTCCTATCTTTATTTTTTTTATCTATTTGTAATTTCACGTCATCCATCACCATGACCATATTTCATTTTTTTAAATTAAATTGTAAATACCTTTTTAAAAATTTAAATATATACTTTCTTGTTCTACTTTTGTTGTTTTGTTGTTCTTAGGTTAGGTTCTATTTTTTTTAATTATCGCTTCACGACAACGTCCCATAGCTGAGCACAGTCCTCCTCTCTAAAAGGGTTTTAGGGCAAGGAAATGTCGGCCGCGCTCCCCAATGAGTGTTGTTGTATTTTTCATATGTCGTCCAAATATTGTTTTTAATTTCTCAAACATGCAGATTTCCAAGATGTTTTCATTCACCACCGAGAACATAGTAAATCAGCACTTAAATTTCCTATTAAATTTTATTGGTTCTGGTGGGGAACAAACTTGGGTTGCTCGGTTCTGTGAAATTTACAACGAGCGTTTAGTCCCCGAGCTTTTTTCATTGTACGATTAATGTTTTATAAATTTCCTCCACAGTACAGGAGAAAATCTTTCTTTCTTGTCTTTTCTTTTTTAAATAAACGTTACTCTTCACTAGGATTTTATTCTATATCGTGAAGGCATACATAAATTGCACAAAGACAAACATTCAGACGCGAAACAATTACTTGTAGGCCAACAAAAACTTGTTCCGAGCGGAATACAGACCCACGGCACTCAGTCCTGCAACTCGTTACTAAACCACCGAGCAACAGAGCCGTCTAATCCTTTTTTTTTCTTTTTTTTTCGTGGGGAAATCCTCATGGATACCTCCGGCTGCGGGGGCAACCGGAAGGTTATGCTGGACTCCTACCGGCTAAAACCCCACGGTGCCTCCTCGCACGTGCGCGCGGGACCGCGGGAATCCAAATTCTTCCGCAGCCCCGCACTAGTGCTGGCCTGATCTGTCCGGGCCTCGTCTCCTGCACGGGGTAGCGAGGTGGTCAGCTACCCCCCTCCACAACCTCCAACTCCACCTGCGTATCGGACCCCCCCGAGTCCGATACGCGGAGGCCATGGGGCCAGGAAAATCGAGCGCTTTGTAGCGTCCGCTTTCCCGACCCCAGCGGCGGATCTGGTCTCGGGCTCCGCCGCCAACCAAGTTTCGGCCGCGGAGGGTAGGGAGAGCGGCGCCTCGCAATACCGACACTCCTCTCCCCCCGCGGCCCCACCACCACCGCATCAACTGTGCGGCCCCGTCTGAGTCCCGGAGGATAGGGCGAGTGGCGCATCGCCATACCAGCACTCCTCTTCCTCCGCGACTCCACCCCGGCTGCAGCGATAGAGGGAGCGGACACCCCTCTCATAGCAGCCCACCGACACACATCCGAAGTGGACTTCCCAAGCCCACTCGGAGTGGCCACCTCGGGCCGGCCCTACACCACGGGCTAGCCAAGGGGGTTCCTCTTTGTTCACCGCGGTTGACCAAGCCACGGCGACTAAGCCCCCGCCACGACAAGGCGGGAACCCGTTCGGGGGGGGAGCCGTCTAATCCTAGAGTAACTTATTAATTACATTTATTTTAAATTAAAAACACGATAAATCAAAAAGTAAAATTAATTATTATAGTATTAGATGAATATAAGAAGTATAAAAAATATTAATTCTCCACGAATCAATCTTTACTTTCTTAGCAAAATATCCTTAAAATATATTGAGCTATTAAGAGGTTCTGATGTTCATAGAACGGTTTGTTTGTGAAGACATTAACGCCATGGATAATATTATCGCTGCCAATGATGTGACATTCTGTTAGTCCAGCTAATGTGTCCGCATAAAAACACTATAATTACATTGTTTCATAGATTGATTACTTATAGGGCGAAATCTTTACTGCGTTATATTTATTAATTGACTAAATATAACCATTTCTATCATTATATTTTACTTCTTCTTTCTTTACTACATCGTCGCAGATAGAATCCTGGGTTGTGTCGAAATTATTTATTGGGTTTTGCTGTGAAGAAATTCTCAGTAACAGCCGGTCAGGAAGATATAACAAAAAGTTCGGCTGTCGATCTCCGTGCCAAGCATGGCAACTATGGCAATTTTTTTTGCCACCTATAGGAGAGCCCTTTGTTCAGCAGTGGACTTTTATAGACTGTGATGGATGGATTATTGATAATTTATTAGATGGATAACTTTTAATTGACGATTGAAAAACCGGCTCTCAATTGTTATTTTTATTTAATAGCCTAGTTTCATATTATAGTACTTAGCGAAGTCGTTAATCGTTTGACTACGGGGCTGGAGAAATTCAAATTTTCAATTACATTTCGTAACTTAACAAAGATATTTCTTTTGTCACCCCCAACGAAACCCACTGGTATGTTATTCTTCCTAAAATAAATAAATAACTTTTATCTAATTAAAGATTTATTGAGCTATTTTTCGGTCGAATTTTCGTGTTCTTCTTGAGTTGTTACTTTTATGTTTTATTGAGCTGAAACTGTACTAAATGAATCGTCTAAATTTGATTGATATTGCAGAACTACACTTGTCTCATTCATATTTTAGTAGAATGTATCAGTTTTATCATTTCAAATTAGGTAAAAAATGATAAAATCTGCTGATTTAGATTTTATGATACTAGTCCACCAGAAATACATGGGAGAAGTGTGTAGTTTACAGCCGACTTCAAAAAAGGAAGAGGTCCTTTATTGGACTGCATGTGCTTCTGTATGTATATTTAGAGATTCGCCGATTGAAAATCGATTTAAAATATATATTTTTAATTTCGATGTGCTCCCATATAAATTTACCTTACTTCTTAGAGTAGGTCTTTTTATTCATTTAAACAAAAATAAAATTTTTAGAACTTTTATGTCGTGTTTTATCACTTATAGAAATTAATTTGTGATATACCTATTACTCTTTACAGACTACTAATTTCATTGGATATAACAGAGGGAGAGGATAGAGGGGGAGAGTAATAGATAGTGATTTTATAGAAGTAAGATTTGTTTTGTTAGTTTGCTCTTCAACTTATTGCACATTTTTAAATATTTTTTAATTTGTCTACTTTTATGGATATCTGTGATTCGGTTTATTTATTTTTAATCTTACTAATATAAGATATAACTAAAAGAAGAGGAAAGAAACATTAACCTATACATTTTCTGAACAAATTAACTTCCCCGTTATGAAACCTGTCAATATTATACCTCACTTTTAAGTGGCGCTGTCCTGGGGTCAGAAAAATATTATTTAATATTTCACCAGCTTTTTAAAATAAACTGACGATGCCATTAATTAAATTGATGTGTTCTACATTTTGTTATATGAAAAAAATCGATTTCATTTATTAATTTTAAATTATAATAAATCACGAGTAAGCAGTATGCAGTACATTACTTTGTTCTCATACATTTTTTTTCGCGAACGATCTAATTTGTTCGTGAACAACAAAAGGGATCGTCTATTAGCATCATACATGTCGTTTGTGAAAAATCTATTTTTTTCGTGAACAACAAAAGGGAACGTCTATTTTATAGAAATGGAAATGAAAATTCCTTTTGTTTTCAAATCAATTGAATGGAGAGCAATATCTGTAAAGCATTTTTTTTTTAATTTGTGTTTATGAATTCACTGGATTATGTATGCAACATTTCGGCTGGTGTAGCAAAACTTTATTTTATTTTCTATTTATGAGTGTTTTTTTATGTTGTATTATATTTTTTTTGAATAAACGTACACAGAAAACTTAATAATAATAAATAATGTGCTCCAGACCAAATTTCGCTACAGCAGCCAGTATCATAGAAGACCAGCCATCTGAGGACAGGATTATAATGCCCGAGTATGCATAAGCACAGGCCGTACAAACACTTCTATAATTTTATATAGTTTTATAAAAAAATATATAAAAATAATGTCAACATTGATATCTTTACTTCAACCTAACTTTCAGCCAAATAGGACCTCATTTGAATTTATTTGCATAAAGTTGTACAGTATCGAGATGAGTTCTTTCGGTGCAAGTATTTGGCAAGGAAACACTTTGTGGGTTAGAAATGCAAGTTACAATTTATAAGTCAAATATGATTAATTTTATTAACCGATGAGAATACTTGGACTCAATTTCAGTTAGGTTAAAGTTTACTTTAACAACAACTAGCGACCCGTTCCGACTTCGCCTGGATATAATCTATTAATATAAATTTTTCTAAAGAAATATAGCATACATGCATCCTGATATTGCTCTCTATCTTTTATGTATGTATGTCTTAAAAGCATAAAAAAATAACCCTATGTGCTTATACAAACCAGTTATTTCAATATCACAGACAGACACCTCAATTTTATTTATATTTTTATATAATAATGGCCTCCAGACTAAATTTCGTTCACGGCGGCCGGGCGCAGGACAGGATAGTAATTCCCTGGTGTATTGTGCATGCAAGCAAAGGTAGTGCACCTTAGCTTGCATGCACAATACACTCACAAATCGCAACAAGATTATAGTGCACAGATGCACTCTTTATTCCCTCACTCTCGTAGTTCGATACGATCACGACCGGAGGAGAATTAGGGCGCTGGACCAACGGATTTACGTGTTTTCCGAAGAAAGGGGGTTAAAACACTGCCAACTTTCTCACTCCGGGCCGCTATTTAGAATGTCTTAACAGAAAAGCCCAATTAATGGTTTCGGCTCAACCCGGGATTCAAATCCGCAACCTCATGATGAGCTTTCGTGGTTACTGTCACTAGACCAACGAGGCAATCAAAATACCAAAGGATTAACATAGAGCTATGGTACCTAAGAGGCTAAGCCTTCAGCATAAATTTCACAGTACGTAAGCAACCCCGATTCAATCTCCTCAGAAACGAGAGGAAGACTAGCTAGACCTAGCTGTGGGGCGTATTACACAGGCTAAAATTTGAAGCCATATATATAATATAAGCCTTTAGGGCTTATCATATATTATCTTTATTTAATTATCAAGGGTAAAACGTATATTAAATGCTTAACCTATTAAATTTGCTTTGTTTTTAAATTTCATAATAATGTTAGCTGACTAGACAGACGATGGTCATAAGATTGAGGGTCATTTATCAGGATAAAAACAATCCTATGTCTCAAAATCGCTTGAGCGGTTCTTAAATTAGCGTGTACGAGCATCGTGACACAGGATTTTTAATATTTGTCTTAAGATAAATATTTATTACCAATGTACCATTGACTTTAAAACTTTTCGATAAAACATAGATCTGCGAGGTTAAACTTAACATAATAGCTCAACTTTGTTCCAAAAATTCAAAAGATTTTAAAAAACAATAGTTATGAATATTTTGTTTGAGTGTATTTTGAAACTTGTACACACACAAAGTCAGATATCATCATCATCATCATCATCATTACTGCTCTTCATAAATCCATAAACATAGGCCTCCCCAAGGTATACCACAAAGCACGGTCCTGGTCCTGAGACACTTTTATCCAAAGACTTCCTGCATCTCATACCAGGTCGACACTCCATCTAGTGGAGGCTGCCGGTCTTCACTTACCGGTACCAGGTTGCCAATTGAGAACCTTTATTCTCCATCGGTTGTCGGTTCTTCGAGCTAGTGTAGTAAAGATATAATTCATATTTATATATAGGATGTTTGTCCTTATACAATTTATGTATGTAAACTGCCCCCACGGTACAAGAGAAAATCCTAGTATGGGTTAGAATCCGCCATTCGACTACTGTCGTGAATCACGCCTATCTAACACAAGCATTTAAAGCTTACGAGGAGTAACTAAAGGAAATTGTAGTAATTTTAATAATAGTAATAGTAATAATTTTTTTTATATAACCTTATTTCTTAAACACCACTAAAGGAAGTAGCAGCCCTTTACAAAATCATTTATGCATAAAGGAAATACTGAAATTGTAAAAGCGCAAAATACAACGGAAAAATTATTGTTTGTTACTTTGTTACGAAAGTATTTCAAAAAAGTTCCCTTTCGTCATTTCGAAGTAAGAAACGGGAGTGTCAGAATTGTTCTACTGTTAATATCTCTATTACGAAAATAAAGAAATTTCTTGATCGCGGGTCGTTACTGAACTCAATTAAGATCATCTCAGAACGGGAAATACAAGGATTGAAGAAAATATTTCTAGAATAACGGGAAGCGGAAAAATTTTGATTCGAAATCAACCATTATAATGATTTCTTGTAATATTATTTAAGAATACAACACATCAAGCAAAATTAATTATAGGGATATCATCGAATTAAATTTTCATTTATTTTTAATTTCTGATATCCGAGTAATTTATTTATCTGTCTGTCCTCTACATAGTCCACTACAGTTGGATAAGATCAAATAGTCTAATCCAGAAGATGCTGCTGCTAATCTGCTATTTCAGTTTCCCTCTGTCGCCTTTCACATCACTCACGAGACCATTTGGAGCAGCAAATTTACTGTAGCTGCCATTACAAGTAGAATATAGAATAAAATAGAATGAATAGAATAGAATGATTTTTATTCAATATGGATTATTACATAATACTTATTGAAAGTCATTATTTTATTTACCACTGGTTCGGAAAATACCTCTGTCCTGGGAAGAACCAGCAAGAAACCCAGCGGGACTATTTTTAAACAGAAACTTAACAATAATCTTGTTTACACAATTTTAAATGAATTTTCATAGAACCAGCAAGGTGGCGATCACCTTATTCCCAGGGGTTATTTTCATTCATGTACAGTTTTTCTTAAATAAAACTTTTAAACTTGTTTATTGACAAACTTTGAACATGTTCTCGGATTTTGTTGTAAAAGCGTATACATTGCCCCATAAATGAATTACTAACTCTGTGGAGTCTAGTAACTGGCATTACAAGCTTATGTTTGTTCCTAGTGTTTAAAGTATGAATATCCTTATTCTTATTAAAGCTATTAATGTTTTTATGTACATACATTACATTTTCATAAATATATTGCGATGCCAAAGTTCATTTCTTTAAATTTTTCTCTGAGGTACTCTTTACAATTTAGGTTATAAATCGCCCGTACGGCTCTCTTTTGCAAAACAAATATAGCTTCAATATCAGTCGCATTACCCCATAGCAAAATTCCATAAGACATTACGCTATGAAAGTAACTAAAATACACTAACGTAGCTATCTCAACATCTGTGAGACTTCTAATCTTTCTTACAGCATACGCTGCAGAACTATGTCTGCTTGCTAATTTAGATATATGGGGGCCCCATTGAAGTTTCACGTCAATAGTAATACCAAGAAAAACAGTGGTATCCACAAGGCTCAACTCCTCCCATTTAAAAGCACATTGGTTTTCGAATGTTTTACATTAGGTATTGTAAATTTAATGCACTTTGTCTTATTGCCGTTTAAGAGCATATTGTAAGCGTTAAATCAATGTACTAAATTCGGTAGATCATTATTTACATCGTCATAATTAATTAACTGCCGTTTGAGTTTGAAAATTAAAGAGGTATCGTCAGCAAATAATACTATATCGTGATTTTCTCCTACAAGATAAGGTAAGCCATTAATATAGATTAAAAATAGGAATGGGCCTAGAATCGAGCCCTGAGGAACGCCCATAGATACTACCGATTCGGAGGAACCATTACCATTGATCACGACTTTTTGAGTCCTTTTACTTAAATATGAAGTAATAAGTCAAATTTTTTACACCGTAATGTTGTAGTTTCCTGATTAATGTATCATGATGAACACAATCTAAAGCCTTGGAAAGATCACAGAAAATACCTAAGGCATCTTGTGAATTCTCCCAGGCATTAAAAATATATTTCATAAGCTCAACACCAGCGTCAGATGTCGAGCGACCCCTTGTAAAACCAAATTGATTTATGTGAAGTAATTTATTTGTATTAAAAAAAATTAACAATTGATCCAAAATTATTTTTTCAAAAATTTTACTGAGAGTTGGTAGTACATAAACAGGTCTATAATTAGCGGGGTCCAATGTACTACCAGACTTAAACAAAGGTATTACTTTACTATACTTCATTAAATCAGAAAACGCACCAGAATCGATACAAGTATTAAAAATAATAGCAAGATTAGGTGCAATTAAATCTATTATGGACGCAATCACTGTAACGGAAATCCCCCACAAATCTGCGGTTTTCTTTACATCAACGGTTTTGAAGTATTTTACAATATTATGCGGTAATATTTTTCAAATCTAAATTCTATTAAACAGGTATTAATATTCTGTTTAAGTAATGACTCGGCGACAGTTGGAGAAGTATTCAATGACTCTGTTGTCAAGATAGGAACATCAGTGAAATATTTCTTAAACACCGCTGCAACTTCTTGATTTGATTTAGTCAATTCATTGTTAATTTTTAATTGATAGTTTGAGTTACGAGGTTTCTCTTTACCGGTTTCGCTGTTAATTATACTCCACGTCATTTTAATTTTATTCTTAGCCGTCTTAATTTAATGATTTGGCTGTGGAGCAAACTCTTTTAAACACTTTAGAATAATATTTTACATATTCTTTAAAAGCATCGGAAAGATTATACGATCTTTCATGGTAAAGGTCATATAACCTTCGTCTGCTCTTATGAATTCCTACTGTCGCCCACTCATTAAATGCCTTGCAACTGTTTCTGAAGAATGTTTTGGAAGTGATTGTTTTATTAAATTCATTGTTTATAAGGGTAAATAATTCTCTATATAAATAGTCTGCATTGTTCTTATAAGAAGGGGATGGAAGGTTTTTTACCATATTACTTCTAAATCTCTCCAGGCGTTTTGCATTAATAGGAACAAACACAATTTTCTTAATTACCTGTTTTTTATGCATATAAGATAACGATACCAGTTGTCCACAGTGATCTGAACTAAGTTTTTGAATTATTGATTTGTTGATTGGTACAACACCTGTTAAAATATTATCAATACAAGTTACACTACACCCTGCAATACGTGAAGCTTGAAAGAATAAATTATTAAGATTATAGGATTTGAACAAAGAACAAAATTTAATACTGATGTAAGAAGTTTCCAGGAGATTGACATTAAAGTCTCCACACACTATAAGAGATTTATTCTGTTTATTAAGCTTAACTAAAACTTCTTCCATAATTTTTTCAAAAGTATCATAACTTGAACATGGGGGTCTCTAAACACTAACAACAATAAGGTGCTCTAGCTCAACATATGCCATTTCTACAGTACGCTTAACAGAGAGGTTCACAATGTCTTTACGTTCTTTACATGATAAGGACTTATTAGCTAATATTAAGGAGCCACCACGTAAATTTATATCAAGAGAAAGTCCTAGTATGTGTAAGAATCCGCCATTCGACTACTGTCGTGAATCACGCCTATCTAACACAAGCATTCAAAGCTTACCAGGAGTGACTAAAGGAAATAGTAGTAATTTTAATAGCATTGGTAGTATTTTTTTAAATATTGTAATATTTTTTTTATATAACTTAATTTCTTAAACACCATTAAAGGAAGTAGCAGCCCTTTACGAAATCATTTATGCATAAAGGACATACTGAAATTGTAAATGCGCAAAATACAACGGAACAATTATTGTTTGTAACTTTGTTACGAAAGTATTTCGAAAAAGTTCCCTTTCGTAATTTCTAAGTAAAAATGGGAGCGTCAGAATTATTCTACTGTATATAACCCAATTACGGAAGAAAGAAAAATTTCTTGATCGCGGGTCGTTACTGAACTCAATTAAGGTCATCTCAGAACGGGAAATACAAGAATTGAAGTACTTCATTTTTTGGAATACCTTTGCACCGACTTTAGCAGCTATAAATGGGACTTGCTTTATTCATTTTTATTATTTTTATTTCAGCTTTTACTTCTTATGAAAAGCCTAATAATTGTTGATAAACACACACACACACACACACACACACACACACACACACACACACACACACACACACACACACACACACACACACACACACACACACACACACACACACAAACACACATTCACAGTTACACAGTCGGGCTGGTGTCAATGAGTTGATTAGTGTCAAAATAAAAAATGCGATTTTAAAATCATCAGGCAAAACATACTATACCTAAAGCATTCATTTTTTTATTAAATACTGGTTCACAAAAAACTGATACAACAGAGTTGTAGCAACACGTAAATTGTGTCTAAAAATTTATGTTACATTTGTGTTACATGCAGTATGGCACGTTTCTCACATATGTCTTCGCGTGTTACAGCTTAGATAATTTAATAAATTTACTAAATTGCGGCATATTGTTAAATTGCTGTGAGGGCTTTACAAAATAATTTTAATTTTATAAAAATACATATATTTTCAAATAATTTAAAAATAAGAACTATTTGATATGAAAACATTTTTCATGCATGTTTATAACTAATTTCTTTTTTCAATACACTTATGGATAACACAAACTACAAACACTTTTTACAATGTGTCCTTTTTATATTTTTGCTTTTTATCAACATATTTTAAGATATCCATCCATTACAGCATATAAAAACTCGTAAAGACTTCTTTCTTATTCTTTTAAAATATGTGAAATTATTTTAAATTCCTTTTTTACCCTTTTGAAAAGAATATCGCAATTTCAATGACGTCTAAATAATTCTGTTAAAAAGAGAATCATCAAAATTGGTTCACAATTGACGAAGATAGCAAGTAACATATATAATAAAAACCATAAAGTCATGTCAACTTCCCTCTTTTATGAAGTCGGCTAACGAAAATTACAAGTATGTACAATTGTCGAATAAATCGATTGTATCGCTTCTTCAGGCTATGAGGCGAAGAGTAGCGATGCAACTGGAAATATATGCTATTTGTGTATGTGAAAGGTCTGAATCAGACAGATAACATTTTTGCCTCCGAGTAGATTCAGTCGAGCGGAAAAGAAAGATATAACAAACAGACAGCAACGTTAAATTTAAAAGAAATGTTTGATCGAAATTCAGAGAGATCCCAAGAAAATTGTACATGAGCTTGTAGTTTAGTAAAGTAAAGGACAAATTACGAGTTTATTTTTTTATTAACATAAGTGATACACATTGAAATAAAAGAAACTTTTAATAACAAGAAAATCAGACGTAAAATAACTTAAAAAAATAAAATTACTTCTACATAACAGCTTTGGAATTCAGTGAAAAAATATTTCGAACATCACATGTTGTGTTTGAATTTTATTTCTTATTTCTTAGACATGCAGGTTTCCTCACGATGTTTTAGTATTTCTGCCCTATGATCAAGTATGTTACCATTACTAAGAAAATAATTAACTGGTTTCTGTAATAAGTAAATAGAAAAAAATTCGCTCTTCTGTTTATGTATAGCTGTAAATTTCCCTAAATAAATTTAAAAAAAAACTTTGCTTCGTTACGACGGACTTCACATGCCCTTGAAATAATTTATGCCTCAGGTGTGAAAATATCCTTACGATATTTTCCTTTACGCGGATTACGTAGTAAAACAGCAGTTAAAATAATAAAAATTTCATTGGTGCGAGTAGAAATCGAACTCGAATTGCCAGCGTACTGTAATTATATCGAATGATTAGCCCCTAAACAACAACGGTCCTTGAAGTAAATCAAAGCTAAAATAAATTAGGGTCACCTACAACAGCTTCCATCGCATACCCTTAATTGAGTGTAAATGAGATCTATTATTTCTACGGTTTTGACGTCATTATGCGCTTTTGTAGCTTTACACTAGCTTAAATAAACGACTAGCAAGATAATATATTTTTTTTATAAAACTGAAGCACAAAATAACTCACAGTTCACCTGATGGTTAGTGGCTACTGCGTCCATGGACACCTGGAGCCAACTTCAAACAAAGAAATCTTTTAAAAAAAATAGTAACCCTCACACTAAGATTTTCTCCTGTATCTTGGAGGCAGTTTACATATATAAACTTCATAAGGACAAACATCCAGACCAGAACCCGCGACCTCGTGATCATTAAACGCGTTTACGGCTACTAAACTAACGTAACAGTTAATTTATTTATCACATAACATACTATAAAGTAAAAAATAATATTTTACGTTTGTTCACTAAGTTTAAGCTTCTGCATGTAAGTGTTATTAACGAAGCTCGGGGCAGGCATTTTATACAGTGTATCTAAGGATTTATCTAATGTGCGGTCTGATAGTCTCCTCTCCACTCACGACGCGTGACATGACCTACTGGATAATTAATTATGTCATGTTGCGGATCATTCTACAATGTGAAACAGGTCCTTTAACGTATTTCTACTATCTAATATATAAAATTCTCGTGTCGCGGTGTTTGTCAAACTCATCCGAATCGGCTGAACCGATTTGTATGAAATTTTGTGTGCATATCGGGTAGATCTCAGAATCGGCCCACAGCTACTTTTTCAAACCCCTCAATGATAAGGTTGACCTACCCCTAAATATTTTGTTTTTTGATAAAAAAATATTTTTAGTTTATTATGATTTAGCTATGAAAAATACATAAAACTTCAAATTTTCACCCTCCTACGATCAACCCCTCATTTTTAAAAGTATAAAAAATATTTGCATATTATGGCAAAGTAACGTTTGCCGGGACAGCCACTTTTTCTTTTAATTGTATTGTTCCAACATAAGTTTTTTTTTTTTTTTAAGGATTAAAGAAATTTCTTTAACCCGGTACCATGCTGTTACTATATGTTTTCATATTTAATTGCGTAAAATATTCTACTGTTAATTTACGTTTTAAAAAGTCCCGGTGAATTTCTTGCTAGTGCTGCCCAGGGCAGAGGTTTGTTCCGAACCAGTGATGAAGTTTAAATGGCTGTCAATAGGTATTCTTGTAGTATACATTGAATAAAAATGAGTGTATTCTATTCTATTATATTCAGTATAAAAACTGGATGGTCCAAAAAGAAAGAAAACATCATTATTCCAGTAAAATCATAAAACACAATACATAAAAAAGTAATAATAGGAAAAGGATAAATAAAACTGTGTATCAACCACATTACGAATAGAACAGAATATTTAAAACAAATAGAGTTGCTGATTAGACTGCGAAATTTACTTATCTCATTGGTTTTCAGTCCGGCTGATAGATACCTCGAGGCAACTAGAGCAGCTGTATGCATGCTCCCTCCTAATATGTCCAAAAACTAAAAAAAAAATAACTGCACATACATTAGAATTAGCCTTTTAATTAAAATTTTATGTGAATGTAATATCTATGGTATCTTTGTAACCAGTTTAGGATGACATTTGACATATAGATTGTCCATGTCCATGATTAATATGGGAGAACCATTTTGCCACGGGAGCTAACCAAACAATCAGTGCCCCCTTTTGTTGCAGTTGTTTTATTTCTTTTTACATAACTAACAAACAATTTACAATATGCATTACCATAATTAAAAAAAATCTATAACTACATACAGTCCTTTTTTTCTTGTTTTAACCTCATGGTCTTCCACGTTCACTGCATATTAGAAGGACTACGGGAATGCTTTCGTATATGCCTCTTCCTGAGAGAGGACGACTCGTCCTCATATAAGGTCCTTCTCAGGTAAGGCGCTAGAGCACCAGCCTTCCTCAGTGGCTTCCAACCTAACCTTCACGATCAACCAAGATTCGACTGGGAAGGGTAGGGGGAGAGCGAAGCCTCGCTATACTTTCACTCCTCTCCCCCAGCAGCTCACCACCTCCGGATTAACGCTATGCTTGCGCTGGAGGCGCGGAGGATACGGCAAGTGGTGCCTCATTATATACTCCTATTCCTGCGCAACTCCATCTCTGATGTGATAGGAAGGAGGAGAGAACACTTCTCTTGTCACAGTCTACCTATGCACATCCGGAGTAGGCTAGGCAAGCCCACTCGGGGCGGCCATCTCGGGCCTGCCCTACTCCTCTAGCCCACCAATTGGTTTCCTCTTTGTTTACCGTGGGTGACCAAGCCACAGTTACTAAGCCCTCCCACGACAAGGCGGGAACTCGTTGGCGGAAGGGTATCATATAGACCTACTCCCCGCGGTATAGAGCCAAGATCGCTGACTGCATTTCCTCGCTAAATGGCTATAATTAGCCTTTGAGCGAGAAAAGAACACGCTCTTTTCATCAGCAGCGCTGACCAGTCACGGATATTCAGGTAACATTTAATTTCCTATTTACTTGTTTTTTTTTTTCTTATCTTACTTGTTTTTCCTATTTTACTTAATCTTTACTTTTAACAATTTTTATAAGATAGGGTGACAAACGAGCACACAGTCCATCTGATGGTAAGTGCTTGCCGTGACCCATAAACGTTCACATCTATCCTGAAAAAAGAATCAAAATGCAGATGCGTTGTCATCCATGAGGCCTAAGATGAAATGCATATTTTCCAGTAAAAAGGGTCTCCAGTTCTCTGCACTTACCATACGATACAGCAGCGTTAAGCTGCTATTTTACGCTGGTATTCTGTGAGAGCGTGGTCCTTCCCCGGTTGAGCCGACCCATCCGTGCTACAACTATACTACTAATATAGCTGCAGCATGGCTCTACCAATAATACTAATGAAAATTGAAGGGTCTGTCTGTAATGTAGAAATAACTGCCTTACATCGAGTTAAGGCGGTTATTTGCATGCCATCAAGCCATGAATAACATATAACATAAGTGGAGAGCAATAACAAACGTTATCTAGGCTATATTTTATCTAATATTGCAGATGCTTTTTTAAATTATTATTTTTAAATAGATGGTCTTTGATTATCTTAAATAAAAAAAACAACATTAATAGACCCAACTTAGACGAAGTAGTAGTATTACATAATTGTTATGTACTTGTTGTCCGAAATATTTTTTTATTTTGTGCCATATAATTGAAACGGGTGGCATAAATTAATTAAATTATGCAGAGTAAAGGTTAACTCTGTATTAAATAAACACGGAACGAGCAATTTAATTAGGTCTATGCATACAGAAATTGTTGCAGCTGCAACAGTAACGCATTTGAACAACTACATTCAACAAAGCAGACGCTCTAGCTTTGTTAGAATATAACAGGCTCGGTTTATACCCAGCTGATATAACAAAAGTGATGTTGTAATAGTGTATGCAACAACGTACGCTTGGTCGACTGCAAATAGGCCTATATGATATTATTATTATTATTTATTATATTATAACAAGCTTTATACGTGGTAGAGCCACGCTGCATCTATATTATGGTTACAGCAAGAATGACCTCGACCGAATACACACCACGCTCTCACAGATTACTTGCGTAAAATAGGAGCTCAATGCTGCTGTGTTTTGTATGATAAGTGCAGAGAACTATCATCTTCAGCTATCACTCTATTTGCATTATTTCGTCCATCAATAATTATGAAGTCGTGAAGATGGTTGGCATTTCGAGAAAATGTAGGTGACAATAAAAGTGTTTATGATAATGACAAATTTTCCCAAGATAAACAACTTTGAAAATTATGTATCATATCATAAACGCTCACGCCTGTCATCCAATGGAATAGCTTTCGTTTGGGAATAACGTATAATCATTTAATCCAGTTTAATCATTCAGATTCAGCCCCAACATGCAATTTAATGTCCGCATTTCGGCAACATTTAGTATATTGCCACACCCAACTTTCACTACCTTCCATAGACTAAGGAAAATAAAATTGCACTGTTAGGAACAGAACACATTTAAATCAACAAAGGACAGATCGAGAAATGTAAGTATATAAGTGTTTTTACTTAATATAACCCAATGACATAGAAATAGAAAAATTTTATTCAACATAGATTATAAATAATACTTATTGAAAGATATTTTTATTTTTAATTTACAACTAGATACAGAAAAACCTCTGCCCTGGGAAGAACCAGCATGAAACCCAGCGTGATTCTTTTTATGAAACAGTTATTAGATATTAGAAATAGCTTGGTAGTTATATCCTCATTCCCAGGGAAATCAACCACAAATTCCTTAATATATATAACCGTTTTATACAATCTTTCGTATTATAAAATAATTTGTATTATGAGGTTCAAAAATTTGCTGAAGTCAGATTTTGTATAATATTTACTGGGATTTTGTTGTAGAAGTGCCCCAATAATGAATTTTACTACAATACTATCTTAAAGTAAGCAGTGAAGCTCTTGATGGTAAATCATTCTTGAATTGAATCAAAATTGAGCATATCCATATTGTAATCGGGCAGAGAGACGGTAACAGAAAATTATTTCAATCACTTGTTGTACAGAGACAAAGATAATTTGATCCGAATGTTTGTAATATCGAGAACAACGGGTGGAGACCCGTCAACCATATGATTGGCCGATGGTGGAATGGGGAAGAGGAATGAAATCATGTAAGTCCCCTGCGCACAGAAGTAAACTTTAAATCAATCAATATGAACATCTGTTATTATAAGTTGTTATCAGCATGAAACTCTTAAGTGTAAGAGCTAATTATAAACCCCATTTCACAAGACTTTGTTCGCCGATCAAAGTAATTTGATGAACGAGAAGTTTGACATCGAGGTGTAATGAAATTTCAAGCGTAATTATGTTCACTCCTGTGATGGAGTAGGTGACTTATTAAAATCAATTTTAGTAAGCAAGTAAGTAAGTTTATTTAAGGGTTTTATTCAGCAGTATACTTATTTGGAGCTGTTATATTTTTTGTAGATGTAATGATGACTATCGAGCAAAAAATCATATATATATATATACCATTAATTATTATTATATTATTTTATTTAGTTAATTAAGCCACCTGCCACTAATTTTCACCACTCTATGAATTGACTGGTAGATAATGCTAACTGGCATTAAGTTCGCCATTAGTAAACTTTTAGTAAACTTTATGAGCAGTTAAGTTTTTGAATAAAGAATAAGTTAAATATTAATAAAAAATGCAATGCTTCATACACCACATCTGCAGCAAGACTGAAAACTTGATGCGATAGATGAAGATGAATATTTGAAAACAATTATAAAGTTTGTGTTACATAATATGACTTTCCTTATGTATTTTTGTGATTTCACATTTGGGAGCCGTGGTCCTACTTCCTTGTTCCAAATTTTAAAATATCTTAAGAAATCACGTTTTAGGTCTCTATGGGTCCTATTTAGTAGTAACGCATTGAAGAAGGTTTCTTAAATGTTGTGAAATATCTTTACAAAATAAATAATAAAATGACCGACAGAATCGAGTTTGGCATCACGCAAATTTTTTTAGAAAAAGTGATTCATACTATCGATTTTAAATACCGTAGCTAGCGCAAAATCGAACAACGATTCAAATTAGAACTTTAAGAATGGAAGTCCTCACCTATGTTTCGCTAGATGGCGCTCATAGTTTTGAACTTCGAGAATGCATTTAGTTCATACTTTTGTGCTATTTATAAAATAAAGGATATTTAAGAAGTGGGTTTGTAATTTTAAGATGTCCGAGTAATAATATCCGGATGATATATTGTAGCTTGATCGTGCTTCTCGCTTCAGAAGTATTCCTTTAAAATGTAAGTTTGAATTGAAACCCCGATTAAAATTCGAAAACAATTTCGTAAGTTAGTCTCCTGATGTAGATGTTTATGGGCCACAGATATATACATCTATCAGGTTGAAAATGAAAAGATCATGGATTAGAATCCACACTTAGTATTCAGTTCATTCATATAAATTCACATAAACCAGAAATAGATTAATTTAATTAAGACATGATTTTACTACAATATCGTGCTGATAACTTTAAAGTAATCATAACAAATGTTGAAGCGCCTGTCAAATTATATTAGCAGTTCTCATGCCAATATTAGTCCGTAAGCTGTGTAGGTATGTTTAAAAAATGTTGTACCTGTCGTCGTTGTAAAAGTTAGAGATCAAGTAAAGGTCGATTGAGCAAATTACTGCATTTTATTATTAAAAAGAGATCAAATTCCTATCCATGGTCCTAAATCGAAGCCGGATTTGAAAAAACGTAATTGGACAAGATATTATTTAGTGGAATACGCTTGGGAAGTCTTAAATATTCGTTGTGGAAATACCACCGAGGGAGTGAAGATATTTAACCAAGAAATCTGGAGTCTTATCCCCTTAGATATTGGACTATTATTTAATTTATTTAACCCAGCACTCATTATCAGGTAGTATTTTGTGTAAATCGACTGCTAATTTATCAGGTTAGTACCAAATTACCTATAAAATAATTACGTATAACTTAAAGTATTTAATCGGCTAAAATTCATTTAATATTGTTTTATATAGTTTCTAATAACCGTCAAATCATAATTAAATTAAATTATAAAGCTTGGTTAAATTATATTGACGATATTATAATTTTTTTTTCTTTATTGGTTTAAACTGTTTTTTAAAAAATAAGTCAAGAGAGTGTATAATTGAAAAAATTGCATAATATTATTTATTACATACTAAGGCATACCTGTGAAGCTGTTTGATTGTCTGAATTGTATTTGTTACCCTTAATTGTTGTTAATTATAAAGTTAAATATCAAGGTAGTACATGTACCATTTTGTTTAATTATTTAAGAGTTTGAAAAATAAGTAAGGGAATTAGTTTTCATTTCTTTATAACTGTAAGCAAAGTTGTATAAAACTACTTATGAATTATATTTTATAAAATATAAACTTCTTGTTTGTATAAATTTCAGGCATTTGCACTAGTCTCCCAATACCAGCCAACATGCCAGAAGATAAGGAGCAAATTAGGAAACGAGCTAGCTACAAGGGACAAATAACTGCTTTTTCAAATTATTTAAATTCACTGAAGGTATCTTCATTGGCTGCTACTGAGGTAAATGAGTTGCAATTACGTATTAGTATGATTGAGTCAATGTATGAACGATATGATGAGGTACAATTATCCATCGAGTGTAATACTGATAATATAGACGCCCAGATATCAGAACGAACTGAGTTTGAATCCCTGTATTTTAAATCGCTTTCTCTTGCAAAAAGGATCTTAGCAGATTGCATTAATTCAGATGACGTAAGCAGTGACGGTGGCTCTCATTCCGGCAATCATAAATTTGTTAAACTGCCCACTATTCAACTACCTAAATTTAATGGTTCTTATGATAATTGGTTAGAGTTTCATGACACGTTCATGAGCCTCATACATTCAAATGACGAGATAGATGACATAAATAAGTTTCACTATCTGAGAGCGTCGTTGGAAGGGCCCGCTGCTGTGATAATACAGTCAATCGAATTCTCGGCAGCTAATTACACCGTCGCATGGACTATATTATGTGATAGATATGATAATAAAAGACTACTAATTCAAAATCACGTGACAGCCTTATTTAATATAGCACCAATTAATAAAGAATTGTCTGTCAACTTAAAACGTCTCATTGACCAAATAAATAAAAATTTACGTGCACTAGAATCTCTCGGTGAGCCAACTAAACAATGGGACACACTTCTCATTCATATTATTACTCAAAAATTAGATGCTAAGACATATCGTGAATGGGAAGAGTCTAAAGGTCGTTTGGAGAAAGATACACCTATTACGTTCGATATATTTTTGATGTTTTTAAAAAATCGAGCCGATTTAATCGAAACACTAGAAATGTCTAATTCTGGTGCTACTAACCGTTTAAATTCTTCTATAAAATATGCTCCAAAAGTTAAGGCAATGGTTTCAGTTCGGGATACCGGTAATAAAAACGGTTCGGCCTTTTCCGCCAAACTGTGTCCTAAATGTAAGGGTGACCATAAGTTAAGCAGTTGTCCTCAGTTTCTTGGATTAAGTAACGATGTGCGTCTACAGTTACTGCCAGAGTATAAAGTATGTTTCAATTGTCTTAATTCAGGACATTATGCAAATCACTGCAAAAAGCCAGGATGCAAAATATGCCACCGAAAGCATAACACTCTCGTGCACGTCGCAGATTACCAGTCAAAACCAATTACAGATATTAATACATCTAACACGAGTAGTGGTAATAATAAGCCCGTTATGCAAGGTCATTTCGAACAAACAAACAGTTCGACAGGCTCACAGTTGTCATCCAATTCTAACGCACATCTGTCATTATCCGCAAAGGTAGGCACTGCATCGTGTAGTGAACAAGGCGACGTATTGTTATCGACGGCATTAATTAAAGTTATAGGTAAGAATGGTTGTCCATATATTGCTCGTGCTATTGGCGTGATAGTGGCAGTAACGCTTGTTTAATAACTGAAGAGTTATATCAAAGGCTAGGTTTGCCCGCTCAA
Source organism: Parnassius glacialis (assembly GCA_033319125.1). Taxonomy (NCBI): domain Eukaryota; kingdom Metazoa; phylum Arthropoda; class Insecta; order Lepidoptera; family Papilionidae; genus Parnassius; species Parnassius glacialis. Next base: position 4,027,029 of record JAVANC010000028.1, on the reverse strand, counting down.
AATGTAAATGAGTCGGTAGTCGGTATTAATAATGCTTCGGCACACATCAAGAAGATTTGTAAGGTATCGATAAAATCATTGAATGATAACTTCTCTAGTAATCTTCATTGTTTTGTCCTACCATCAATAACCCAAAATGTACCTACTAGATATGTTAATTTGTCAAACTTAAAAATTCCATCTAATATTTCTCTGGCAGATCCTAATATTCATTCACCTGCTCCCGTTGACATGCTTATAGGTGCTGATGTCTTTTGGGACTTAATAGGAACGCAGAGATTAAAATTAGGGGACGGTCAGCCGATTCTTTGTGAAACTAGCTTAGGATGGTTAGTATCAGCTCCGATTGATTATAGATATGTAAAGAAAGGGGTTAACTCTATTAAATGTAATTTTACAAGAATATTTCAAGATGAGGCTAGTAAAGATTTAGATGAAGATATACAAAAACAATTAGTACGCTTCTGGCACCTCGAAGAGGTAAGCCCTGCGTCTCTTTATTCAAACAAAGAAAAATTATGCGAAGAACACTTTTTAAAAAACACCACGCGACTGGCAAATGGTCGATTTTGCGTGAGTATACCCTTAAAACATAATCCTGACGTATTAGGTGATTCTTGGCCACGAGCTAAGAAGTGTTTACTATCGCTAGAGCGCAGGTTAGCAGGTCAATCTCAGGTCTATGAAATGTATAAAGAATTTATGTCAGAGTATGAAAGTCTGGGTCATATGGAGAAATGTGAGAATGATAATTTACCACGTAAGATGCATTTTATACCACATCACGGTGTGCTGCGGGAAAGTAGTACTACTACTAAATTAAGAGTCGTTTTCAATGCTAGCAGTCCGACTTCTTCGGGTGTTTCCTTGAATAATATACAGATGGTAGGTCCCGTGGTACAGGACGACCTTTTGTCCATTCTTTTACGCTTTCGGCTACACAAATACGTTCTCACAGCTGATGTTGAGAAAATGTACCGGCAAATAGTCATTCATCCCGATGACCGCTATTTGCAACAAATTGTCTGGCGTGATAACCCTTCAGAACAGCTTCAAGCTTATCAACTTAACACCGTGACTTACGGCACCTCTTGTGCTCCCTTTTTGGCAACTAGGTGCCTCCAACAATTAGGCTTAGAGTGTACCGATGACAAGGTTGCTCAAGTGATCATTCACGATTTTTACGTTGATGACTTGCTAACGGGAGGGGATGATATTAACGAGGTTACAGATTTGCGCCGTAAAGTGACTTCCACACTTGCATCAGCTCATATGGTTTTGCGAAAGTGGAAGTCGAATGAATCTCAACTGGTTAGTGAAAATGATATTTCTCCGCTTGATTTAAATATTGGTGGCTTTGAACCGACTAAAACTTTAGGCCTTGGGTGGCAATCACATACTGACCAACTTTGTTTCCCTATAGGAGGGCTATTCTCAGGTAGAACAAAGCGTGATATGTTATCTGTGATTTCTCAGATTTTTGATCCACTAGGACTTCTATCTCCCTGTGTAATTAAGATGAAAATGCTTCTTCAACAGTTGTGGCTGCTTAAGCTGTCATGGGATGAGCAGTTGACGCCAGAAATCAGCAAGATGTGGGCTGAGATAATAGTCGATTTACCTAAATTAAATACTCTACGTATTCCACGTCGTGTTATTTGTGACTCGCCTAGTTTGTTTGAATTTCATATTTTCTCGGACGCTTCTGAGCGAGCATATGGCGCCTGTTTATATGTGCGTAGTGTTAATGATCAGGGTGAGGGTTTAATTCAATTATTGATGGCGAAAAGTCGTGTCGCGCCGCTTAAACCTATAACAATCCCAAGACTGGAACTTTGTGGTGCACTTGTTGGAGCTCGCCTTTACCAAAGGGTTGTAGCATTGCTGAGACAACAAGCTAAGCGCACTTTCTTTTGGACAGATTCGTCCATCGTGTTAGGATGGTTAAAGGTGTTGCCTAGCAAGCTACAACCCTTTGTTAGAAATAGGGTTGCTGAAATATTAGAGAAGACTGGAAATTGCGAGTGGAGGCATGTCCCAACAGAGTGTAATCCGGCCGATCATATTTCTCGCGGTGTAAGTTGTAAGGATATTTCATCCATGAGTAAGTGGTGGTCAGGACCTGAATTTTTAAAGAAAGAGGTCTCTCACTGGCCTGCAAATTTCTTAAGTATTAATCACGAGTTGCCTGAGATTAAATCGTCAAATGTTATCCTCCACGGAATACTTCATTCTAACAACAATGAAGATTTAGGCGGGAATAAATTAATTGAATTTAAGCGCTTTTCTAAATATACTAGATTAAATCGGGCCGTTGCTTATGTGCTGCGTTTTATTAATAATTGTAGAAAGCAATCCGTTCACGGTCCTCTAAGCAATCAAGAGTTGCAAACCGCACTCAATGTTATTATAAGAATATCTCAGAGTGAATCATTTGAGGAATACACCATGTTAATTAAAAATAAAAGCTTACCCACTAAAAGTCCGTTGCATAAATTTAATGTATTTCTCGATGATAATAAAATAATGCGTGTTGGAGGGCGTCTTGAAAATTCCGATTACTGTTATGAGAAAAAACATCCCATACTTATACAGTCCACTCATTATTTTACCAAATTGCTCTTCAATTATGAGCACATAAGGTTAATGCACGCGGGACCACAGCTAATGTTGGCCACTATAAGAGAGATGTACTGGCCGATTAGAGGTCGTAATTTGGCCAGATCTTGTTATCGACAATGTGTAAGATGTAATAGAATGAAAGGAAAAACCATCTCTCCAATAATGGGCAACCTACCACACCAACGCATCCTTTCTGGTTTTCCATTTCAAAATATTGGACTAGACTATGCGGGACCAATTCAATCTGTTTCTCGCCATGGCCGTGGTTGTAAAATTGTAAAGGTGTATATAGCTATTTTTATTTGCTTCGCGACTAAGTCAATTCATCTTGAATTAGTGGGTGATTTAACTAGCAATACCTTCATATTAGCTTTGCGCAGATTTATGTCAAGAAGAGGGAAACCTCTTAATATTTATTCGGATAATGGTACCTCCTTTGTAGGCGCATACAATGACATTTCAAAATTTATTAGGACGTATTGTAATTCTTTATCTGAGGTAATGGCAAATGAAGGAATTAATTTCCATTTTATACCGCCTTATTCTCCCCATTTTGCTGGGCTTGCGGAGGCTGGTGTCAAATGCATTAAATATCATTTAGTTAGAGTGCTGGGCAATTGTAATTTGACTTACGAGGAACTAAATACCACATTAATACAAATTGAGGCTATACTTAACTCCAGACCACTCACACCTTTGTCAACGAATCCTGAAGACTTGCTACCACTAACGCCCGGTCATTTTTTGATTGGACGCCCCTTGACTTCCTTGCCGACACCAGACTATAAAGATCATTCCGTAAGCTCTTTAACCCGATTTCAACGAATAGAACAATTACGTCAACATTTTTGGGCTAGATGGAGCAAGGAATATATATCAGAGTTTCAACTGCGGATGAAATGGCGTTCCTGTAAAGGCTCTTTGAAGTTAAATTCACTGGTACTCCTAAAAGAGGAGAATTCACCGCCATTAAAGTGGAAGATGGGTCGCATCGTCGCAGTCCATCCAGGCTCGGACGGCGTATCAAGGGTGGCGGATATCAAAACATCGACTGGTATAGTTCGCCGATCATTTAGCAAAATTTTTCCGCTTCCTGAACCTGAAGAATCTGGTTGAAAGGTAGACTTTCAACGCCGGGGGGCATGTTGAAGCGCCTGTCAAATTATATTAGCAGTTCTCATGCCAATATTAGTCCGTAAGCTGTGTAGGTATGTTTAAAAAATGTTGTACCTGTCGTCGTTGTAAAAATTAGAGATCAAGTAAAGGTCGATTGAGCAAATTACTGCATTTTATTATTAAAAAGAGATCAAATTCCTATCCAACAAACGAGAAATGAAAATACGTCTCTTGTTTCCGCAAACACATAAGTATGCTAGCGTACATATACATTTAGGGAAGTAGAAGGTAAGTATAGACAAGCTTTATCCTCATTCGAATAATATACACCTATCTCTTATCGAACCTTCTACAAGTTTTCACTATAAAGCTAATGTTATTCAGAAGGCACTTGGCTAGTCCAAGTATAGTTCACCAAACTTCATAACGCAACCTATACATACGAAATTATTCCCATAGAATTTATGGAATATCACAAAAAATGATATAATTATATGTACGTTATTTCGATGTACATCACTGTCTCTCATACACATTAGGCACGGTAATTCAGGGGATCAGGGCTCCTCTAAAGTCCACAGTATGCTAGCAAACTAAATTTGATCCCCACTTGTTAAAAAATTAATGATTTATCGCGTTTTCGGCAAAATTTTGAAGAAACATGCATATCTAAAGAAACAAATATATTCGAGGACATATGAAGTCCACCAAGTATATTAGCAGCGGGACGTATTAATTGCTCAATAATATGCTCAGAAATGAGAGGAGGCTTGTGTCCAATAGTTGTACATATATGGGCAGAAACATGACTATTGCATTATTTGTTTGAAATTTGTGTGCTTAATTTTCACCTTTATTTCATTTACAATATGAACTGAAATGTGAAACCATGTGGAGACGGTGTAAGAATATCCACTACCCCATATCGTGCCGTGAGTGTCGTGAGAGGTGACTGAGGAAAATTGTAACAGATCATGGACAGCAGCATCTTCCTGTTAACAACTCAAAATAATAAAAAAACTGTGGTTGCCAACACACCTGCCAAGCGTGGCAACTATGGTAAAGTTCCATTTTAATACAATCTATAGAAGAGGCCTATGTTAAGTAGTGGACATTTAAAGGCTGTAATGGATCGATGGATGAACCAAAATGAAACTGTTCATGATATCTTGTATTACTGAAAAATTCAATAAAATTAGTATTACGGATTTGTATTTAATTCCGCCCTTCATGATGACACTACCCCGATGGATTAATTGTAAGTGTTTTTATAATATTGCATTGCATTTGGTGTTAATTTATAATATTGCATTTCTTATAATTTAACCACCTTTTTCGGATATAACAATATTTGTTATATTTTATATATAATATAGGCCTGAGACTAACTTAATCTACATACTGTATAAAGTTATAAAATAAAGTTGTTAGTTATATTGGATTAAAGCAATTAATGGAAATTATAAAAAAAAAATTAAATTACGCAATATAAAATAAATTATATGTAGCTGGATTTTCTGAAGTGTATTTTAATTTTGTAGATATTATACTAAATTGTAAAAATACCTTTTTATTAAATATTTTTGTTATTATTAAACAAAAATGAAATAACTAAATTATTATTACTTTATTCTCCCCTACCCATTCTACGATGGGCGAAACAGGCGGTCAGAGGGTCTTACCCTATGTTTCACGTATTGAAACCAAACGCTTTGCTTCGCCTTTCGTTATGAATACAGCAAAGGAGTAGAATTGTGCCGGCATCTGTTTTCGTCCCATTACAAACTGGGCGTCTTAAAGGCAAGAGTGAATAGGTGACTCGAATAACTTTATCACATCTTTGTTTTTCTCGTGTTAACTTAGATTTATTTCAGAAGTGGCGTGTATTTGTTATCATTTAAAAATAGTGACCTACACAGTGGGGATTTCTCCAGTATCGTGGAGTGGACGTACAAAATTCACATGGATTAATTTTTTCTAAAGTACGCAATATCGTAAAAAATAAAACGAAATCTTAACCATATTTTACATAACCAAAATTTTTAAATTTAGCTTAAAGTGAATCATGGAAATTGGCTTTGGACTAACATATTGTAAAGTGAACGTTCTGCTTTGGAATATCGGAATCTTCTTGGAAGATCTGAAGGGGATTGAGAGATAGCGTAGTTACAGGCTGTGAGGCATTCCATCTTATACCTCAGAGCTGACAACTCATATGTAGCCTTCTTTATTTGAAGTTGGCTGCAAGTGGCCATGGGCTCCAATAGCCACTTACCATCAGGTAGACTGAAAGATAATTTTACACATCAGTTTTATAAAAATATATACATACATGCAACTTAAATGTTGAATGTACACTGCATTAACAACTTTGAAAGGACTCGACAAACTTTCATGTCCTGACTTTATTGAGTTTTGGATAGTAAGATGGAATTTTCGAAGCAGAAAATTGTGCCGCGCAAGGTATTTTGCTGAAATATATTTTGTAAATATTATATTTATAGAAATTATTCCAAAATTATTTAAATAAAAGAATTTTAGTCATATTAGAAATTACTCTGGCTGTTAATTTTAAAAATAATAAAAGTGTGAGAACGGATCTTCAATTTGCTCTCTTGCTTATGCAATTAATCATTATCAGGAATACACATACATTGCAACCAATCGTAATATGTCCCCGTCACAAATACACATTGGTGTAATGTGAAGGACAGAATTACATGAAAACACCAAAATATGCAAACCAACAACAACACTCCCCATTTCAATCAAAGCAGCCTCTCAGCAAAACGATCTTCCTTTCTGACGGTAGAAGAACTACTACAACGAATAGAACCACGTCGCTCGTCTTACTTAGGCAGAATATCATTGTAGAGGTAATATTTTAGCCAAACGTGCATAATGACAATCGTAGAATTACCGACTGTGTAGTGTTATGCTACTTACATATCATTTTCCACTATTTTTCCATTCTGTTTTTGATTTTCTGCATTTATATTTTGCATCACCTTTATTTCCATAGGATCCTGTAACGTTTTTACACAATAACAAATCATTTTTACTTCGTATTTTCACGCTATCAGCACTTTCTAAATCGCTGTCAATGGAGTCTTACCTTTTTCGATCTTTTATTTAGTTCTCCGTAACTCTGCAATTTCGGGTTTCGTGTGCGCTGTTGCGCTATTTTTTTTCCTATATAAATAATATCTAATTTCTTACATAAAACTTGCCAATTCTTAATAACAAGCCTAAAACCAAAAATTTACATATTTGACAATTGTTATTTATTTGGTTGTCATGGCAATTTTTATTCAAATTCATTTCCGGTCTGATGTTTTATCTCGATATTTCCACATAAATACTCTTTTGCTTTGGGTCATTTACAAAAAAGTTCCTTTTAATTTAAATAATTTTCCGTTCTCTCTAAAAAGGTATAAAAGCCGAACCATCGGTGAATACGGGGAGTCTCGCTTCAGTTTTCAAACGAGAAGCATCTACTAAAGGCCTTATCCCGGGGCCGCACTGCCCCGGGATCCTGCAAGCCTCCATCTACATCTGAAGTCGTCGGCGTAGTCTACTTCGAGCGCGGGGCCGCACTGCTCCGGGATCCTGCAAGCCTCTATCTACATCTGGAGTCGTCGCCTGCGCCTCCACCTGCTAGTGCCCGCGCTACCTTTGGGCGCTGCGACTGCTTGCTCCAGGCGCTGAGTGCACTCACTGAGTCACTGAGTGCACTACTCCAGGCACTACGTGCGCCGGCTCCGGACGCTGCGTGTGCCTAGACCAGGCGCTGCGTGCCATCACCGCCAAGAATCTACAAGCTCAGCGTGTGCCTACTCCTACTCCAAGCGCAGCGTGTGTCACTTTGATCTTTAGGCTCCACTACAATATTCTCCTATCTTTATTTTTTTATCTAATTGTAATTTCACGTCACCCATCACCATCATCATATTTAATTTTTTTATATAAAATTGTAAATATCTTTTAAAAATTTTAAATATATTATTTTCTTGTTCTATTTTTGTTGTTTTGTTGTTCTTAGGTTAGGTTTTTTTTAATTGTCGCTTCACGACAACTGATCCCTCCCAGTCACCCGCGTGACAATTTACGATACCATCCACATCATCTGGATGTATGCTTCCATCCAGATCAGATGATGTAGATAGTATCATGAGTGGTGAGAGCCTGTTTTTAGTAGTGAGACGTTTATATGAAGAACCTTTCCGTTATTTTTAAATATCTAATTATTTATTACTCTCTCCGTCTTCTTCTTTACAGTCTCTCTTATGTCTGAAACGGTGTAACTAGTACTTCGATGATAATATAAATCTTAAGTATTTTATCAGTCTAAGCACTTTAACTATTGCCATGAACTGTCCACCGGACTATGCAGTCTAAAAATGTTGCAATGAAAGGCATCAGCTATTGTTGGCTGTATGATGTACGATCCTTGCCTACCTTAATTGGCAAATCGTAATAACAACATCATATATAAAACTTATATATATATTATGTACTATATATAGCGTTGTTATTTTACATAATCGTGAAGGCATGATGTTTCTAGTACAGAGAGATATGAGTAACTAGCAAATGTAAACTTTGGTGTTTACTCTTACCATCTCATAGAAGAAAACAAAACCGGAGAAAATATACTACCCTGCGGCAACTCAGTTCCAATATCAATCCGTAAGTGAAAAGTAAAGTCAAAGCTGTAAATGAAATAGTATATAATAATTTAAACGACAACAGGCTAAATGTATAAATGTCGAATTATAAATCGCGATTATGAATCCACCATTCAAATATTGTCGTTAACTGCTCCTCCTATAATAATTTCATGCTTATAATAAACGTAGCAGTTGCACTGCCGTGGTCCGATACACAGTACAGAAAGCCAATGAAAATTACACGCTGAGCGATAACGCATCTGTAACCTGCTTTGTTTGAAGTTGGCTGCATATCTCAATAGGCATCAGTAGCCACTTACCATCACGTGGACTCTTAAGTTCGTTTGTCATTTTATTATTATATAAAAATAGATGCTGCTGCCCATTTCTTATTTTAAATCCCTCTGTCACGCCTTATGACAACTAAGGGATGATAACTAGTAAACACATATCGATTTCTATGCTTGCATTAATTTGCAATATAGTTCATTCCCCATAGCGCAGAACGTTGTCATATCAATTCACTTCAAATATAAACAGAATGGTACAGCACATAGTGCCGGGATATTACTCTATCAGGAACGCATTAAATCTGCTCCCCCATAGTTTTAATAGCGGACGCAAATTGTTTAGATGCAATACACGACATTACACATCAACTATACATACAATCATTAATTCATTACAGCCCAGTTATTCTGTTGAACACAACCTCATAGATTGCTTGATAGGAGGGATTCTTGCCATAATTACCACGCTTGGTAGGCAGATTTTTATTATAATAAAGTTGTATTCAAGAAGATGTTGCTTCACATCTCCTGTTTCAGCTTCCCTTTGTTGCCTCATACGACACCCACGAAATGACTTGGAGTAGTGGATATTCTTACACCTCCACTATACGGTACGTGCTTTACGGTATTTGCTATAAAAATGTGACCATGATGACTCCGCGCCGGATCTTTTTGCGGCATCGGCAAAATAACAGTGCTGCTGTTTCAGTGATTTTTTATAACTGCAACAATATTTGATTACCGCCAGTATTAGCTGCCTCCTATAGTTTTATTATAATTTATTGTACTAATCTGAAGCTTCAAGTGAAGTTTCTTCCTATTTTCAAATAAATACAATTAAAAATATTAGTAAAATGTGAGCTTTTATTCTTAGCAGAAGGAACTAAGATATAACAGGCTAGTAAACCTCAAATTCAAGCTTAGACCTTAGAGGCAGCAAAGCAACTTATTTATTTGAAGTTGTTTTCAGGATGGGCTGATGTGAGAGTTGGTGATATTAAAATTTCTGGAACAAATTCTGCAATAAAATTTAAGTGAATATTATAATAAATATAGATGAATAACATTTCGATATTTCAGGAAGATGGGAAAACGTGATCGAATATTTGGCAGATCAATCTTATTTTTCGTCACGAAGCCCCCTAAATATATACGACAATTGTAACTCTCCCGAAACGTCTCGTTATAATGATTTTTTAGAATTATTCCAAGGGTTAGTTTCGTAAATATTGATTTTTTGATTATAAAACAAGGGTGACAAATGAATACACAGTCGATCTAATGTTAAGTGAATACTGAAGTCCATATTTATCTAAATTCATTCTCAATTATAAATCAAACTGCAGATAATACATCTGCATGTTCATAGTCCGTGAGAACTAAGATAAAATGCTTCGTGTCAAGTAAAAATGGTATCCGTTTCACTACGCTTACTATACGAAACACAGTAGCATTAAGCTGCTATTTTATGCTGGTATTCTGTGGTATTTTTATTTTTATAGGATAAGGGTGACAAACGAGCACACAGTCCACCTGATGGTAAGTGGTTGCTGCGGCCCATAGACATCTACATCGATCCTCTATTACAAATCAAAATGTAGATGCGTTGTCACCCGTGAGGACTAAGATGGAATGCCTCATTTCCAGTAAAAAGGGCCTCCGGCCACCTGCACTCACCAAACGAAACGCAGAGGTAAACCTCTACTTCACGCTGGTTTTCTGTGAGGTCATGGTACCATCTCGGTTCGAGCCGGCCCATCCGTGCGACAGCAAAAGCTGCCGCGTGGCTCTACCACTGTTAAACTGGTATTGTGTGGTCCCTCCCCATGCGAGGAAACACATTATAGCTGCAGCATGGTTTTACCACGTAAAAATGTATCTATATATTCATATAATATTGAACTAATTTCCGCAGTACATTGTATATTTTACGTCACGTAAAATATACAATGTATATTTTAAGTATGCAAATTTTTGTATTTTTAAGGGTTCATAAAATAGATGCAATGCATATTAATTAAAGCTATTAATTTTAAAGTTTTAAAACACCTTTAATGCTATAATTTGCACCTATTTATAGTCCATTAATCACACCGAAACTTGCAGCATATTTTTTACACCTAAGTCGCACCTGCCACATTATCCCCGAAGTTGACAAAATTGTGTTTGAAAATCCATTACACTTCAACGTCACCTACGTGTACTCAAGTCTTGGATGATTGACGGTCGTAGATGTTGTAAGTTATAAAGTTAGTCTGGCTTTGAAACTTGGATTGGTTTTTATTTCTACACAAAGTATGAAGTTTATCCTCTTTATTTATATAATTATCATGTACGTGTGTTTGTCACTAAACTCCTCCTAAAAGGTTGGACCCTAAACGGCTGGACCGATTTTTTTGAAATTTTAAAATAAAGAGTTCGCTGAGATATCTAACCATGTGGAAGCGTTGAAACAATTTCCACTAACCCATATCGTCACGTGGGTGTCATAACGGGTGACAGGGAAATGAAAAAGTAGATGGGCATCAGCATCTTCCTGATAACAACTTAAAATAATAAAAAAAATGTGGTTGCTCACCCGACTTCTAAGCGTGGCGAATACGGCAAATGAGGATCTATGTTCAATAGTGGACTGTTATAGGTTTGAGTGGTGAGATATCTATTATAAACCTTGTGAATTACCACGTTCAAACGAAAGTTTATAAATTCATTCTCTTGAATTTTACACGTTAAATAATTATAGAAAATCCTAGTTCAAAAGCTTAGCGCTTACAGTAAATTTTATAGTATTTGAGCAACCCTTTGATACTAATTAAATTGTTTATCATAATTTCAAGTGCTGGTGAAGGAATTTTTGAGCAAAACTATGAATTTTTTTTGCTCATAAAATATGTATTTATCAACATGTGTTGAAGATATAAAAATTGTCCATTCATTTTTTTACGCGCACAGCCTACCTGATAGTAAGTGGGTGCTGTGACCCGTAGACACCTACATTTATCTTCGATTAAGAATTAAATACAGTTGCGTTGTCACCCATGAGGACTAAGATAGAATGCCTCGTATCTAGTTATAAGGCTCTCCGATTCTCTTTACACTCACCGTACGAAACACAGCAATATTAGGCTGCTATTTTACTCTGGTATACTGTGAAAGCGTGGTCCTTCCCCGGTAGAGCCGACCGATTCGTGCTACAAACATAATAAAGTTACAGCATGGCAATTCATCCGATTTTAATTTGTCTTCAAGGAAAAGATGAATAGAAGGTTTTACTAAGCAAAGTCACTAGTATATTATAAAAAAATACGTCTTAAACTTTTGCTTATAGAAAGTTTGCCAACTTGAATTACAGTAACGCGGCGGATTAACTTCTTCATGACCTTTTCGAGGGGAGAGGACGCCTAATTCTTTTAGAAGATATCGAAATGTTTTATCCATTAGATATGCAGGTTACACTCCGTGTTTCCCTCATTGTTGAGCATAATATGTTTAATCAGCACTTAAATAAGCATAAGTAGTGAGATGGTATTCCGCAGTAGTCACCTGGGTATGATCTATAAATGCGGCGTTATTTAGATTTAAGATAATGAAAGACCATTTATTTCATCAATTTTTCTTTTTTGTTCACTTTTTGAATAAAATATAGCCTAGGTATTTTATAGCGTGAGGGCTAATAATTTTCTGCTCACCAGATGTCGCTAGTTGACACTGAGGTAACGTTTTTTGTTACACAGTGTAATGTAATTGAGAAGTTGTTTTTTTAATAAAAGTTTATCAGTTTCTAGAGTTTTAAATTACTACACAAAACAATGCGTCAGTGGCTTGGCTTTGGTTTTTTTTTTAATTTTCTACTATAAAATATTGCTAATAGTACAAAAATCGCTTTCAATTCGCTAAAGACTACTCGAAACTACTGACAGACATACTCAACAGATGCCTCACACTTCAGCACTTCCCCGACCAGTGGAAGATAGCTTACGTTAAGATCATCCCCAAGCCTGGAAAGTCTGATTACACAGCCCTGGAATCGTTCCGACCTATAGGACTTCTGCCTGTATTTGGCAAGCTGCTGGAGAAGCTGTTCATTAGGAGAGTGACAAACTGGGCCCAAAAGCAAAACATGATAAACAAACACCAGTTTGGCTTCAGACAGCAAACTTATACATGTAAAGCCATCGATACTGCCTTAAATATTATTAAAAAAGCGAAGGACAACAAACATCTTAGTATCGCCATCTCCCTAGATATCAAAGCCGCCTTTGACAAAGCTTGGTGGCCGGCGCTCTTTCAACGGTTGCGACACATTGGCTGTCCCACTAACATCTTTGGACTAATCCAAGACTATGTACGCAACCGTGAAATTATTTTAGACCATGCCGGGAGGCGGGCCACGAAGACGATGTCGAAGGGCTGTATTCAGGGCTCCGCGTGTGGTCCCCTCTTATGGAATATCATACTTGATGAACTCCTAGACATTAGGCTACCAGCAGGTTGCCATCTACAGGCATTTGCGGATGATGTTCTCCTAGTAGTCACTGCTGCAAACGTATGCGATTTAGAGAACACTACCAATATGGCACTCTCCCAAATTGTTCAGTGGGGAGCGAGTGTCAAATTAATATTCGGATCCGCCAAGACAAAACTTATTGCTTTTACACCCAAAGCAAAATCGGCCAACATTTACATCAATGGACACCTTCTCACTTTCGACCCTGAATTAAAACTTCTGGGGGTTATACTGAACGAAAAGCTGCTCTTCGGGCATCATGTCCGATATGTTATAAGCAAGGCTATGCGAATCTTTAATACGCTTTGCATGTACTCTAGGCCCACCTGGGGTGTTCACCCAGAAAACGTTAGTACAATTTATCATCAGGTGATTGTACCCACGATCACATATGCTGCGGGAATATGGGGACATATTGTACACAAAAAGTGGATCAGGAGGAGCCTCGAGAGCATGCAACGCGGGTTTGCCGTCAAGGCCATCCGAGCATTTCGCACTACATCAACGACTGCCGCCATTGCACTCGCCCCTAGACCTTAAAATCAAAGAGATCCATCACATTGAAAAGACTAGGCTGCTGGGGATGTCTGACTTAATTCCGCGCGACATTTCCTTGGAGAAACCCACTTCTATGCATGAGTTGCTTCATCCCGCTGACCGAATCACTATACACCCATACAAAACACCCAATCACCAATATACTGACGAAAAGACAGCACATTATACATTTTACACGGATGGTAGCAAACAGGAGGATGGAGCCGTGGGAGCCGCCTTTATATGCTAAAGTCAACACAACCCTCACTACATAGTGACAACCAAAAAGTTTAAGCTTCACGACAGATGTACAGTGTTCCAGGCGGAATTGTTCGCAATTCGGGAAGCATGCAAATGGGCTACCTCACACAAATACACACGAGCAATTATATACACCGACTCACGCTCGTCCATTCATGCAATTCAGAACAGAAGTAACACACACCCCATAGTCACACACATACACAAATACTTACATGAACACAAATCTATAGGCACCATACACATCGACTGGGTTAAGGGACACTCAGGTATATCGGGTAACGAAGCCGCCGATGAGGCCGCCAGAGCGGGCTCTAGACTTAACAAGTCGCCTGATTACTCTGAGTTCCCTATTACACACATCAAACACATAATTGGAAAAAACCATCGCTCCACCTGGCAAACAAGGTACCTTAGTGCACCACAAGGCAAACGCACAAGAAACCTTCTTCACACACTGAATGATATTGAAAGGCTACGAACACTGACTCCAACTAACTTCTACCTTACACAATTTTTCACCGGACACGGTTATCATAAAACATACCTGCACCGTTTTAAAATCACTACAAACGATAAATGTCCGTACGACAACCGCACAGCTCAGACGTTGGAACATCTATTGGAGAACTGCCCCGCCTTCTGCCGATACAGAATACATCATGAACTACTGTGCAATGACTTAAGAGTGTCGCCATACAAACTCACAGAACTGATGAGGAAGGAATCGGCTTTGGATTCCTTCATAAAACTTAACAAAAATGTACTTAGGAATCTAAAGAACTTTAATAAGATTGTAAATAGCGGTAACAATAATTAAATTAGTAAGTAGATATAAAATAATTATAAACTAAAGATATATATAAGGTTTAGAACGTCTTTCTGTTCTTTTTCATTACTGTATTTCTTTTTGTTATTTGTCTGCTAGTTTTTGTAGTTATATAGACTAAGAAGATGTACCCGTTATTTTCGTTTGTTTTATTGCCATTTTGTTTTCTTTGTAGCAGCCACGCTAATCAACCCTAAACCATTTAATAAATAAATTAATAACTCAAAAGGTGAAGGTCTGAAGAAAACAATTATTTCCTAATTACCCCCGGCTACCGAGATACTGCGGGCTGCATATCAATGTGAGATAATTTGACGTATATATTTAACGTTCTATATAGAAACAAGAAGCAGCCACAGATATCATCAGCGCCGCACCGTCTTCACACGCCGGCTATCTTCAAGCATCCGTCGACCATTTTCGAGCCGTTTTTTCAACGCCGCAGCTTGGTTCTTTTTGCTGTTCCGGAGATGTGTCCCTCGCCGCCGCCGCTCGCCGATTACGCGCGCGCGCCGGTCTGCACCTCTTTTATAGCCCCGTACAACAACGCAGACACGAGAAGCTATCGACGAGTCTTACGCCGGCAAACGGAGTGCGACATACATATAATAGCTATACTTAATATTAATGATATAATTTATTGATTAATGTTTATTCGACAAAATTTATGTATTATAATTGGCTAATTAAATAAAATATTATTCTATTGGTAAGTTAAGGATGTAGCCGGGCGTATAAATATAGGCAGGGTTATCTGAATTAAACACACCATTCGCTTGCACATAGTAAGGCATATCAAGAAGTAGTTTCATTTCTCCGCCACTAGCCCACTCGGAGTCTGTTAATAGTGGACCCATACACCACTATTACATTGGTGACCCCGCTACGAACACCGAGAAGGAAGATTATTACATTGGTGACCCGCTACGAACACCGAGAAGGAAGATTATTACATTGGTGACCCGTTACGAACACCGAGAAGGAAGACTTCAGTATATAAAATCAGTGGAATCAAGACGTCATTATGGAGCGAGAAGCGAAGAAATCCGACGCATATACATTAAACCCGGCCAAGGAACAAGTAACAAATACCCAGTTTCTTCTCGAAGAAATTCGGAAGTTATCATTCGAAGTCGCCGCGCTCAAATCTTCCCAGCATCGAACCTGTTACCAGCAACGGTACAACCAGCGCAATCAGCAACACCGAAGATCACCTTTTCGTCGCAACCGCTCTGCAAGTAGAAGTCGATCAAGCTCAAGAACAAGATCCCCTTACTGCTACTATCATCGACGTTTCGGTCTCGAGGCAAGAAAATGCACAACACCGTGTACATTCAAAAATGAAAATAAGAAGTCGGAAAACTAACTAATACGCTTGATGCGACGGGATCCGGCGTAACAGAAAAATCCTACCGTCTCTTCGTCACCGATAAAAAAAGCAAGCTTACCTTCCTTATCGACACCGGAGCGAATATCTCAGTTTTACCACCGAGACACAAACAGAAAATGAAGCCACTGGATTTTCAACTCTACGCAGCAAACAATACGGTGATTCCTACATATGGAGAAAAAACAATGGAACTACATTTAAACCTACGCCGACCATTCAAATGGAGATTTATCGTCGCTAAAGTCAGCAAACCAATCATCGATGCTGATTTTCTTCAACATCACCAGTTGATCGTCGACATCAAAAATAGAAGAATCATTGACGGAAAAACCAATCTTGCATCTCAGTCTTTCCTCCAAGCAACCAATCTGCCCACAATAAGAAGCATAGATGTTCAACAATCGTATCACAAGATCCTTGAAGAATATCCTGGAATCACAAGAAAAACTTCAATGAAATTAACACCGAAGCACGATGTTGAGCACTTCATCGAAACCAATGGACCACCACTTCATTGCCGTGCACGTCCAATCGCACCACACCGATACGAGCAAGTTCGAAAGGAATTCGAAAACATGATCGAGCAAGGAATATGCCGTCCAAGCAAAAGCCCTTGGTCATCACCACTTCACGTTGTACCAAAGAAGAATGGAGAATTACGAGTTTGTGGAGATTACAGAAGACTGAATTCTATTACAACTCCTGACCGCTACCCAATACCGCGAGTCAAGGATTTCACTCATCAACTGTCAGACAAGACTACATTCTCCACCATCGATCTCAACCGAGCTTACCAACAAATAAAAGTACGCGATGAAGACATACAGAAGACAGCAATAATTACCCCAATGGGATTATTCGAATTTCCAAGAATGACCCCAGGACTGAAGAATGCTGGTCAAACCTTTCAAAGATTCATACACGAAGTACTTCATGGACTGGATTTCGTTTTCGCATTCATTGATGACCTCCTTGTTGCAAGCCCTGATAAAGAAACGCACGAAACCCATCTACGCACCGTGCTACAGCGATTAGAAGACAATGTCATCACAATTAACCCTTCGAAATGCATATTTGGACAACAAGGAGTTCAATTTCTTGGTTTCACCGTCAGCAAGGAAGGAATCAAACCGCCTTCTGAAAAAGTCAGAGCAATCATCGATTATGCGAAACCTAAAACAATCGAAGAACTAAGGCGTTTTCTTGGGATGATTAATTTCTACAGAGATCACATACCTAAAGCCGCTGAAATCCAAGCACCACTTCACGCCTATCTTCACAACACGAAGAAAAAACTCGTTTATCTCAACATACAAAGTGGATTGATGAGTTACCCACAGTGCTACTTGGACTACGAGCAACACCGCGTGCAGACACTAGTCTTAGCGCCGCTCAGCTAACCTACGGTTGCAGCATAAGATTACCGTGTGACTTCTTTACTTCAACATCGTCAAACAATCAAGAAATGAATTACGATTTTGTAACTCAACTTCGAGAATCAATCAACAAAGCCTTATCGTCGAAATGCACATAATCACACGGAAATAATAAATCAGTATTCATTCATCAAGATTTGAAAACATGCAAGTCAAGCCTCCGGTACGCTTTCGCTAGGGGGAGAGTGATGTAGCAGCCACGCTAATCAACCCTAAACCATTTAATAAATAAATTAATAACGCTACCCTGCTGCTACCATAACGCAAAAGGTGAAGGTCTGAAGAAAACATTTATTTCCTAATTACCCCCGGCTACCGAGATACTGCGGGCTGCATATCAATGTGAGATAATTTGACGTATATATTTAACGTTCTATATAGAAACAAGAAGCAGCCACAGATATCATCAGCGCCGCACCGTCTTCACACGCCGGCTATCTTCAAGCATCCATCGACCATTTTCGAGCCGTTTTTTCAACGCCGCAGCTTGGTTCTTCTTGCTGTTCCGGAGATGTGTCCCTCGCCGCCGCCGCTCGCCGATTACGCGCGCGCGCCGGTCTGCACCTCTTTTATAGCCCCGTACAACAACGCAGACACGAGAAGCTATCGACGAGTCTTACGCCGGCAAACGGAGTGCGACATACATATAATAGCTATACTTAATATTAATGATATAATTTATTGATTAATGTTTATTCGACAAAATTTATGTATTATAATTGGCTAATTAAATAAAATATTATTCTATTGGTAAGTTAAGGATGTAGCCGGGCGTATAAATATAGGCAGGGTTAGCTGAATTAAACACACCATTTGCTTGCACATAGTAAGGCATATCAAGAAGTAGTTTCATTTCTCCGCCACTAGCCCACTCGGAGTCTGTTAATAGTGGACCCATACACCACTATTACATCTTTTATTACTACTCATTGGATATCTATTGTTAATCACCGATGTAAATTTTCTATATTATTACTATGTTAATTGTAGTACGCAGCTGTAACTGCTATTAGTTTTTATTTATTATTTTTTTTTTATTTTTGTATACGCTCTACGTGTCACTAAAGTTTATAAGTAATAGAGAGTGGAAGACAAATTGCGTATCAAATAGCGTAAATTGTTTCTTCACGCTCTGTGTGTAATAAATTTACGAAAATTGTGCCACCAATATAAAATGTCTGTGGAAAAAAAAGGAAAAAAAAATAGTACAAAAAGAAACAATAACTATTACATTTTCCGAACAAATTAATTTCCCCACTATGAAATCTGTCAAATATTATATCTCACTTACTAGTGGCGCCGCCCTGGTGGCAGAAAAACTCGTGGATGCCCTAATTGATCTCTATCTGTTCATAAAGTTTCAATAAAGTCAGTTAAGCCATTCCGAAGATTAGACTAGACAGACCGACAGACCAAAAGTTCAAAAAAATAGTTATTCATGTTTAATAGCTTATAAGGCAGTTATTTCGATATTATATACAGGTAAATAAATTTTATTTAAATATGTACATATACTATTTACACGTGTAATCTGTGAGTTAACTAAACGGAACGAGCTATAAATGCTCTCCGCGTTCAATATAATAATGCCTTCAGAGTGTTGTTATGGTCCCCGCGATTTAGCAGTGCGCCAGTTATGTTTGTGATGGCGCATACTGAGGTTTCACGCTGTAATATGCCAACGAATCGCGTCTCTTACGGGTAGAGTGCGTGAGAACTCCAACACTATTCTGAAGTTAAGTTAAGTGATAACCCAGACTGTCCAGTCATGAGGCACTGGGTATACACACATACAAGTGCTATACAAACTGGCCTGGTAAATATATAAGTTAATGTCATAATATAGATTTATTCTATTTTACTAACATAATTTGTAAGTTTATATTTTATATAAACATTTTTAGGACCAAAAGTCTGAAATAAATTCATTTTATTTTACTTTATTATTTATTTACCAAGAAACATTTGTAGAGGAAATAACTCGAGGACTGAATTTTTGTAATTCAAAGCTGGATGAGTTTTTAATATTTTCCCAGAACAAAGATAGACATCTTGATCGCCTTCGCGAATATTTGTAACACTTCAGATTTTCAAACTTCTGATTACTATACGAAATTGGTACAGTACAGTGGTAATATGTGGATATTTATTAATATTATTTTGGACGAATGCGCGTCTTAGAGCCATACCGTAGCGTTATTATGGTTGTAGCACGAATGGGTTGGCTCGGCCCGCTAAGGATAACGAACTCCAGCGTAAAATAGCAGCTCAATACTGTTGTGTTTCTGTTTTACTGGAAATGAGGCATTTCATCTTTATGTCTCTATTTCACAGCGCCCACTTATAATCAGGAGGACTGTGAGCCCGTTATCTATGAGAAAGTTAACACAAAAAGAAAATAAAACTCGGAAGTTGCTTTTATTTGAACAACTCCTTTTATTTTATACATAAATGATGTACAAATGTAATCTTTTGGGGGTACAGACCGCGACCATAAAGTTAAGTTTGATTTCGTCATCCAGCAATAACCGTTACTCTTAACGTAAGTAGCTACTTGGAGTTATGAAAGGAATATAGTACTATTATATAGTAGCATTGTTAGAAAATTATATAAAAACACGAATAAAACTACTTTTTTATAGGATGGGGTGACAAACGAGCACACAGTCCACCTGATGTTAAGTGGTTGCTGTGGCCCATAGACATCTACATTTATCCTCGTTTGCGAATCAAAATGCAGATGTGTTGTCACCCGTGAGGACTAGGATAGAATGCCTCATTTCCAGTAAAAAGGGCCTCCGGTCACCCGCACTCACCTAGCAAAACGAAGAGGTAAATCTCTATTTCACGCTGGTATTCTGTGAGGTCGTGGTACCACCCCGGTTCGAGCCAGCCCATCCGTGTGACAGCAAAAGCTGCCGCCTGGCTCTACCACTGTTAATTTATCTAACTTTAGCGTTACCATCGGCAACAGCCCAGGCCTCGGCACAGGCCCTCTCTTATTTATGAGAGGGTTTTAGGGCAAAGAAATATCCACCGCACTGCCCCAATGGGTGTTGACGATCTTCACATGTCTTCAAAATATTTTTTTTCTTATTTCTCAGATATGCAGGTTTCCTCACGATGTTTTCCTTCACCGCCGAGCACGTGGTAATTATCACTTAAAATTGCAATAAACAATTTCATTGGTGCCGGCTGGGATCGAACCCGGGTTGCTCGAGTACTGTGAAGCTTACAGCGAGTGCTAACCATCTGAGCTACCACGGCTCTCTGTCGTCATTTACAATGTATGAATATCATATGCATGAGCATATAATAATAAAAACATATTATTAATTAACATAAATACTGCCACTTTATAATATTTAATAATAATAAAAAACACAAAATGAAAACTTATTGAAGTAAAATTTTAACTCTTAAATAATTAAATTGAAAGACAAGGCCAATTGTAACCTTGAATTGTAATTAGATTGCAACTCAGATAAAGTCGCCAGGCGTGGCGAATAAAGTAAGATCTAAATGACGGCTGACGTTAAAATATCTTAAAGGACATGTCAGTCGCAAATCAGATTGAATTTATAACAACTACACAAGCGAAGACAAATTGGTAAATAGATTTTGACGTGAAACCGTATATATTATTTCGTAAGATAATTTTTTACATTTTTTATAGTTTTTAACGTTACCCCACACTAGAATTTTCTCTTGTATCGTGGAGGCAGTTTACATACATGAAATTTACAAGGAAAAATATACAGACCAGTAACAATTATTTGTAGGCCATACAAAATACTTGTTCTATGATTCGAACCCACGGCCCTGAGCGAAGCAACTCATTGCTAAGCTACTGCGCCCCGGAGCGGTTTCTTTGTCACCATCAGTAGGAGCAACATCATCATCACATTTTTTAGACTTTTATATTTTGTAGTTTAAGGGTGACAAACGAGCACACAGAACCTATCATTCATTCGGAATCAAAATACAAATGCATTGTCACTCTTGAGGACTAAGATGAAATGTCCTGTAGCCAGTAAAATGGGTCTCGGGTTTTGCTACACTCACCATACGAAACACGACAACGTTATTCTGCCTCCTTCCCTGGTCGAGCCGATTTATTTTTGCAACAACCATATTAAAAAAAAACTCTTTTATTATCAGTCATCATCACTGAAGCTCATCACAAGGGTAATATAGGAGACCAGATAGTATTCCATTGAGTACACTTATTTATTAGTCACCGCATTAACCCTGCATGTTTCATTTAGTCAGCTCTAATTACAGTTGCTGACAGCTCTGTGGCGCAATGGCTTAGCAATTGATTTGTTGCGCTGGGGGCCACGGCTTCAAATCCCGCACGGAACAAGTACTTCTATGGCCTATAAATAATTGTTCCGGGTCTGGATGTTTTGTCTTTGTGCAATTTGTGTTTGTCAACTGCCTCCACGATACAGCAGAAATACTAGTGTGGCGGTAAAGTTTTCAAAAAAAAAGTCCTCTCTTATTTCCTTCAATTGTGCATAAAGTTATTTAAACTTGTGAAGGTTCTTTACTTTTCCTTTTGCAGCAAGAATTATAACACATTATCGAACAGTACATATAATTAGTTAATAATAGTTTTTTTTTTTTTTATTTCGAACAAAGCAATTTAATCCATCATTACAGTCTATAAAGTCCACTGATAAACATAGACCTCCTTCATAAAAAATTTCGTAGGGGAATTTTGTGAAGAGGGTTGGTAACCACAGTATTATACATATAACTTTTAACGATGCTGTCCATGTACTTATACATATTAGTGTATGCAGCCACCAACCAGAACCCAAGCAGATCAGCCCCCACAAGCAGCACCTGTTTACGAGTATCACTGATGTGGTAGCCATCGCTCTCCTCTAAATTCATATTCTATTTTTGTCACGCCTTTGATGACTTATGGATTTAAGACGTGATCCGCTTTTGCTGGCCGTATAATTAAGCTCAAGGTTGCTCGGCGAGCTGTGGAGAGGGCTATGCTTGACGTTTCTTTGCGCGATAGACTTAAAAATGAGGATATCCGCAGTAGAACCAGAGTAATCGACATAGTGGTAGACAAAGTGTAGAACGCCCCCCCCCACCAGCTAGACTGATTGACGACCTGGTAAGACACAGGAAGACGATGGATGCATGTGGTCGTGCTTTGTGGCATTCCTTGGGGGAGGCCTACATTCAGCAGTACGCTTGTTGGCCTAAATAATGATGATGATGATGAATCTATTTTATACAGAAGCTTTCTGTTGTATTTTAATGTCATAATATATATATATATATATATATATATAATATATATATATTAATATATTATAATATATATTACACTCACGTACAAATTTTTCTTTTAATATATTTTCCCAGAAATAATAATGTTGTCTTTTACAATCATAATAATACTCTATTATTAGATCGTAGGTTAAAATGAAGTCTATAACGTGACTTTCCTGCAAAATACAGACTAGAATCTCTGGAGACTAATGAAAAAACAAAGCTTATTTAGCTGCCGTACAGTAGGATGGCTCACGAGTTGCGATAGGGCGAGCAAAGGGAGCATCTTGATTACAATCTCTAATACAGACGCGTTTTAATTTATGTTAATCGAAATACTAATTTCATTATGTGATGTATAATCAAAACATCTCATACATAGGCTATACATATAAATAAAATTGAAGTGTCTGTCTGTAATATTGAAATTTTGCTCCTACTGTTGGTGACAAAAAAAACGATCGGGGGCGTAGTGGTGTAGCAATGAGATGCTGTGTTGAGGGCCGCAGGTTTGAATCCCGAATGGAACATGTATTTGTCCTTGATCATTGTTCTTGTGAAATTTATGTTTGTAAACTGCCTTCACAATACGGGGCAGACAAAAAAAGCCTCAAAGGTTATAAGAGACGTTGTTTTAGGATAGATAATATTTTTCCGCATAAGCTTTAATTGTGTTAAGGTAAAGGCACTTATTTCCGCGGTATTTTAGTAAAACTCGATAGGAGATCGATATAGTCGCCTCCATCCGCTAGTTAACAGCAAGAGCAAAATGTCTTTAAGACACAAGGTCCATCTTTACAATCGCGCGTAGTCCTATCATGTCTTACGCAAGCGTTGATTTTGGGAACGCGGTCCATAGTTATTCCTACGACCTCTAAGTCGTCCAAAATAGATTCATTCGCATAGCCACCGGAGCTCGTTTGTACCAGCAACACTCCAATTTACAGAGATGTCAACTTCCGACGATCTCTGAGTATTTCAAGAAAATGTCTCTACGCTATTTCGAGAGGACCGAGACACATCCCAACCAGCTAGTGGTTAACGCAGCCACCTACGCTTGCGACTCCGAACGTCACGGGGCCCCGTAACATTCTAATCGAAGCCCTCGTTCCGCTGGATTCTGACGATCTAAATGTCGTCAGTTATTTACGTAAAATACTACACACTCACCTAGTGCCACAAAAACTTTCAGGCCACACGGAAGGGGCGCGGCAAGTCCGCAGACGGACGCGACGCACTCCCCTTCACACCGCGTGCATACCGTACAACCGCGTCC
The DNA here is from genome assembly GCA_033319125.1 of Parnassius glacialis. Taxonomy (NCBI): domain Eukaryota; kingdom Metazoa; phylum Arthropoda; class Insecta; order Lepidoptera; family Papilionidae; genus Parnassius; species Parnassius glacialis. Next base: position 4,002,797 of record JAVANC010000028.1, on the reverse strand, counting down.
CCGGGCGGTTCTTACCGCCAAGAATATCGAACGATACGAGCAAGCTGTCAGGTGTAACTCATCCACATGTACAGTTGTACACTGTCCTAGGAGTCATCGTTACACAAGTTAACGATGCAGTATAATATAAAATGATTCCTTTTTTTACGCGATTTTTTTTATATAATGAAAATCGGCAAATCTTCTTCATTTTAATTGGAATTCATCAAATTATACTGCCCTTTATCCCACTTTTGTTACATTTCGAGCTATCCGGACGCTTTATTATAGCTTTTCATCATTAATAGTACGTTCTTTTATTTATTTTTAATATAAATTTAAATGACAAACGAAGTTATATATGCTACCTGATAGTAAACGGCTACTGTAGTCTATGGAGACCTGTAGCCAACTTCAAATAAAGAAGTCTACAGAAGTATATCAAGAAGGCGTTGGCACCTCGGAGGAGTAAAATGGAAAGTCTCAGAGCCTGTAACTTCACTGGCTCTCGTAAGAGCATGCATCATATATTTGTAATAATAAATTAAAATAACACCAGCTATACGTGTTACAGCTGGATCTTACCTTCATTTAGTTTTAAAGAGATGACAACGCATCTTTATCCTTCTTTGTCGAAAGTTGTCTGCAGATGTCCAATGCAGTAGCCACTTACAATATGGTGGACTGTAGAATAGAATAATTTTTTATTCAATATTGATGATTACATAATACTTAATGAAAGTCATTTTTTATTTACCACTGGTTCGGAAAATACCTCAGTCCTGGAAGAACCAGCAAGAAACCCAGCGGGACTTTCTTTTAAACATAACTTCACTTAACAATAATTTTGGTTATACAATTTTTAAATAATTTTTCATAGACCAGCGTGGTGGCGATCACCCTATTCCCAGGGGTTATTTCATTCATGTATTCCTTGATATTATAATAACCTTTTTGTACAGTTTTTCTTTAATAAAACTTTTAAACTTGTTTATTGACAAACTTTGAATATGTTCTGGGGTTTTATTGTAAAAAGCATATACATTGCCCCATAAATGAATTACTGACTCTGTGGAGTCTAGTAACTGCCATTACAAGCTTATGTTTGTTCCTAGTATTTAAAGTATGCACATCCTTATTCTTATTAAAGCTATTTATGTTCTTATGCAAGTTCATTTGTCACATCATTTTATAAAAAAAAACGCTTTGGTAGACGAACAAGGTTTGGTGATAAATTAATTAAATTAATCACTACAGCCCATCACAAGTCCCCTGCTGAACGAAGGATCCCTACACTCACCATACAAAACACAGCAACATTAAGCTGCTATTTCACGCTGGTATTGTTTAAAAGCAAGATGCTTTCTCGTTCGAGCTGACCCATTCGTGCTACAACCACAATAAGACATAGCATGGTTCTTCTACGTAGAAAGTAAAATTCAAAACGGAAACGTTAAACTTAAATTTTATAATCTGGTGGAAAGAAACAGCGTTAACTGTGCGAGATAATATGCTCGTAGATAACGGCAGATACCGTAATGACTTGCTAAATCTTTTGAATGGATACGACTAGTGAGTCTACAAGGAAAGCTTACTTCCTTTCTAAAATGCCGGCAATTCGCCTGCCTTCATGATGTGAATGTTCATGGGCAGCGGCTTTCATTTGTACCTCCTTACCACATACCATTTCCCTCCTCATCTATTAAGAACAGAGACAGAAAACCTTTTCATGCAATAAGAAAAAAAAGAATAAAAGCTTGAATGTTTTCTCCAACTAAAATATGTCTTTGTCGCATAAGAACATTTTATATAATTTAGTGTTTTTGTTCTAAACGACTCCATTTTCTTCGTTTTGAAGAGAAATTGTATCCCTCTTTCATATGACGTATATAGCTTCTATTACAGTGATAAAACCCAGTCATACGAGACGATTTCCATATTTTTCACAAAAAAGGATATTAATATATTCACAGATAATAAAATAAAGTTCTTTTTGTTTGTCTTAACTTAAATGCAATAATGTAATACTTAAAATAAAACTTAAACTTTATTATGTGGTGATTCACAGTACTGCATTTTATGGCTGTGATACGAATGGGTCAGTCAGTGAAGAACCACATACATACACACATACATATAATCACGCCTCTTTCCCGTAGGGGTAGGCAGAGACCACTTATTTCCACTTGCGACGATCCTTACATACTTATATCGCTTCGTCCACTTTCATTGTTCTCTTAATACATGCTCTAAGGTTTCGGGTACTCTTGATCTGGCCTTTTTCAAGACGTCCCTGATTTGGTCTTGAAATTTTCGCCTAGGTCTACCCCTTCCAACACTTTCATTCACACTCGCCTTATACACTTTTTTCGTCAATCGTTTTTCATTCGTTTTCTGACTTCTTCTCTTTTTCTTGTAGATTTTCCACTTTTACTCTGTCCAGAACACCGTAAGTTTGGCCCCTTTGTATCGCCACCGTTTAAAGAGGCCACGCATTCGGGCTATTTCTATCAAATATAACACAAGAGATACTCACGATACCAGTGAAAACTAGTGGCATATTGTTTTACTTTTACAAAACTGAAGTGACATACATACAACAGCCGACGTAATGGTAATGTATATTGCCCAAGCCGTGGCTAGAAATAACCCACCATTAGGCAAAAAAGGCTGCAGATGCGTTGTCACCTCTGAGGACTAACAAGGAAAGTCTCACAGGCTCGACTTAAACTGACCATCCATCAGATCGGTACACAGCAGAAAAGGAGTCTTACTACCATCCAGTCATGTCAAAATCACTAACATCTATTTACCTGATAGGTTATAATACAGAAACACTTTTAGCGTCGTAGGAAAATGCAATATGCTATATTATCGCGTAGGTGTCGAAAGAGACGACAGAGGTAAATTTACAGGAAATGTGCAGCATGATCTTTCAGATAGCAAACAAAAACAATAAAAACTGCGTTAGGCAACCTGCATGCCAAACATGGCAAGCAACTACAACAAATATCCTTCGCATTAGGCAATCTCTTCGGAAAGGATATTTTCAGCGCAGGATGTTTGAATGATTATTAAAGAAGCTTTTTTAAAAGTTCACTGCTGAACATTGTCCTCATCCATAGAGTGCCTCATAGAGGGCTATTTTCCATAGACGCCACGCCAGGCAGGCGGGGTTAGCAAACACAGTTTTTTATTTTTGAACTGTTATTAGGCAGATGCTGCTGCCCATCACCTTGTTCGTTCCCTCTGTCGCCTCTTACAATACAGGTATATTTCTACATCGCAACTACACGGTGAATATAATAGAAAATAATCTTTATTACTATATTACTCAATTATGAAAATATAAGCAGACGCAAACAATTAATTCTCCACTTCTTCAAACAAACGCATAATTAATTAAATTCGTCTTCTCTGTTACAAAAGAATACAAAAGGCGGACTTATTGCTTAATAATGAAAAAATCCATTTAAAATTTACAAAGCAAACATTTTCAGTATCCACTTGTGTTACGGCCAACAGCTGCCCATCCAGGAGTAGAATCCTTCGCGGCCCATAGACGAAGAAGCTACAGGCAGATGCTGGTCGGGCGTCCTAACGCCAAGGGTTTAAAAGTCTAATTACACTAAACAATCAAAGGGGAGCGTTACAATTATTGAACAGAGCTTACTTACCTCTATTCAAGGCGACTGGTCCCTCAGGATTCGGTCAGGTCGCGTGTGGATGTATAGTGCTAGGAAAGTAAAGGTCAGTGATGTGTATTTTGGGTGTGGCTGGTAGTGTTATTGACCTTTTTAGACCGTCCACCCCTGCAGCAGTTCGGCCCTCAGCTCCTCTCCAAACTACGGTCTCCCTCCGCACTCACTTTCTTCGTTTGTTATAACGCTTGACTCGCGAAAATGAACACAGAACGTACGGATCAAAGGTCACCGTTATTTCTAGAATATTAACTACCGCACTAGTAACTAATACAGTCGAAATCCACTTATACAGATTCTGCGTTAAACCTAAAGTCCCGGGTAAAACTCTCAACACGTGCTACCATTCCCAGTGGTATATTTACTATACGCGCCTATCATAAAATTAGATCTAAGAGCTCCCAAACAAACGGACCGCGCCTTCTCTCTCGACGCGAAGAAGACTTCTATTTTTTCGCTCTCGACTCCCACCGTTCAGCAAGCTCGGACGTTCAACACGCACGATACGTCATCCCGTATCGGCCGAGCCGAGCGCCATCTAACGTCGATGCCTGACACTAACGCTTTTGCGTGAACAACTTGATTATTTTTCGATTGGTTTCTTTTTCCTCTTTATTGGCCGAAATCCAACGCCGGACATTGTCCTCTTCCGTGATAGAGTGGATTTTCCTTAAGCTTTTTAAATTAAAATGTTTGAATTTTATAACCATGTAGTGGCAGTGTAAGAATATCCACTACCCTATATCGTGCCATGACTGCCGTAAGAGGCGACAAAGGGAATCGAACCAGATGGGCAGCAGCGTTTTACTAGTAACATCTAAAAAATAGAATACTGTGGTTATCAACTTTCCTGAAAATCGTAGCAACTGTTTCGTATACCTTCTTATAAGACAATCAATGGGGGAGGCCTATGTTCAGTATTGTTCATTGATAGGGTTGTAACATTAACGGAATACTTACTATCAAGTGGACTGTGTACTCGTTTGACAACCTTATTCTATAAAAATAATATCGACAAATACCGAAGAGTACCTTCTTTTATACTTCGATAGTATTTACCCTCAAGAAACTTTGCTGTAGTTGTAGTCACTCCGTACAAAGTAGGATGTTGCTTCGAAAGTAGTTGCCAGAAAACTCGAAGTCATTACATTTATTGTGGTATAGTGTAGTTCTGTAAAAGCCTTACGGTCTGAATGCGAACTATTGGAAATTTAACAATACAGTTATTTATTTATTTATTTAAATACAGTAATGATGGTTGCAAACCGTGCAGAAATAGTAAGCACACATCAACTTGGACACTGATTGCACAATCAATTAAATGTATTCATGCTTTAAGATACTAAAAAAATAGTTTATACCGCCTAAACCAGTGCCTAAACCACCTATTTAAAATTACGTGAAATTAAAACACTTCTATGGATAAATGTTTTTTAAATAAATAGTTTTATTAACTGTTTACTAGTATCTACACAAACTTAATGTGTCTTAACCAAATTCCGAAACACTTTTTCCAGTCCACCTGATATACCTCTTCAAGGGCCTGCTCGAACGCTGCTAGCGCACCTCCCGGGGATAAATCTATATCACTTGAAAGAATAAACGGGGGAATTAAAAATGTCTCAAAAGATTTCGCAAGTTGTCGGAGTTTAGTTAAAGTTGTAAGGTGGGTCACCCAAAACTCTTACCAGTTTTCGGTACAGTAATTTCCTCATTTTAAGTACTGAGTATGTGGAATCGTAGTCATTGTGAAGCAGTAGTCCACGGAACCCGGTTTGTTATAAACTTTAAGCAAGCAATTGGTCGTATACCATTCAACCAGTCGGGTTTAATACCACTTCGATTTTGTCAAGAAACGAGTCAGTGTTACAACTAACTGCCGAAATTCGATCTTCTTTTTCGTTTCTGGATCGTTTTGGTAATCCAAGATTTGACACCTGTAATAATACGTTTCGGCAGTCTCGTACCAGTAGACGAAGTGCAGGACCCCCCCCCCAATAGATGGAGTGACCACCTGGTAAGTCATGCAGAAAGTCGGTGGATGTGAGTGTCTCAGAACCGTGCTTTGTGACATACCTTAGGGGCGGCCTATGTTTAGCAGTGGACTTATGAAATGCTGTAATGGTGATGTTGATATCATAAACACACAAAGACGACGACTGCTTCTAATTTAGTAATTATGTCAAAGCATTATTCCAAATGGGCATGGTTTTGAGCATCGGTGAGGTTGGGTGGCACAATAGAAACAGAAAAAGAAACCTTTTTTTACAATATAGATTATTATCATACTTTTTGAAAGTCTCTCTTATGCTTAATTAACCACCGGTTCTTCACTGGAGAAATGCGCAAAAATATTTCCAATGGTCATTTTAATATGGCTCGTAAAAACGTGGAGTAAAATTTCAAATAGGAAGATTCGTATTTATACTTGTTATTAAATAATCGTTTTTCTAATAAATTATAACTGACCCTCAGACTCATCTCATAAAAATATTTTCACTAAACTTTTTGCGTATGAAGTTAAATAATAAAATAAAAAAATTAAAATCTTGCTTAAATATACTTTTATTGATTTTTGCCTTTTGTGGAAGGTGGACACTTAATGTTTTTTTTATAGGATAAGAGTGAAAAACGAGCACACAGTCCACCTGATGGTAAGTGGTTGCTGCGGCCCATAGACATCTACATCTATCCTCTGTACAAATCAAATGCAGATGCGT
>JAVANC010000028.1:3969884-3996297 GCA_033319125.1 Parnassius glacialis | reverse complement strand
GTGTGTTTATTTGTTTGCCCTTATTCCACGCAGTAACGAAGCAACGAATCTATATGTTTTTTAGTATACATAATATTGGATTAATTTTCTAGAAATCGTTTATAGTTAGAAGAGTGACACAGACTACTTTTAATACTGGAAAAAGGCAAGTTTTTCATGGAATAGATCTGGAGCTTTATTCTCTATTAACTATTTTAGCTCAAATAGCCAAGCAGGATTTGATGAAATTTAGGACTAAACTAGGACAACGGAATTAAAATTATACAGCCGGAAAGCTATCAAAAATTAAGTATTTATTGATTAAAAGTAAAATTAGTATACAAAAATCAATTGCTGTCAGTTAGTTTCGATTAAACTCAAAGACTGCTCGACCAATTTTGATGAAAATATTTTGTGTGTGTCTGGATTGCTAGTATGACAACGAAATGACATTTTATTTGACGCGACAATCCAGAAATTGAGCAGTGCCACAGGCAGCAATAACTAAAGTTAATTTTTATATTTATTTATTCCTAGACAGGCATAGGTAAACGTCCTACTCTGCCTTCAATAACACAAAGGATACTTTTTATCTAGATAAAATGCTCAGTCCCTATAGATGCACGTTGCAGCTGTTCTATGGCTGCAGCCTCAACGGGACCAGAGAAGAGTCTCGATTTTCCATTCTGCAGGAAATTATTAATCATTATGTTGTGTTATCTTTTGTTGTTATTTTAGTATTTACAAACATGATTTACGAATGATCTATTCGAGGTGTTACCTAACCCACTTTTTATATCTGGGTGAGTTTATTAAAAACAGAGACGTTTGGATTTACCGTAAACTGAGCAGCAGATTAATTTATTCTATGAAAAAATGGTGCTTAACAGAGGCCTTACTAGAAATTGTCTTATACTATGAGAGGATATTTGTCATAGTTGCCATGCTTGTCAGGCGGGGTGGCAACCAAAGTTTATTTTTATTTTACAGGAAATTCCTTATGCCCATCTCCTGTTTAATTTCGGTCTGCTATATCTAGCGACACCCACGCGATAATATAGGTAGTGTTTTCTCTTACGCCACTCAGCCACAACACACAACGGCACCGAGTAACAGATAATGGGTTGGAATTAAAATCGAAACTGACATTTGTCAAAAATAATTATGTATTTGTAGTCTAATCGCCATTTCACCTGAATAATGTGGTGATTATAGTAGATCTTTCTCAAAAATTGAGATATCTATATTTAGCACCTTTACGGGTTTATGGAAGACAAGAAAGCATAGTCTAAAGTGTTTACATCCGTCACAGCCTATCAAAATTACAATAAATAATTCATAAAAAATAAAAATACATCATAATGATACTTATTAAGTGGCGAAGCTTGCGAAGTCACTTATTGATTTCAGGATGTCTGTCCGTCTGTCCGTCTGTCTGTCTGTCCGTCTGTCCGTCTGTCCGTCTGTCCGTCTGTCCGTCTGTCCGTCCGTCTGTCCGTCTGTCCCACGATTATCTCAAGAACGGTTTCGAATTTTCAAATTCTGTTTTCGGCAATCGATTACTGATCACCCAGGCATCTGAACCTCCTATTTTGAAACTGATTGCTCAACGGCAACCGTTAGAAACCGCTACAAAGCTGATTGCTTCGCCACTTTGCTATGCTGTTAGCTTGCTAGGTTTATTTATAATGAAATTTATACTATGTTTTAAGATAAATGTCATAAATAGTTAAAAAAACCTTTACAAGTTTCAAAAGCTTTGTAGAATTAATTTAAGTAAGCTATAATAGGAAAATTGGTTAAGCAACTTTTTTCCCACTAGCCCAAATTTTATACGTAAGTTCAAATGTATAAATAATGATATATCGTTATTCCAATTTTTGAAAATACGAGTGTTACGGCCAACAGCTGCCTATCCCAGGAGTAGAATCCTTCGCGGCCCATAGACGAAGAAGCTACAGGCAGATACTGGTCGGGCGTCCTAAACGCCAAGGGTTAAAAGTCTAATTACACTAAACAATCCGGGGGGAGCGTTACAATAATTGAACAGAGCTTACTTACCTCTATTCAAGGCGACTGGTCCCTCAGGATTCGGTCAGGTCTCGTGTGGATGTATTGTGCTAGAAAGTAAAGGTCAGTGATGTGTATTTGGGTGTGGCTGGTAGTGTTATTGACCTTATTTGACCGTTCCCCCTGCAGCAGTTCGGCCCTCAGCTCCTCTCCAAGCTAAGGTCGCCTTCCGCAGTCACTTCTTCCTTTGTTACGATTGACTCGCGAAAATGAACACAGAACGTACGGGTCAAAGGTCACCGTTATTTCTAGAATATTAACTACCGCACTAGTAACTAATACAGTCGAATCCACTTATACAGATAATAATAATAATAATAATATAATAAATACTTTTATTTCTCAAAAATTAAATATACATGTTTTTGAGACGCCCCAGAGAGTAATTTCCATACTCGTATTGGGGATGCCTCGCTCTTCAACCCATTTTACAGTTTTTAAGACTTAAAAGTACTTACATAATTAATAAAGAAAAATACAAAAAAGAAAGTTAAGCTAAGCTAAATAAACTTTACTAGTGGTGTGTGTGTGTGTGTGTGTGTGTGTGTGTGTGTGTGTGTGTGTGTGAATGTGAGAAAGCGAGAGTATATATGTGTATGTAAGTGGACGTGTGTGTGTATCCCTCTACCAAACCTTAAGACTCCAATTTTGGAATCAGGGTAAGCCATTGTGCAGAGAGATTGTGTAAGTGTGGGTATGTGTGTGAGCCTAATTTATGATGTATGGAACTTACATAATTGTATCTATGAGTTTCTCCGTTTCATCATAACTTAAATCTGATAAGAAATTAGTTAATATCCTTTTACATTCATATAACTTTTCAGGGTATATATTTAGCTTTCGATTCAAAGTATTATATAAGTAAGCAGACCGTGATGTCAGTTGACGTCGAGCAAAGACAGTACGTACTGCGCGAGATGGTGCAACTTTTTCCATACGTCTTTTATTGACGTTAACTTTATTGGGGTCGAAAGGTAGTTTTTGGTGAAGGTGAAGAAGAAGTTTCAAAATATATAATTTCCTAACCGATAAGAGTCCACACATTTTATAAAGTTCATGTGTCTGAGTATCTATATGGTTTAAAGTACATAACTTCAAGAGTGACCTTTGACTTCTCTCTAAGTGAAGAAATTTGGTTTTAGTTGCACCACCCCACACAGGAATACAGTATGTAAGTATGGACTGTGCAAGGACAATGTAAATTTTGCTTAATAAAGTACTAGACATAACATACCTTAGATTTTAAAGATCCAAATAAGCTTACGTATCCTGCCAATAATCGCTTCAAGTTGAGTATGCCAGGAGAGCCTTTGATCGACCATAATTACCTAGGTATTTAATGCAGCTAACTTTTTCAATACTTGGGCATAAACAACTATTGTTAATTGAGACTCGCACAGGTATGAACCTTGAGCCGAAACTTATCATTCGGTTGAGTTCTCTGATCGAGAGAAAAGCACATGTATTTAGTTTTTTGTGGCGTTTAAGGTTAGTAGATTAATGTCAGCCAGTTAGCAATAACTGCTAAGCCCTTTTCAGAGACATTTTGCACTATTTCCCAAGAACTACCGGAGAAAATAACCACAGTGTCGTCGGCATATGAGAAGATCTGTCCTGCACAGTTTCTTAAGTTACACATTGATTAATATATATTAAGAAAAGAGTTGGGCCGAGGACAGATCCTTGTGGGACACCATAGGATATACATTCCTCTTGACTTATACTAGTGCCAATTTTAACCATTTGTTTTTCTCTCAAGCATGTAGTCTTTAAAGAGATCAAGAGCCGTGCTCCTTATTCCAATGCTTTCTAGCTTAAGAACAAGTCTGGCGACAGAGACGGTGTCAAAAGCTTTTTTTAAGTCGAGAAAGACGGCGAGACATTTTTCTCCACGATCGACCTTTTCTATAATCATCTTTGTTAAATCAGATATTGCGTCTTGTGTAGATAAACCTTGTCTAAAGCCATATTGCTGAATTTGAAAGAATTTTGTTATGGTGCAAGTAACTGAGGAGTCTTTTATTCAAAAGTTTTTCTAAAATTTTGGAGATACATGGCAAGACAGATATAGGACGGTAATTGTTGACATCGCCTCTGTCTCCATTCTTGAATACCGGTGTGACCAGTGAACGTTTCAAAGCCCTTGGAAATTTCCCTGTTTTAAAACATAGGTTGGCTAGTTGGCTAATTAGTGGGGCCACAAAATCTTTACACCTTTTCAGAAATAATGTTGGTATACCATCCCAACCAGGAGCACTTCTAGAATCAAGACTCATAAGTATATCGGAAACTTCGTGTGGGTCAGAGTCTAATAAAACAAATGAGGTTGGACTTGATTTAATCTCAGGGGAATTGTCATGTTGTAATGGATGAATGGATGGATTATTAGTTATATCTTCAGCCAGAGATTTACCAATGTTGACGAAAAATTTATTAACTATATTAACAGACTCAAGAGGGTCTGGTGACAGGTCGAGAAGACTAACATTAGAAGTTTTAGTGCTTTTGAATTGGGTTATTTCATTAATTTTGGACCATAGTAATTTGGGATTTTTACAAGATAATTCTATTTCATTTTTATAATACTGTCTTTTTAATTTCCTAATTAAATTTGTGCAAAAATTTCTAAAACGTTTAAAAGTTATTTTTAAAACTTCATTTGCGGTTCCTGTTTAGCTTTTAGTTGCATGCTATTCCTAAGCCTTATACACCGCAAAGCACCTGTGGTAATCCACGGTTTTAAAATCCTTTTGCTATTGTTAACCAGTTTAACTTTAGTATTTGTATCGATTGCTGTTTTATTGTATCAATTAAGATGTCAGCCAAAATGTTTGAGTCACAACAAGTCTTAAAATGAGAGATATCTGTGTTTACAAGTGTTAAATGGGCTGACTTGTAATCGATAGTACATTCATTCTTAGGAAACTTATTCATTAGCTTGTATGATTTATTAATGCTGAGTAAAACCATAGCATGGTCAGTAATTGATGTATTAAGTACTGCTACAAATGCTGAGTTCGTATGTTTTATCTAATTTTAGAAACACATGATCAAGGCAGTTGTCCTGTCTAGTAGGTAAGCAATGACCGGACAAGAGTCCATGTGAAGATAAAATGTCTAGGTACTTCTGCCTATTACTGTGTTGATACGCTAGATCTGTCGGCTTAGTAATTAGATTAAGATTAATGTCGCCAGTTAAACAATATTCTTATATGTGGCTATAGTTTCCAAGTGCGCATTTATGGAATCAATAAACAAATCAGCGTTTGCGACTGACGGCGATCTATAGATACCCAATATAATGAAGTCAGAAGTAACGATTTGCAAACCTGATGCATGTGTTAGCTTTAGTTCGGATACTTTTTGCACCTTTAAGTCTTTTTTAATATATGCTACACCCCGTCATTCTGATTTAGCTGACGATTAATTTTAAATGGTTTATAATTATCCAATGTTGGTATTTCTTTATTAACGTTTAACCTGCATTCTGTCAATATTATGACATCAGTTTCAAATGGCAATTGTGACCTATTAATCAGTAAATCATTAATGTTGTGATATATACTCCTAATATTTTGGGTTAGTATTGTAAAATTGGATTAGGTATAGGCTGCATTACTTTAGGTAAGTCCTCTATATTACATACTACAGATTTAGCGATTTCAGTTTCGTCCAATCTTCAATTGTTTTCATAAAGCTATCCATGATTTTTTACAATAATTACTGATCGTTGTAGCTACAGAAGGTAGTAATGACATTATCTATATGGCATTTTGGGGTAATTTTTAATTCATTTGTTTTTGTAAGAGATTTGTAAATAATACCCAAAAATCGGAAAATTCCTAGGCAGGTTTTATATATGTAGCTAAATGTGTAATGGTTTTTAAGATGATGTCTAAGTAAGAGTGTGTAAGATTTTGTATTGTGTATGAGTTTAATGTGTAATTTGGTTTCTATAAATAATAAAGGGTGTGCAAATGTGTAGATTTGTCGTTTAGTATAGTTATGTATGTATTTGACAATCATAAAGGAATCAGTAATTACATGAGAATAATACTACATGTGTGAATTTTAGCACAAGAAGAGATAATATAATTTTGAAAGTAATTATAGAGAATAGTCATGCATCTTGCATTAACTGATGTACCTGAGATTCACTGATGATTTTAATATTCGGGTGTTATCATCTTGTCGCACAAATACCCTGCCAAAGACGTCCAGCAATATTTAAATTTCTGGGATCTCACTAGATCACGAGCTAGAAAGAATAGACGAGCACCTTTAGGAGTCAATTGTTCAGAGATAAAACAGGGCGTCTTCATTAATTTTGAGTCCGAGATGCTTCGCTGCAGTTTGTATTTATTTTTAATATTGAAAGATTTTGTCCTTTTGTAACAAATCAATTTTTTGAAGAGTGGATCCAAGTTCAACGATGATGGGAGTATTTATAACATTTCTGTCTTTACCTTGCAGCCTAAAAACGTCTTTTATATCATCAGATTTCATATCCAAGTTGATGGTATTTGATAAGTTGAGAACCATTTTTATGAGATCTTCTCTTTTTTCTTCCTTAACTTTAGGTACGTTTTTAATCTCGACACTGTTTTTCGTAATGTCCTCTGTAGATCTTCCACCTGTTGCTCCAGGATCTTGACATATTCTCGATCGGCTTTAGCTTTTGTTTCCAGGGTTTCTACTTTCTTGCAGAGTTCCTTATTCTGAGCGGTAAGTAATAATATTGACGAGTCAATATTAGCATTTGCATCCTTGATCGATTGCAATTCACTTTTAATTTCTCTTAATTGAGCAGTCTGAGGAGCCATTAAGGTTGTAATTAGATCCCTCATCTCTTCCTTAAATTTGACGAATTCCGTTGGTAGGTCCTCCTCTCTCAGTCTCTTATTACGCTGCGTAACTAATTTCGATAGTGTATCCTCGTGACCCAATCCTTCCACATCCGTAGTAGAGAAAGATCTATTCATGGCCATGTTCAAATAATAAAATCGAGTTAAAAATGAATTCTGTACTATTTAATTTCAAGTTAGTTCGTTTCAAATAATGATCCAATCAGTACCAGAATAAGGATCCAATTAGTATCAGAATAAGGATCTTACAGAATAAGAATACAATCCACCAGAATACGGATTCCAAATTGTATTTTATCAGAATAAGGATGTCAGCTACCAGGAGCACATGAAGCGGGCGAAGCTAACGCAACAGTGTAGTAGCAATTGCTTGCACGCACACAGCAGTTGCGGATGTATATGTGAATTACTCACCCTGCCAAAGACTGTGTGTTGATATGGACTTCTTGCAGCTGTGTGCGATGTGTTGTTTCGCCAACGCAACGTACAGCGTCTAGACTATAACTCTTCTTATGCACTCCTATTATTTTAACTTAATTTATTGCTTGAATTTTGTATTTTATATTTTTTTTAAACGACAAAAACGGGCTTTAATATGCGTCTACTCGCTAACGAGGTCCGGGGGGAGAGGACAGATTCTGCGTTAAACCTAAAGTCCCGGGTAAACTCTCAACACGCGCCACCATTCCCAGTGGTATATTCACTATACGCGCCTAACATAAAATTAGATCTAAGAGCTCCCAAACAAAATGGACTGCCTTCTCTTTCGACGCGAAGAAGACTTCTAATCTTTCGCTCTCGACTCCCACCGTTCAGTAAGCTCGGACGTTCAACACGCACAAACGTCATCCCGTATCAGCCAAGCCGAGAGCCATCTAACGTCGATGCCTGACACCAACGCTTTTGCGTAAACAACGAGTAAATAAGTCATCTTCTTTTTTTTAAGCGAACGCGCCCCCTTCTGTGAGCGATTCAATTCACGTCTTTGTATACCGATATACCGTTACGAATGTGTGCGTGCGTAGTAAAATAGTAGGCATTAGATGTATATGAATGACAATCAGTTAAAATAATTCACCATGCACTCTGAGTTTAAAAGATAAAAAGACAGAATGTTTGAGATTTATTTTAATGTAGTTTTCTACACCGTTCGCCTATATATTTTATAATATGTTTTAAGTAGAATCTATTTTATACTTTAGGGGGTCACTGTAGAAGCGTGCTCGTCGCGACCCCTGCCAGCCCTTTTCAGGGCTGCAATTCTACTTAGCTGCGCACCCATGTCAACGAGGGTTAGGGCGTCCCCCCAAGGCGACGCACACCAGCTCGTCCCCGTTGGTGTGGAATGCAGCGCGCAAAGCGGCGATGGGGACCGCCACCCGTCACGCACAGCCCGACACGGCGGAAGGTGGAGGACAGAGTGCAGAGTTGGCACGTGGAATGTTAGAGGAGGCATGAGAGATAAGACGAATGAGTTGATCGAAATAATGAAAGAAAGAGAATTAGATGTCGTGTGTATGTCGGAGACCAAACGGAAGGGCAGTGGTACTGAAGAGCTCCCTGGCGGGGCGTTAGCTCTATGGTCCGGAGTCCCGGAGAGCGAGAGCGCCCGCCAGGGAGTGGGGGTGCTGCTGTCGTCTCGGTTGGTCTATGTTATGACTGAATATAAGGTTGTGAACTCAAGACTTCTCTGGGTTCGCTTTAAATTGGGACTGACGAAGTTATTCCTTTTGGCTGTTTATGCGCCGGTAGCTTCGTCGTCCAGGGCTGAGCTGGAGGAGTTTTGGGAGAATGTAAGAGAAGTTCTAGATTTGGCTAGGGGAAACGAAAGAATTGTTGTATGTGGTGATTTGAATGGATGGGTTGGTACCGCTCGACCAGGGTACGAGTCGGTGCTTGGAAAGTTTGGCGATAAAAGGGTTAATGATGCTGGTAAGCTTATACTGGCGGTATGCAAGGAAAAGGGTCTTCTTGTGACAAACACTATGTTTAATCACAAGAAGATCCATATGTATACTAGAGAAAGTAAGAATGAGAGAAGTATGATCGATTTGTTCCTGGTGGATGACCGACTGCGAAAACAGGTGATGGATACGCGAGTGTTCAGGGGTGCTGACCTGGGAACGGATCACTATCTAGTGATTACTAGATTTAGGGGTCTGTTCGCGGGTTGGCGCTACCGGACGGCAGTAACAGAACCACAGTCGGTCTGTCGCATCCGAAGCTGGAAGCTTCAGGAAGCGGATACTAGGGACAAATATCATGAGAGGGTAGCCGAAAAGCTTGACAACATCGATGGCAGAAAAGAATGTGTTGAAAGAACATGGCAGAACCTTAGGGATGGAATGGTAAGTGCAGCGGAAGAAGTGTGTGGAACGATTAAAAGAGGCAGTAGTAAAAGAAGAGATGCATGGTGGAATGATGAAGTGAAAGAAGCTGTAAAGAAGAAGAAGAAAGCATGGTTAGACTACTTGGCCTCTAGTAATGATAAGGATATGAGAGAGAAGATGAAAGAAAGATATAAGCTGCAGAAAGTTCACACGAAAGCATTGATTGAGGAATTGCGTGAAAGGTGTAGAATGGAAGCGGACGAAAGGTTGTCGCACAACTTTAAGGAGAACTCCAAACTCTTCTGGAAAGAGGTTGGAAGGACCCGAAGTGGTGCGACGACCTTAAGAATGAACAAAGTGCTTTCGAGAACTAATGACGTCCTCTCAGAAAAATCGGACGTCATGCAGCGATGGAGCGAATTTTATAGAGAAATGTATGCGTGTGATGATCTTAGTGAGGGATCCGGGGATGACGTCGAGACTGGTACGCCAGACCCGGACCTCGATGACACTGAGGTCATCAGTATGAAAGAGATTGAACATGCGATTCGAAGTTTGAAATGTGGTAAGGCTGCGGGACTAGACAGAGTTACTGCTGAAATGGTCAAGTATGGTGGGCCTCGCGTCTGGGACAGCTTTCATCTGCTGTGCAATTTGTGCTGGCGGACGGGGGATGTCCCGGATGATTGGCGATACGCAGTCATTGTGCCTTTATATAAAGGTAAAGGTTCACATTTTGACTGCGGGTGCTATCGGGCGATCAGCTTGACCAGTTTAGCAAGTAAAGTTTATTCGAAGGTTTTGACACGTAGGATGCAAGAGAAATCGGAAAGATTTCTATGGGAGGCACAATGCGGATTTAGACCTGGAAGAGGATGCACGGATCAAATGTTTTCTCTCCGCATGATCACGGAAAAGCTTCTGGCTGCTAACCAGAGGATTTTCTGTGCTTTTGTGGATCTTGAGAAAGCATTTGATAAGGTTGTAAGGAAGAAAATGTGGGAACTGTTGCCGGGGTATGGTGTGGATGGTCGATTGCTAAGGGCTGTGCAGTCACTTTACTGTGACTGTAAAGCCTGTGTGCGGGTAGGGCATGACCTGTCACCCATGTTTAGCGTCCAAACGGGCGTGAAACAGGGTTGTGTCATGTCTTCCTGGCTGTTCATACTGTATCTCGACAGCTGTTTACAGAAACTGAAAGATAGCTGTTTGGGTGTGAAATTGGGTGACATTAAAGTAAATTGTCTGCTGTATGCTGATGATGCAGTGCTTATTGCACCATCAGAGGCAGAACTGCAGGCATTAGTCACGTGTATGAAAGAGGAATGTGAAATTAAAGGTCTCCGCTTGAATGCTAATAAAACTAAGGTTCTGGTATTTGAAAGGGACGAAGAGAGAACGAAGTGTGAAATATGGGTAAATCAGGAATGTCTAGAACAGGTAAATGAAATTGTATACTTGGGGAGTGCTTTTAGCCGGGATGGAAGATGTGATTTAGATGTGGACAGGCGTGTCGCTGCCGGGAACAAAGTCAATGGTGCCCTGACTGCGTTAGTCAAAAGGCAAGGCGTAGTGAAGAGTGCACGCCTTGCAATACATAACGCAGTGTTGGTACCGACTTTGTTATATGGCAGCGAAACCTAAGTATGCCAGAAGAAGCATAAAAGCAAGTTGAATGCAGTGGAGATGCGATCTCTTCGTAAAATGTGCGGCGTCACCATGGCTGACCGAAAGCGAAACGAAGAGATTCGCAATATGGCAGGTTTGAAAGATGACCTTATCACAAAAAATGATAAGGGCGTGCTTCGATGGTTTGGGAACGTTGAGCGAATGAGTGAAGACCGAATGGTGAAGAAAATATATAGCGCAAAAGTTAATATTAAAAGGTGTCGAGGTAGACCGAGACTAACTTTCGAAGACCATGTGAGCAAATTGCTCGAAGAGGGGAGGGTCAAGAGTACTCGGATACCTAGACGTGCATGTATGAAGAAGATGATGAATCTGAAAGAAGCGAAAGAGGTATGTAAGGATCGTGACACTTGGCGATCTGTTCTCTCTGGCTACCCCGTCAGGGATTGTGCGTGACGATAAGTAAGTAAGTAAGTAAGTATTTTATACTTTAATTAAAAATGTGCATACTTCTAAAGAGAGTACAATATCTACCATTTTCTTTCCCAATAATTGAACCTAATTTTTTTCCATTGATTTTTTACCTATGTAGTCACATAATTTTCAACAGGGGTAGAGCCACGCGGCAGCTTTTGCTGGCGCACGGATGGGCCGGCTCGAACCGAGGTGGTACCACGACATCACAGAATACCAGCGTGAAGTAGAGGTTTACCTCTGCGTTTCGTTTGATGAGTGCAGGTAGCCGGAGGCCCTTTTTATTGGAAATGAGGCATTCCATCTTTGTCCTCACGGGTGACAACGCATCTGAACTTTGATTTGTAATAGAGGATAGATGTAGATGTCTATGGGCCGCAGCAACCACTTACCGTCAGTTAAGCTGTGTGCTCGTTTGCTACCCTTATCTTATATAAAAAAATTACTTAAATTATTTCTCATTTTATTGCAATTATTGTATGTTTTTCTTACTCCAAATTAATCCTTAATTAAGTTGCACGACTCAATCTGTAAATGTTATATACACTTATAATTGATATGCATATCTGAAAATATAAAAGTGTGTATGTCTTTGTGACAATATCAGTATAGGTAAAATAAACAAAACTTTGTAAACATACAAAAATTTTACGATTAGACTACCACTTTATTATGTTGATATTAAATATTTCTATAACATAGAGGTTCTTAAACTGGTGATGAGGATTTCCATATTATCCATCAATCGTCCCTTCTGTGATTAGAAATCATCCGGAAAACCATGACTATTAAGGCAAATTATGTTTACACCGTTAGAGGCCCGAGTTCATTCGTGGACTTGCAAGCTGAAGAAGAAGAAATTGTATTCAGAAAAGGAGTGGAAAATTTCCCAACTTCTGTCTTTCCATCCAATTACTATATGGATGTTTTTAAGCCAATAGTTAATAGGCCTTTGTTCCACTTTGTACGAAAATTAGGTAATTAAATTTACAAAATCAAAAATGACTTCAAAGACTTAACTCATCAGATTGTAAATTTAATGAATAAAGTTATAAAAAAATGCACCAAAAGTCGAAATTCGTCGATTATAAATTTAATGGGGTTGTTATAAACTAATTTGCTTAATTCCGCGTAAAGAAAGGAAATGATATGTCCTGCCCAGCTTTAACCCTCCCTCAATCGCGCGCACTATACCCATCCCCGTCAATCCCAGCACTACCATCCTCAGCACCACCACACTAGGCAGGACACACCACTCTCGAAAATACGACACGTGTTTCGCCTCTACACGAGGCACCCTCAGGTGAAGTAGACTCTGCGTAGGCTGGCCGCTAAGCTTAGCGGCCAGCCTCCGCAGAGTCTACTTCACAGGCATTTCGGAGAGGGTTTCAGGGCAAAGAAATGTCCGCCACGTTGCCCCAAAGCAACATGCATTGGGGCAACGTGGCGGACATTTTACATGTATTTGAAAAATTTTACATGTATTTACATGTATCTGGAAAACTTTACATGTATTTGAAATTTTTTTTTTATTTTTCAGACATGCGGGTTTCTTTAAGATGTTTTCCTTTACTGCCGAGCACGTGATAATTATATGATTACATAATAAAAAATTGATTTAAGTTTTTAATTTAATTATTATGTTATATTCTCGTATTTAATTTTGGTGTCGTGTAGTGGCGTGTGTGGACTGATAACTCTTAGGGATCTTTAAGAAAATATTGCTATTCTTTTCTGAAATGCCAGCAATGCTTCTGCAATTCCCTTGGTGTTGCTTTTGTTCATGGACGGCGGTAGTCACTTACCAGCTGAAGTAAGTCATACATTACCAGACAGCCAGGGTTATTACATGCCTTTCATCCTAGTTCTTATTAATGGCAATACTTATATGGATTTCGTTGTTTGTATTTGGTTGCTGGTGTTCTATGCTGCAGTAGCCATGTATAACTCGATAAATTTACTTGAGATCCAAGCTGAATGCGCCCACTACTCCCGACCCCCACGACGCTCGCCATCGACGCGTCAGCACTATTATAATCGACTCCACTTGTTTGATTTAGATTTTGTTTTTTATATTTTGTGTGTTTGCTGGTGGTTTAGCAGACTGTCCAAATTATGGCGGAGCTATATTTGATCCGAAAAAAATTGACATTGATATATCCAGGCGGAGCAGGGGCGGAAAGCTAGTGTAAAATAAAAGCTTCTCAATGTACAATAAAAAATATATTCATACTCCAATTTAATTCAGCACCTAGTCACCCAATAACTAGATCGATACTCGATAGTACTGTAGCCGGTGGAAGGAAAACGGGAGATCTCCGGCTGAGCAAGGTGTTCTGCCCGGGGAGCAGCCAACGCTTCAAGTGGTAGTTATTCTATATATACTGCTTTAATTTCGGAAATTTGTTAGCGCGATTTAGGCTTCGATGTGTTTCGCTTGTAGCACGAAGACAGTGCCGCCACAGTATTCAACAAATACAACATCAGAAAAATTCTTAGTTAGTTTGTTATGCCGAAATGAAAATAGCTTATTTTAAATAAAAAAAATCTTCTAAAACCTGTAGAAAATTCAGTAGCCTAATTTCATAAATGATTAACGAAGACTTACCGACTGACTAAAAACCAAATTAACGATAAATCCAATTAAGCTGGCCTTGAATTAATTTACAATATCTAAGATTATTATAAATATTTCGCTAATCATTCACAAGTAATATCTCAAAAAGCTGAGATACCAAAATTATGTGCCTCGTTACTGAATTTTCGTAACGAAATTATCTGAGAGATTTATTTACCTGAGAGGATAATATTAACATCATTTTTTTTACATGTCTCATATTAATTTAATATTTTTGAATTTTTTAAGCTGACTGTAATAAAAACAAAGATAAAGCAGTTGCGTTTATATTTCTTTAAACGAGTTAAGATTAGAGTAGCGCCATTGTCGCGCTTGTCGCCATTCCGGTGAGTCACTTATGCATGTCATATCCCGTTGTTTTTTCTCTTTCTCTTTATATCTCTGAGTACTTGCACAGACACAATCTAGTAGCCAGGATTCTACATCAGGAGCTCGCGCTGATATACGGTCTCGTGGATCGGAAACTGCCTTATTATAAGTACTTGCCGGAAGCCGTGCTCAAAAATGATCGCGCCATCGACTGGGACTGGGCCATCATCACAAACAGCACTATTCTTGCGAATAAGCCTGATATTGTGCTGATGGACCGGGCACAGTCAAGGATATTTTTGATCAACGTTACCATTCCGTATGATGAAAACCTCGTGAAAGCCGAACAGTAAAGCTAACAAAATATCTGGACCTGGCTCACGAGATGAGCGACATGTGGGGTAGTCTGGTGACCGAAATTATTCCTGGTGGTCGTTTCTGCGAACGGGATAATCACGTTTAGCCTCTCAGGTCATCTGAGGCGACTGGTACTCCGTGACGGAGTTCTCCAGGCTCAAATGCAGAAGACGGTGCTCCTCGATACTGTCCGCATCGTCCGCCAGTTTTTATCCCTTTCTGCCTAACCCTCAGCCGTTCGGTCTCCCCTGGCGAGGGCTTCCATCTGTTTGGGTTTTTATTTACTTATGTATTTTTTATGTATTTATTGATATTGATTTAATTTATCATTTTCCTTTATATATTTATGCAGCCCAACGATGAGATGGGAAAACTATATAAATAATCCATAATCTATACATGTCATAAATCTATAGAAAATCTTGTCTGTAATTCTAATGTATTCTTGTAAAAACAAGTCCAGAAGACTAAATAAAGGGTTCTGAAGCCAAATTAGTAGTTTTTAGAATTTTTGTCTGAAAACTACTCGACCATTTTCCATAAAATTTTGTATTTAAGTATATTAGGCAACTTATAGGCTACTTTTTTCGATTACGGAATATTATAAACAAAGGTATTATATAAGTATTTTCTTTCCATCCATACATCTAAATGTTAGGTTTCTATTATATCTTAGTTATAGGCGGGATGACGGGTGTTTTTCAAAAAAATGCAATATTAATAAATAAACTTTAAAATGTAGTTATAACCTTGGTAAAATAATTTGAAACTACACTGATTTAATTATCACAACAGCGCCATTTATCATCAAATG
Organism: Parnassius glacialis; assembly: GCA_033319125.1. Taxonomy (NCBI): domain Eukaryota; kingdom Metazoa; phylum Arthropoda; class Insecta; order Lepidoptera; family Papilionidae; genus Parnassius; species Parnassius glacialis. The sequence continues at coordinate 3,980,832 of JAVANC010000028.1, read as the reverse complement.
AAAAATAAGTATATTTTGCCTTCAACTTCGAATAAATTAAATGATATAAGTAACTTACATTGATGTTTAAATAATAAGATTTTTAAAATGGTATTTAAAAATTCTAACGGTTAATTTCTTAATATTTTTGTTATTTCATTTTAAAAGTGTAAAAATTTCAATAGATAATAGTGACGTCTATAAAATATATGAGAGTTGACAAGGTTTTTATTTCAATTATTTATATCTTTATGTCAACTGATTAAAACTGGTTTGTCTGCAATTATTACAAAATTTCATTATCATTATAATAATAATTGCTTTATTCATGAAAAATTTTATATTTACTTATGAGATTTTTATATATGTCGTGGCCAGATCGTAGACTTGATCATATATCATAAAAAAGTCTATCATTTCGTGAAATGGTGTGGTCATTTCATGATATTTAACACTGTTTCTTGACCATTTCATGATATAGCTTGACCAAATCAATGAATAGAAATCGTTTGAAGATATTAGTAACTAAAGACAACGCTGCTGTTTAATGATATGGTCATATTATGTTCATATAATTAAATCGTTTTTTACCGCTAGCGGCGATGATGGCGTATTGTTTTAACAGAAACAGAACGTTTAACAGAATTGAAATCACTTTATGCCTATTTATATATTAACTAAATGTTCGCTTTTACCGCTGATATAACAAGATAGTATAGATTTGGCTTTTATTATTTCATCTTATAATAGCGCCATCTACTTACTTCTAAATAAACTAAAAAGGTAGGTAAGTCAATGATAAAATTAAATCACTATTGGTAAATCTAATTGTGTATGCCCTAAACGCATTAAAAAAGTTACGTATAACATGATTATATGACATTTCTTTAAAGTAGTTTAAATACATACAAGTTTTCACTATTAACCTTATTATACTTCCTATTTTCCAATAATCTTATGTCAAACTTCCATTTAAAAAAGTTTGGAAAATCCAAAAGAGCACGACTCCTAATGCTCATATGATCATCATATCATTATTCGCGTCACTCCATAAAGTCCAAGACGAATTTTAGTGTAAATATTATATTCCACTTACTTTTAGTACGTACTGCTCTTATTTATTCTGTGCTTTTAAAATATTGAAATAAAAATCTCTGATTATTATAATAATCAAGTATGTATGAAATTTGGTTTTTCGAATATTTTGTATTTGTACAGCGATGTTTTTGAGCAGCTTCAAACAACCGACCTACAGTATCCACTCACGACGGCGGTTGACGCCAAACTAACTGGTAACTGAGTGAGTGAGGCAATCTCTACTTATAAATATAAATTTATACAAGGCTGATAAAACACCGAAAATTTCGGCATTTCGCAGTCGTAAAAAATTACAAACTGTATTAACTAAACAAAACAAAATTAAACTGTCATTTACATTCAATGGCTTCCCACATGATAGATGAAGAGTTTTAAAAATAGATTGAGTTGAACAATTGATATTTTCAAAAGTTATCGTGCTTACGCCGCCATGCGGACTTGATAATTCTACACTATAAGCCACTAAACACCTTTTTTATGTAGAAATAATAATTAACCGATTATAAAAAATATTAAATAGTTCAACAATCATTTATCTTTCTAACAATGTGCTTTTCATATAATTTATATGTGTAATATGATTGCTAGATACGATTTCATGCGACAAAACGGTGGAATCTTAATTTATATTACCTAGTAGAACATACCTGCGCGCTTTGCGTTAGGCATGCAATAATAGAATGCTACTGAAAATACGATGTAAATAATTGAATATACGTTCAGGGAATCGTTGGATGTGTAACTACTAGGTAAATGTGGTCAACAATCATGTAAAAGCATAGTTTCAATTTTTATGAATTGTGTTTGAATAATTACGAGGGGTTAATATGCATTGAAGCATGCAATATACTCTATTTTTCTGTTCACAAATTACTATATTTAATAAGGAGCCCTATTCACAGTAGTGCGTTGTTACTTTACGCTGTTACTTTAAGCTGTTACTTTACTTTTTTACCTTTAATGAGACTTATAAATCAGTTTGTAATTTAAGATAGCTTTCATATTTTCAGACATATTAATATATTCGTGACAGTCCTAGTTTCATAGCTCATGTGAGTGTATGTGAATGATCAGGCAAATACTTGAATTAAAGAACGCAGATTTTACTAAAACAATGGTTCGTTTTATTTTACTTGTTAAAGGCGGTAATCACACTGATTAAAACTCAAATTTCATGGTACTTAAGCATTATTATATATTTTAGCATATATTTGAATTGCAATTTGAAGTGTCGATTTAACGCGTCCTCGGCGGTGAAGGAAAATCTGCATATCTGAGAAGCTCCTCAGGTCATGCCGCGTTGGAATCAGTGCAGCTAACACTTTTTTGGGCATAAAACTTTGCGGCCTGTGCCCAGTAGTAACATTTATGTAAGCTGCTACATTTTTATATAAATTTGGAATTAAAATTACAATTATAAATTTCATTGGTTCCCGTTTGGGGGTTGTTCACATACAGTAAAACTTCAAGCCTTGATAATATTTTTAATACTTTTTGTGACATTATAATTTATATTTATATTTTTTTGCAATATTTTTTGATGAAAATAATTGTAACTTAAAAATGTATTTATAAAATAATACAACTGTTTATGGATAGCACATATATTTCTTATACATAAAGAGAGTGGAAAATACTTACCATTTATTCGTAGGTATTATAACAATAGGTTCCCAAATTAACTGCTTCGTAATTTAATCCTTGTGATTAAATTATCGGTGTAGACGAAACAGCTTGGCTCAGGTGCTCTTGAATCCGAATCGTTATCAGACGGTTAATATAATTATTGTAACGTTTTTTATAAATTAATATTACAATAATTTGTGTGTGAATCTTGTTACCACACATTATGTTGTCTGTCCTTGATTTCAAAAACGGCCATCAGTCTCAACGTAGACTTGCCATCTGTACGGGATCATAGTACACAAGTGTGTGCGTAAGCACAGGTGTATTCTCTTTTCTCTCATTCTCGCAGTCCGATGGGTCCATAATCTAACACGACCGGAGAGAGATCAAGTGCAGGACAAATGACTTTACGTGCTCGCATAGGCGTGGGAGTGAAACAGCTCCAACTTTTTAACTCTGGGCTGTTAGTGAGAATTTCTTAACAGAAAATCCAATAACTAATTTAGACTCGACTTGATTTAAACTCAAGACCTCTTGATCATCAGTCGCACTTACGGCCACCAGACCAACGAGTTAGTCGTACGTATAAATAAATTATTAAATTTAAATTATTTTTTTGCCAATTTTATTTAATTTTATTACCTCTGCATAGGCCGGGGAGTAGAGGTATTTTCAAAGACCCTACTTTACCGATGCACGTGTCATTTAGAGTTAAAAAATATAGAATTTTCAAATAAAAGTTTGTTAGTTAATTTAATTTTACTACCAACTTCAAAAAGAAAAGGAGGTACTCAATCCAATTGTATGTTTCTTATGTATATTACCTCACAACTTTTTTCTCGGTGAACCTGGTGGGGGAAAATTTTTAATTTTAAATTACTTATGGTCGAATTTTCTTAAGTAAAATTACGGCTATACGTTTGAATACTGATTTCAATAACAAAATTGACGGGAAGCACAGGGTTTTTGTTAAATGTTTTATAACAAAACATAATACTATTATATACATACCATATTTTACCCTTGGTAGACCCACGCTGTAATACTATTATGGGTCGGCACGACCGAGGAAGGACCACGCTTTAAGAAAATATCAGCGTAAAATAGCAACTTAATGCTGCTATGCTACTTATGGTGACTGTAAAGATCCTTAGATACTTTTTACTGGAAACGAGGCATTCCATCTTAATCCTCAGTGCTGACAACGTTATTGAGGATTGATCAGCATCCACCTACCATCAACTGGACTGTGTGCTCGTTTGTCACCCATATTCAATAAAAAAACTATTACCAATTCTTTCTGAAGAAAGTTCTGATACGACACATTGACAGTAGAATCGACATGCCACTGTGATATGTTTTCATTCAGAAGCAAATAAAATAGGAGATTTGGCGCTTCGCCGTGACTAAATCTTTTCGGTTGCGCTACGGTTGAGAAAATTTATTGGGCCGTATAAATAAAGCCTACTTAGGAACAATTTTCAAGTTTATGACGTTTGAATGTGAACCCTAAGTACCATATCGAAATAAAAAAACTCCATTCGACACGACTAGAAGGTAACTCAGATTTTTTTTAAATAATGGTGATAAACGAGCATACAGTCAACCCGAAGGAAAGTGGATACTGTGGCCCATAGTAATCTACATTTATCCTCGATTAAGAATCAAAATGCAGATGCATTGTCACCCCTAAGGACAAAGAGGCAATGCCTCTTTTTAGTAAAAATGGTCTCTGGTTTTCTGCATCTACAATAAGAAACACAACAACATTAAGCTGCAATTTTACACTAGTTGTGAAAGCATGGTCATTCCACGGTGAAGCTGATCCTAACATGCTTCAACTTTAATATAACTCCAGCATGGCTCTACCACGTTAACAAAATAAGGTGGGGTGGGTAACACATCAGATAGATCATGCAAAATATATAAGTGAATATTAAATTTCTATTGTAGCAAATGCCTTAGCCTTATATTTCAACAAGTAAAATAATAATATAAAATATCTAGGTAGTAGTAGAACTTCTTTTCTGCCTACGAGTTTATGTGGATAGATACCACCCTGTTACCTATTCCTGACGCAAAATATTAAAGTTTATACTACTTTGTCCCTGTCTTAAGAGTAAAGAAAGAAGTTTAACAGTGGCAGAGCCACGCGGCAGCTTTTCCTGTCGCAAGGATGGGCCGGCTCGAACCGGGTTGGTACCACGACCTCACAGAATACCAGCGTGTAGTTAACCTCTAAGAGGTTAACCTCTGCATTTCGCTTGGTGATTTTAGGTGGCCGCAGACCCAATTCCCCCCCCCCCCCCCATCAACATGGCATCGAAATTAAAGAAAAGACTACCCCTACTACCTACTACTAGCACCCCTGGAGAATCCCTCGCTGAGAATCCCGACCAAACTACTCCACTCCTGCACGTGGGTGCTCAAGCTGCCCCCCGTGTTATGGGGGAGAGGGGGGGGGCAAAATTCCGCTCGCGATTAATACTGCTCGGGGCAAGCAGAGCAATAAGACCAAGGCAACCCCTGTCACGCTATCCGTGAATTTTCGTAACATCAGGAGACTTCATTCAAGCTTAACGCCATTACCCCATCTAGAGACGGCGAAGCCGGCCATGCTCTTTTTAACCGAGACTCAGGTGTCCCCTTCAGCTGATACTTCATATCTCTCCTAACTGGGGTACAAATTAGAACACTGCTTTATGCCTCGGGCTGGAGTTTGCGTATACGTCAGAGAGGACAACTGTTTCCGACGCATCGGCAGTATTGAATGTCCTATGGCTGCGTGTAGATAGCGACGACCATCCCCGCATCTACGGGTGCCTCTATAGATCCCATAGTGGTAATGCCGACACAGACCGACTCATCGACCACGTCCAAATGGCTGCAGACTCCGTGCTACAACAGGTCCCATCCGCAGAGATCGTGATACTCTGTTATTTTAACGCCCAACACGCTGAATGTTTTGGTTCCCGTTTAACCGGTCATGCGGGTAGATCTGTCTATGACTTTGCCTTGGCATATAATATAACACAACTCTTTACTTCGCCTACGTGGATCCCAGATGTGGAGGACCATGTACCTTCCCTGTTAGACCTTACGCTGACCTATCATCCGGACGGATATCAGGTCTCCGTCGATGCCCCTCTGGGCTCTTTGTACTATTGTCCGATTTGAAGTATGTTGCCATTTCCGCTCCCATCGCAGTTGCGATTTGCAGCGTGCCGCCGTGTTTGGCAATATAAGTCAGCCGATTTGGACAGGATGTGGTCTTTTTTTGCATCCTACCTTTGGGGGCGGGTTTGCTTCTCGCCGGAAAATCCCAGCATTTTTGCCGATTCTGTTACTGATGTGGTACTTCAGGGTATGGAAATTTTTATTCCATCCTCTGTGAAGCCCATCGAAGGCAGATCCCAGTCATGGTTTTGTTGCTTCTGTAAAATAGCATCACGCTATAAGCAGAAGTGCTATTTAGCCTGGGCAGACGCATTAACGATTTGGGATGTAAACACCAGCGCTCCTAAAAAGAAGTATAATTCTACCTCTAGGTCCTCCAAAAGCGTCATTACCAAGGAAAGGTCTGAGCACATCGGCAGAATTGGCGAGAAACTAGTTCGCCTTCCATTGGGAACCCGTGCATTCTGGTCTCTCGTCAAGGCTGGTTAAGGGAACTTCTGTCAGCCATCTCTTCCAGCTCTACACAGAGATTACGACTCACTGACCCATGCCACAAAAAAGAAAGACGATCTTTTAAGCTCTCTCTTTGCGTCCAACTCGACACTGGATGACGGGGGGAACACACCGCGGACCATCCCGCGGTTTGAGTGTTCCATGCCAGATGTGCGGTTTACTGAGCGCTCGGTTCGCAAAGCACTCTTCTCCTTGAACGTCAGCAAGTCGAGTATTCCCATTGTGCTGAAGACGTGTGCTCTGGAGTTGGCACCGATTTTAACGCGTCTTTTTCGGTACTCCTACTCCCAAGGCATAGTCCCGAATTCATTGAAGACAGCTTTGCCCCACCCGATCCCTAAAAAAAGTGACCGCTTAGACCCGTTCAACTACAGGCCTATCGCCATCACCTCCTTGTTCTCCAAAATATTGGAATCCATTATAAACTGCCAGCTAATGAGGTACCTTGAGGATCAACAGCTGGTTAGTGACCGCCAGTACGGTTTCCGTCGGGGTCGATCAGCTGGTGATCTTCTGATCTACTTGACTCATTGACGGGCGGAGGCAGTAGAGTCCAAGGGGGAGGCATTGGCCGTTAGTTTGGACATAGGAAAGGCCTTCGATCGGATCTGGCACAAAGCGCTTTTTTAAAACCTACCTTTCCATGGGTTTCCCGAGAAATAATGCAAATGGATCACCAGTTTTCTTGCTGATTAGAGCCTCAAGGTCGTAGTAGACGGTGCGTGCTCCACGACGCTGCGTGCTATCACCAACGCTGTTTCTCCTGCATATCAATGATATGTTGCAAACTGGTAACATTCATTGCTATACAGACGACAGCACTGGTGATGCCTTATATGCCGACCGTGTCAATATTTCTCGGGAAAACGTCGCCGAGTAGCGGGACAAACTTGTGTCTGAAGTCGAGTCTTTGCTGAACAAATTTTCGGATTGGGGGCGACTAAATCTCGTCCAGTTCAATTCTCAGAAGACACAAGTTTGCTCGTTTACCGCTAAAAAGATGTCTTTTGTCGTATCTCCTCAGGTTTAAGGCACTCCCATTGCTGCCTCAGCGAGCATCGGAATTCTCGGTATCTACATATCGAATAGTGTGCAGTTTCGTGTTTACTTGGAAGGGAAGGCCAAATTGGTCTCTTTAAAGCTTGGCATGTTCAGTAGAACGAGAGAGTATTTCATGCCGGCACCTCGCTTGCAACTTTACAAAGCGCAAGTTCCGCCTCACATGGAATACTGTTCTTATCACTAGGCCGGGGCATCCCAGTACCAGCTCCTTCCACTTGACCGCATCCAGCGTAGAGCGGTTCGAATCGTCGACGATCGAGTTCTTTCTGATAGGTTTGATATACTGGCACTGCGTGGGGATGTTGCATCCCTTTGCATTTTCTATCGAATTTACCACGGGGAGTATTCTGAGGAATTGTTCGGATTAATTCCAAACGCCAAATTTCACGATACTATCCTCACCATTTAGATGCTTGGCGGTCCATGACTGTGCGTTTTACTAGGTGTTTTCTATCTCGTGCAACTTCTCTGTGAAATTGTTTACCACCCGCGAGTTTTCCGATACAACTTAGGGACCTTTAAGAAAAGATCTTACACCTTTCTAAAAGACCGGCAAGCGTCTGCAATTCCCCTCGTGTTGCGGTTGTTCATGGGCGACGGTAGTCACTTACCATCAGGTGAGCAACATGCTCGTTTGCACCCTCTTCAATAAAAAAATTAAAAGCCAGTATAATGAAAAGCTGTGAGGCATTCCATCTCAGTCGTATACAACGAAAACAATAGTCGAACGAAAGATCTGGTGTTATGGTCTTTAATCCGCCATCACTTTTTTTTTAAATACAAACGAATTTTGAATAAAGGGGTAAAATTTTTATTTAAAGGCTCTATTTCATGGTTGAAGGAATTGTTTTGTAAAATTATAAAAATTTTGAAAAAATTTCCTTGAATACTTATACCTTGACGCGGCGCGTTTCTTAACTCTGCTCTTGATTTAAGATTTTGTTAAATATACAAGGGAAGTAAAACGGTATATACTCGATGAAAATTGCTTGTGCTCTAAAATTCTAGCATTATTTGTTGAACATAGCATTGAGATCAATAAAAATTAAGGTGTTTTTATGTGGATAACATTTGAAAATAATAAAAAGCCCTATTACAGTGCACGTGCATTCTTCATTACCGTTACAGCTCTTCATAGATCCACTGTATAAACAGGTGCTGAATATAATCAGAAAACACGGTCATGGAGCTACCTGCATTCATCGATTTCCTGCATGTCTCACCAGGTCGTTACACATAGCAGTTCATGCCAGCAAACTGCCTGTATCTTTACAAGGCGCAGGTTCAGCCTCACACGGAATACTGATCCCATCTCTGGGCCGAGACTCCCCAGTGCCAACTCCTGTCATTTGATCCAGCGCAGAGTGGTTCAAATTATCTGTTACCAAGCTCTTTCGATCGCTTCGACTCACGGGCACTGCGAAGAAATGTTACATCTCTTTGCCTATTTTTTCGCATCCCACCACGGAAAGTGTTATGAGGAATTGTTCCGACATATAACAGCCGCTCAATTCACCATCGCACCCATCCATACCATCTGGATGATTGGAAGTCCACCACTGTGCGATTTACAAGAATAATGTTTTTTTTTTTCTCGAGACAACTTCCTTGTGGAATCGACTACCACCAGCGATTTTTCTGGATCTATACGACTTCGTAGCGTTCAAAAAAGAGCCTACTCTTTTATTAAAAGGCCGGTAAGGCACCTGCGATTCACTAAGTATTGCAGATGTTCACGGGCGGCAGTAGAAACTTACCGTTATGTGAGCCGCATGTTCGTTTACCCCACTCTTCTAAAAAAAAATAACAAATATTTCTTCGCAAGAAATCTTACTTTCGATAGCTCATCAAGTATAACATTTGCACTGCAAAAACTGCTGTGATTTTATACGGGTTAGGGACGATCTCAAGGTCAACGCATTAAGTGAGCAAAACAATTACACCATATATAAAATATAATATAATATACTTATATAGAATATACAGAGTGCCACATCATCTCCGTCGTGAACGGACGCATGAAGTGAGCAAAACATACTATGTACGGAATATACACAGTGCGTCATCATTTCTGTCATGAACGGACGCATGAAGTAAGCAAAACCAACAAACCATATACGGAATATACAGTGCCACATCATTTCCCTCATGAACGGACACATGAAGTGAGCAAAATATACAAACCATATCCGGAACATTCAGTGTGCCACATGCTTGTTATCATGAACGGACGTCCTAAATGGGCTAGAATTATTAAAAAGTGAATATCACCCTATCGAATATAAATGAAATTCCTCTTCTACTATATTATTTGTTAACAGATAAATTAAGAATATTATGTGTCTATCAGAAAACAAAGCATCGCTTATGAAGAAGCAGTGTGTCCTCACCTTTATATTGATACTTCCTCCCGTCTATTGTAGATCTATCCATAGATAACGTTGTCATGGACTATCACCGCAAGGAGGGGGATACACTGTTATACTAGTGTTCGGCGCCTGTTTGTGTCATTGCAGTCTTCACCAGGAAGGGCATTCCTGCGATGCTGTGTTTTCTTTCGGCACATAATAATTGTTTTATTGTTGTGTAAAACGTTTATATTATGTGTTTATCAGAAAACACAGCATCGCTTATGACGACGTGTTTGATATCTGATGGTGACTAGAAATTAACAATAATACACGCAAAATTGAAATTAAATTGAAAAAAAAAATAGAATTCATTGTCTTTTATCTGCCGACTTCCAAAAAGGAGACGGTACTCAATTCGAGTGTATGTTTTTTTATGTGTGTTACCTCATAACTTTGTACCGATTTCGATGATTCTTCTTTTATATGAAAACTGATAGTTCTCGTGTGATCCCATATGAATTTGATCAAGGTCAGACTAATGGTTATTGAGTTATTCTTAAATAACCTATATTGAAGTCGCTTATATTGAAGTCGACTGTACAAAATTTTTAATTTTAAATTATTGTCATTTATGTCCACAAAAAAGAAGAAACTCAATTAACCCTTCCCATTTCAATTTCACCCCAATACCTTGAGCACGAGACGTAATCAAGAGAGTTTCCAACACTTTACTACCAAAGTTTGAAAAAAGTATATTATTTTGAATTACATTTCCTTAAGAAATATTCCCATAAAAAGGGAAATTAATTTAAAAGTGTATTTACTGGATAAAATTGTAGGGTGTTAACCCTAAGTAACTACATACTAGCTTAAAAATATTAGCTATAGTAGAAGTACTATTAATCAAGTTGAAAAGTAAACTTCTAGAATCATACAAACCATGTAATTTTGGGTGAGATTTTGAGTGGGACTAAGCAATAATGTCAAAAATCTTAAAAATTTATTACCTAAAATCCGCGTAATTATATAATTTGTTTTATTTAGTTTGAAGAGCACCTCCCGCCCTCCCTCAATTACGTTTACTATCTCCGTTACCACTACTCCCAACAACACTACACTAAGAAAGACACACCGCCGTCAAT
>JAVANC010000028.1:3846119-3969784 GCA_033319125.1 Parnassius glacialis | reverse complement strand
CTAAACTAAACTTAATAAGACTTTATTTGGCCGCTAAAACTTTAGTACTTTGTTTCTTGTAAGTAGGTAAATTTGGAAGGTAAGGTACCCGTCAACATTAGTATCACTCGGAAGGTTACTAAAGTTACCTTCCAAAAGTGATTAATAATTTGCATAGAATATGTTGTTCCATATTTGTGCGTTCAACCTTGTGAATGAGAGAATTCACACAATGCTTAGGGTATATTCTGTGATCTATCCAAGACCTTCGATTGTGTTCACCATGAAACATTAATCAGGAAACTACAACACTACAGGGTAAGAAGTAATGCTATTAAATTCATTGTTTCATATTTATGTAACAGAACGCAAAAAGTTTTCATTAATAGTATGAGCTCCTCCGGGTAGATAGTTCAAATAGGTGTGCCTCAAGGCTCAATTCCCGGCCCCTTTCTGTTTATGGTATATATTAATGACTTACTTTATTTATTAGGGGATAACTAAAAGATTGTATTATTTGCTGATGACACTTCATTAATTTTGAAATTAAACGACAATTACTTAAATATGACGAAGTCAATAATTCATCATCATCACTACAGCCTTTCATAAGTCCACTGCTGAACATAGGCCTCCCCCAAGGAATGCTACAAAGCACGGTCCTGAGACACCTGCATCCATCGACTTCCTGCATGTCTTACCAGGTCGTCACTCCATCTCGTGGGGCGTCGCCCTACACTTCGCCTACCGGTACGAGGCTGCCACTCAAGAACCATTCTTCCCCATCGGTTGTCGGTTCTTCGAGCTATATGGCCGGCCCACTGCCACTTCAGCTTACTAATCCGTTACTACGTAAATAATGCCATATATAAATTAGTAAATTGGTTTAATGTTAACAACTTGCATTTAAAAGACACTAAAATGAAATATAAAAAATTCATGACAAAGACTTATGTAATTTTAAATAAGGAGGAAATGAGTTTTGTTGATACCACCATTTTTCTTGAAATAACACTAGGTGCTACTACTAGAATCAGACACAAGCTAGTAGTACCAGTAACTTGACTCCACCGAAACAGTATTTCATTCTTGGGGCGGTATAAATATACTTTTACAGCACAATCCCATAAAATGTACAAAATTTGATCTGCTCAAAGTTCAAAAACTTTATTAAACTAAGTTTGTATAAAAGGGTTATAAAATTATTAAGAAATTTATAGATGATAATAACCCCTTGGAATGTGGTGATCGATACCAAGGTATTTCTAATTTGTTGTGTTTTTAATTGTGTCATATACATGATTGTAAGCTGTTATTAAAAAAAAGTCCTGCTGGGTTTCTTGCTGGTTCTTCGCAGTACAAAGTTTTTTTTTTTCGAATCAGTGGTAATTAAAAAAAAAGAGTGTCTTTCAATAAGTATTATTTATAACCAGCACTGAATAAAAAAAATAAAGAAAAAATAGCAAAAAAATTAATGATATGATAACCTTGTAAGTCCAAGAAACCAAGAATTTGAGGAATCGTAGGATAATAGCATTGCTCTAAGTACTTTATCACAGGAGCGATCAATGGCAACAAAATTTTAATTGCACGGGTTGTTTCGCGTTTCATTTTAATTTTTTAATTCCCGTCGTTTCAGATGCTTTACAGTACCCAAAGTCACGGGGAGGAGGGGGAGAGTGGTAACTGAGGTGTTTATGTTCCGATCTTATAGTTAGCCCAGCTACCTTCAGTTTTTGAATATTAATTTTTGATTCCATCTACGCAGTACGAACTTACAGTACCTTGAAGTCTTGCAGTGGAATGCTTGGGTTTGGATTTGTTTTATTAATTATGGTTTCCAAAGCAGATCTATTAAAATTAGGATGTTTCTTAATTTCAAATTCTATAGCATCTGAAACATCTTCCTACCTTCAGTTCCACTTCACTTACACTTCCAATCACTACCATGTTTAATTATGTTCTGCCTAGTTTGCAATGCCAGTTGAGGGGTTCACAACACAAAACAAATTAAAAATAGCTTTATTACAATCACCTCATTCCAAGTGGTTATTTATGCATAGTTATTATAAATCGGTTATTGATTAAATTAAACTAAATTTTACGGATTTTATCGCGTTTAATTTATCTGTTTAATTTTCAACGCATCAGGTGATTTACAGCGCCTATTGTCACGGGGGAGTATCTGAGGTATTAGACGTCCCGATTAAATGAACCCGAAGAAAGCCCGGTTATCTTAAGTTTAGTAATTTTTGGTTCGATCTACGCATAATGACTTTTGGTCCACTGAATGTCGCACGCTTACTTCGTTCTGGACTGATATGCATGCAACGTCGAAAAGACCTTAATTAAAAAATAAACCACCCCAAGAGATCCCTCTTTAGCGACGAGAACGCCTAATTGTGTATATTTCCTGTTCTACTGTCTTTTGGATTGTATATATACACCATACATACAAACATTTTCTCCAAAACGATTCATAGGTGTTAAAAAGGGAAATTTGCTCATTGTTTATTTTGAGACAAAGGAAAAGAGGCTCAATTTTGGCACGGGAAAAAAAAAGAAAGCCAAAATTTAAATTTAGCACAAATCAGTACAATTAATTAGTTTCTCAATAATTAATAAATGTATTGCAAGTCTCGCTTATCAGTTTAATGTATTCCATTGATGTCATTAAATATTTCTTCGTTAGAAGGAATTTTATCAACATACGAATAACAGTTTAACAGTAACAATAATGATAGTGGTAGAGCCACGCGGCAGATTTTGCTGTCGCACGGATGGGCCGGCTCGAACCGGGGTGGAACCACGACCTCACAGAACACCAGCGTGAAATAGAGGTTTACCTCTGCGTTTCGTTTGGTGAGTGCAGGTGGCCGGAGGCGCTTTTTACTGGAAATGAGGCATTCCATCTTGGTCCTCACGGCTGACAACGCATCTACATTTTAATTCGCAAACGAAGATGGATGTAGATGGTCTAAATGGGGGCCACAGCAACCACGTACCATCAGGTGGACTGTGTGCTCGTTTGTCACCCTTATCATATAAAAAAAATTACAAATTATGTTCAAATATATAAAAAAAATTAAATCCAATTGGGCATGCCTTAAGCGCATTAAAGAAATTACGTATAACATGATTATACGGAATTTTGTTAAGTAGTTTTAATACATTTCGAAAGCACTATAGGATTCAGCACCCTCAAAAACCATGCAAATGACACCCAGGATGAAAAAATTGATATATATCGCAGCCGCCACCTTGGATTTAGATTTCGACAACCCTATCAGCTTCAATTCTCTCGAAAACCTTGAAAATGACACCCATGAGGAAAAAATTGATACCTATTGCAGCCGTCTTGGATTTACATTTCGACAGCACTATCGGCTTCAACACCCTCTAAAACAATGAAAATGACACCCAAGATGAAATAATTGATATCTATTACAGCCTCCATCTTAGATTTACATTTCGACAGCACTATTGGTTTCAACGCCCACGAAAACCATGAAAATGACACCCATGATGAAAAAATTGGTACATTATTTAGCCGCAACCCTGGATTTATATTTCGACAGCACTATCGGCTTCAGCACCCTCAAAAACTATGAAAATTACACCCATGTTGAAAAAATTTAAACCCAATTGCAGCCGCAACCTTGGATTTACATTTCGACAGCACTTTCAGCTTTAGCACTCCCGAAAACCATGAAAATGACACCCATGATGAAAAAATTGGTACCTACTTCAGCAGCTATCTTGGATTTACATTTCGACAGCACTAACGGCTTCAACACCCTCGATACCCATGATAATGACACCCATGATGATAAAAAATGTATATCTATTGCAGCTGCCATCTTGGATTTACATTTCGACAGCACTATCGGCTTCAACACCCTAGAAAGCAATAAAAATGACACCCATGATGAAAAAAAATTATACCTATTGCAGCCGCCACCTTAGATTTACATTTCGACAGCATTTTCGGCTTCAGCACTCTCGAAAACCATGAAAGTGACACCCATGATGAAAAACTTGGTACCTAATTTAGCCGCAATCCTGGATTTATATTTCGACAGCACTATCGGCTTCCTTCAGCACCCTCAAAAACCATGAAAATTACACCCATGTTGAAAAACTTTATACCAGTTGCAGCCGCAACCTTGTATTTACATTTCGACAGCACTATCATCTTTAGCACTCTCGAAAACCATGAACATGAAACCCATGATGAAAAAATTGGTACCTACTTCAGCAGCTATCTTGGATTTACATTTCGACAGCACTATCGGCTTCAACACCCTCGAAACCCATGATAATGACACCCATGATGAAAAAATTGTATATCTATTGCAGCTGCCATCTTGGATTTACATTTCGAAAGCACTATCGGCTTCAACACCCTAGAAAACAATAAAAATGACACCCATGATGAAAAAAATTATACCTATTGCAGCCGCCTACTCAGATTTACATTTCGACAGCATTTTCGGCTTCAGCGCCCTCAAAAACCATGAAAATTACACCCATGTTGAAAAAATTGATATCTATTGCAGCCGCTATCTTGGATTTACATTTCGACAACCTTATTGGCTTCAAATCTCTTGAAACCCTGAAAATGACACCCATAATTAAAAAATTGATAACTATTGCAGCCGCCATCTTGGATTTACATTTCGACAGCACTATCGGCTTCAACACCCTCGTAAACCATGAAAATGACACTCATGATGAAAAAATTGTATATCTATTGCAGCTGCCATCTTACATTTACATTTCGACAGCACTATCGGCTTCAACACCCTAGAAAACAATAAAAAATGACACCCATGATGAAAAAATTTATACCTTTTGCAGCCGCCACCTTAGATTTACATTTCGACAGCACTATCAGCTTCTACACCCTCGAAAACCATGAAAATGACACCCAAGATGAAAAAATTGATACCTGTTGCAGCCGCCATCTTGGATTTACATTTCTACAGCCTAATCGGTTTCAAAACCCTCGAAAACCATGAAAATGTCACCCATGACAAAAAAATTGATACTACTTACCTTTAGTACGTACTACTATTATTTATTCTTACTTACTTACTTACTTATCGTCACGCACAATCCCTGAGGGGTAGCCAGAGAGAACAGATCGCCAAGTGTCACGATCCTTACATACCTCTTTCGCTTCTTTCAGATTCATTATCTTCTTCATACATGCACGTCTAGGTATCCGAGTACTCTTGACCCTCCCCTCTTCGAGCAATTTGCTCACATGGTCTTCGAAAGTTAGTCTCGGTCTACCTCGACACCTTTTAATATTAACTTTCGCGCTATATATTTTCTTCACCATTCGGTCTTCACTCATTCTCTCAACGTGCCCAAACCATCGAAGCACGCCCTTATCAATTTTTGTGATAAGGTCATCTTTCAAACCTGCCATATTGCGAATCTCTTCGTTTCGCTTTCGGTCAGCCATGGTGACGCCGCACATTTCACGAAGAGATCGCATCTCCACTGCATTCAACTTGCTTTTATGCTTCTTCTGGCATACCCAGGTTTCGCTGCCATATAACAAAGTCGGTACCAACACTGCGTTATGTATTGCAAGGCGTGCACTCTTCACTACGCCTTGCCTTTTGACTAACGCATTCAGGGCACCATTGACTTTGTTCCCGGCAGCGACACGCCTGTCCACATCTAAATCACATCTTCCATCCCGGCTAAATGCACTCCCCAAGTATACAATTTCATTTACCTGTTCTAGACATTCCTGATTTACCCATATTTCACACTTCGTTCTCTCTTCGTCCCTTTCAAATACCAGAACCTTAGTTTTATTAGCATTCAAGCGGAGACCTTTAATTTCACATTCCTCTTTCATACACGTGACTAATGCCTGCAGTTCTGCCTCTGATGGTGCAATAAGCACTGCATCATCAGCATACAGCAGACAATTTACTTTAATGTCACCCAATTTCACACCCAAAGAGCTATCTTTCGGCTTCTGTAAACAGCTGTCGAGATACAGTATGAACAGCCAGGAAGACATGACACAACCCTGTTTTACGCCCGTTTGGACGCTAAACATGGGTGACAGGTCATGCCCTACCCGCACACAGGCTTTACAGTCACAGTAAAGTGACTGCACAGCCCTTAGCAATCGACCATCCACACCATACCCCGGCAACAGTTCCCACATTTTCTTCCTTACAACCTTATCAAATGCTTTCTCAAGATCCACAAAAGCACAGAAAATCTTCTGGTTAGCAGCCAGAAGCTTCTCCGTGATCATGCGTAGAGAAAACATTTGATCCGTGCATCCTCTTCCAGGTCTAAATCCGCATTGTGCCTCCCATAGAAATCTTTCCGATTTCTCTTGCATCCTACGTGTCAAAACCTTCAAGTAAACTTTACTTGCTAAACTGGTCAAGCTGATCGCCCGATAGCACCCGCAGTCAAAATGTGAACCTTTACCTTTATATAAAGGCACAATGACTGCGGATCGCCAATCATCCGGGACATCCCCCGTCCGCCAGCACAAATTGCACAGCAGATGAAAGCTGTCCCAGACGCGAGGCCCACCATACTTGACCATTTCAGCAGTAACTCTGTCTAGTCCCGCAGCCTTACCACATTTCAAACTTCGAATTGCACATTCAATCTCTTTCATACTGATGACCTCAGTGTCATCGAGGTCCGGGTCTGGCGTACCAGTCTCGACGTCATCCCCGGATCCCTCACTAAGATCATCACACGCATACATTTCTCTATAAAATTCGCTCCATCGCTGCATGACGTCCGATTTATCTGAGAGGACTTCATTAGTTCCCGAAAGCAATTTGTTCATTCTTAAGGCCGTCGCACCACTTCGGGTCCTTCCAACCTCTTTCCAGAAGAGTTTGGAGTTCTCCTTAAAGTTGTGCGACAACCTTTCGTCCGCTTCCATTCTACACCTTTCACGCACTTCCTCAATCAATGCTTTCGTGTGAACTTTCTGCAGCTTATATCTTTCGTTCATCTTCTCTCTCATATCCTTATCATTACTAGAGGCCAAGTAGTCTAACCATGCTTTCTTCTTCTTCTTTACAGCTTCTTTCACTTCATCATTCCACCATGCATCTCTTCTTTTACTACTGCCTCTTTTAATCGTTCCACACACTTCTTCCGCTGCACTTACCATTCCATCCCTAAGGTTCTGCCATGTTCTTTCAACACATTCTTTTCTGCCATCGATGTTGTCAAGCTTTTCGGCTACCCTCGCATGATATTTGTCCCTAGTATCCGTTTCCTGAAGCTTCCAGCTTCGGATGCGACAGACCGACTGTGGTTCTGTTACTGGTATTATTTATTCTGTGCTTTTAAAATATTGTTATAAAAAAATCTCTGATTAATATTATAATCAAGTATTTAAGAAATTTTTTGTTTTTCTAATATTATGTATTTATACAGCGATCTCTTTTAGCCGCTGCAAACAACCGAAACAATGTCTACTCACGACGGTTATTGACGCCGAACTGAGTGAGTGAGTAAACTACTCTGTGGCTTTAGCTACCCATTTACAGAAATAGTTTACATACAAGGCTACCAAATCAACGAAAATTTCGCCATTTTGGAGCTGAAAATTTAATTATAGCTAAACAAAACAAAATTACACTGCCATTTACATTCAGTGGCTTCCCACATGATAGATGAAGAGATTAAAAAATAGATTGAGTTAAACAATTGATATTTTCATAAGTTATCGTGTTTACAAGCCTTGGGAATATGATAAATCCACACCATTAGCCACTAAAACCCCTTTTTTGTTTAAAAATAGCAACTAATCGATTAAAAAATATATTAATAAGTTCAGCAATCATTTATCTTTCTAACAATGTGCTATTTATATCATTTTTATGTAGAATATGATTGCTAGATACGATTTTATTCGATAAAACGTTGAAATCTTAATTTTAGGCGATAGTAGAACATACCTTGCGCTTTTGCTTAAGGTGTGCAAAATGTATAAATAACGCGGCACGCTCACAAGAAAACAGCAGATTAAAATAGCAGCTTAATGCTGCTGTGTTTTCTTATAGTAAGTGTAGAGAACTAAAAATCAAATTCTACCAACCTCAAGAGGAGGACGTACTCAATTCCCTTGTATGGTCTTTTTTATGTGTATTACCTTATTACTTTTTTCTAGGTGAATAGATTTCGATGATTTTTTTATATTTGAAAGCTAGTGCTCCTTTTGTGGCCCCATATAATTTTGATCAAGGTCTGATTTATAGTTTTTGAGTTATAAGTAATAATTTATACTAACTTATACTAAGTCGATTGTACGAAATGTTTAATTTTAAATTATTACTGATAACGAAGCATTCTATCTTAGTCCTTAAGGTTACGATGCATTTGAATTTGGATTCTTATTCAAGGATAAATGTAGATATCTATGATCCACAGTATCCACTTTCTATTAGATGGACTGTATACTCGTTTGTCACCCTTATTTCATAAAAAAAAAATTATAAAGTTTCATCGCGTCAAAGCCTCAAACCCATTTATTAAATAGTATAGAAAAATAAGGACAATAAATTTCTTTTTTCAAAATTATTCTTAAAATTTGTATAATTAATGATCAGACAAAAAGACAAGAAAAGCTTTATAATCCAACGCGGGCGAAACGATCCCAAATGAGAACATGTCTTAATGATTAATTGTATTCGGCCGTTTCAAGATTACGCAATAGGAATATTTTATCCCTCTTTTAATTTACTGCCTAGTATGATTCCATACGTTAAACTTTCACCAATCCATGGGTTGACTGCTAGAGAATGACTCATGGCATTATTTTGTATGTAATAGAAAATTTAATAAACGATAAATAAATAAATTATAAGTATTTTGATGAGATGCGTAGTCCGCCAACAAATTGGGGTTATGCAGAGAACATTTCCTTGCTCTTATAAACATCCAGAAATGAGAACTGTACTCAGCGGTGGATGTAAATATGATTTAACTTTAACTACTACTACTGTGTAACTGTCATGTTTTTTATATGGGTGACAAACGACCACACAGTCCATTGGTAAGTGGATGCTGTAGCCCATACACATCTACATATAACCTGGATTAAGAATCAAAATTCAGATGCAAATTACCTCTGAGAAATAAATGTAAAGCCTCGTTTTCAGAGATTTTAGGGATAGATATAGAGTTTCGGCACTCACTATACGAAACACAGCAGTATCAAGCTGCCAATTTACGCTGAGATTCTGTGAGGGGGTGGTCCTTCCTCGGTCGAGCCGACCTATTTGTGCTACAACTATACTACTTATAGCTGCAGAATGGCTCTACCACGTATAAAAAGTTAAGTACGTAGTCTCTGTTTATCCGTTCAGGTAACGGGCATGAAAGCTTATGACGTCATTATGATCGACCGTATGTTCTGAAATAAAATGTTAATTATTCATTGAAATTTATAGTAGTAATATGTGAAATTCTCTTCTTGTCCGCAGGCCATATTATTTTTTCAAGTTTTCACAAACTTTGGCAAATACGAGTAACATCACACAGAATTATAATTTAACTTTATATAAAAACCATCTTCAAACAGTCATAAGTTTAAAACTTAATTAATTCATTCATTCATTACAGTCTATCGAAAATCCACCACTCAATATAGGCTTCTTCATGGCCTACATTGTCTCTTAAGATGGATATTTGCCATAGTAGCCATGCTTGGCAGATAAGTTGGCAACGATTATTATAGTTAATGGTAAGTTGATGCTGTGGTTTAGAGACACCGAAATCTATATTCGGTAAGAAATCAAAAAGCACATGCGTTAGCACACCTGAGGACAAAGATGGATTGCCGCGTTTCCTGTAAAAAGGGTCTCCGGTTATCTAAATTTAACATAAGAAATGCTGCGGCATTAAGTTGCTAAGTTATGCTGATATTCTGTGAGAGTGTGGTTCTCTGATTGAGCCGACCTATTCGTGCTACAACCATAATAAAGCTGCAGCATGACTCTGCCACGTATGAAGATCTCCTTCTGTTTCAATTTTCCTATGTCACCTTTAATGACACAAACAGCATGATATGGAGTAATTCAATCAGTAAAAAGGCTTCATTTTGATACTTAAAAATTAAGAAAGTACTTAACAAAAATATTTTAAAAATTAATTAAAGTTTTCACGACGAGGGTGCATATTCCCAGCAGGCTGTAAACCGTTGTAGCTTAGCAAGCAATTTTACTAACTTGTCTTTTGTCACTACGACATTCACATAATATTAAAACATAAACCACAATAACAATTTAAAGAAAAAAAAAGAAAACAAAAGTGAAAATAATCAGTTTCATCAAGGTTTTACTAAGAAGCAATCTGCTTAAGATGACTTTGTACGAAAATACAGGGGTGTATCTATACATGTACTAAAATTTAAAAGTCGGTCTGTAATATGGAAATAACTGTCTTCTATTGAGCTAAAGGGGGTTATTTGCATGCACTGACAAACCATGAATAAACATTTTTTTTAAATATGTCTGTCTGTGTGTCTTGAAACGACTGAACCGAGATTAAGCAAAGCCAGAAGTGATTAGAAGAAATATAGCCTAAAATGTTATCAGATATTTTTGATTATTAAAATAAATGGACTTTTATTATATTAAATCTGAATAACGTCACATTAATAGATATTATCTACACTTTATCTATATTTTAGAAGAAAGAAAATTATTCAAAGTTGAAGCGGTGTACACTTATTCCGCCGTACGGTTAACTGCATGCATATAAATAGCCCCATTATGGTCGACTTTTAAATTATACCTTGAACACTGGGTCTAGTGAAGTTACTACGTAGAATTGTGATTATTAACTAAATACTGAGAAAATGACGAGAAAATACTGCAACTGTAAACGACAAGGAATACTCTCACAATACACAATTTACAACAAAGTCCCAGAAAATGTACAAAGACTATATATAACATAATATATTAAAATAATTTAAATATATAATATATATTATATGCAATAAAATATTTTAAACTTCTTAAACAAGTTTAAGTTATTTTATGAAACAAAACTGTATAAGAAACGGTTATTATGATATAAACCAGTATGTGGTTAATAATAACCCTTGGGAATGCGGTGGTCGCTTCCAAGTTATTTCTTTTATAAGTGTTTAAATAGTTTGTACAATCTGTATTTTAAAACAACATTTTACATTGACAACAAAGTGACCTAGGAATTTTGCTGTTTCCTCCCAGGACAGAGGTCTTTTTTCGAACCATTGGTAAAAGCAAAAAAACGAAAGTTGACGCCTGACGCATTATATTAGATAGTATTAGTTTTTACTTGTATTATAGTATATAATGTACTATTCATTGTCATATTTTTGTTACTACCTGCTTATACATTGTGTCATTGGCTCTTGCATTATATAATCATTTACCAAATCAGTCTCTTTTATTATTTCAAAATTTGGAATTATCCCCCACATGGTCCATCGAGCCGGATATAAAGTAATAAATTGGGTTTATTATTAAATTGAAGAAGAAGCGCAAGGCAAATTATTTAAACCATTTAGGTTAGGTATCACGTTGCAACAATTTGAAGATTCAACTTGGACTTTGCACCAGCACACAAAGGACAAAAGGCTAACAATTTTTATTTAAACTTAACACTCTTAATGGTTAGGTATTAGATCTTTTTTTTTTCTTAAAAAATTTCTTAAAAGATCTGATGACAAGTTATTATTATTATCTTATAACTGCAATTCCCCTGGTGTTGTGGATGTTCATAGGCGACGGTGATCTCTTACCATTAGCTGAGCCTGATGATTGTTTGCCTCCTCTTCCAAAAAGACACGCATTGTCACAAAACTTTCGACCCTTAACTATGCGTTTGCCATTGTGTTCGTTTCTCTGCAAGCTTCTCCGAAATTGAGTGGTCTATTTCAAAAGCGGCCATATCCCTCTTGGTAGGTTTTAAGCGCAGTAATTACCTCTCAACATCTCTTTTTGTGTCCTCTACTGCACATGAAATAACACGTAACACAAACCGATCACTGTGAAGCTACTGAGCAATTTTCTAAGTCGATTGCTAAGTTTATTCCCCATGTTCATTCCAGTACAAGCGTAGTCTTGTTTAATTCTACATCCATTACTTCATTTTAGCGTGAAATTTGAAAAGCATTTGTAGTTGCACTGTGAACTTGTTCAAAGAAGCAGTTTTAACGATAACCCTTTCCTGTCTCGTGACCCACATATGGGTCATTGGTATTGAAATAGTTTTGGTTTGACCCGACCCGAAAATCGAACCCTGGACCACATGATCTACAAACTAACCACAATCTCTAGACTAACAAGAAAGTGAATAAATTAATGATGATATGAATAATTTGCTATTCACTATAGTTAGCGACACACGACTGCACTGTATAAATTGTAACATCTTATGCCGTGATTCTTGCAAATAAATGTGTATGATTATTGATTTAAGACAAATTATTTAATTACTGAATCTGTAAGTCGAGTAACTTCTATTAATCTCTGATACTACACCCAAGATTACTTTAAAAGATTTATGGAAGATGATAACTCGGAAGTAATCTCGAGATATCGTAGCAAAATTCCGAGGGTACTGAAGGCAACAAGTACTGTCACCGGAATGTTGTGATACTACTCAAGCAAACTGATGAAGGGGGCCCGGTTGCGGTCCGGACGGAATTCCTAGGACAACACGTATACGCTGATAATGATGGATTTTAGCCGGCAGAATTTCGGTTTCGGAATAACCTTGTCGTTGCTCCCACAGCGAAAGGTATTCCTGATGATTTCCAACAACAAAAAAGTGTTGCGGCACAAATGGGTGGATTGCCCGAAGAAGGGCCCTTCTCTAAAGGAATTCCAGCACCTAAATTTAAGTATTTCGTGTAAGCTTTTTGGATTCATTATTGTATATATGTGGGTATTTCTAAAAAGAGATAAAAATGATGCATATCTTGAAAGCGGTGCCAATTCTCAACACGCTGGCTGGCAAGTCGTTGGGCTCAATATCTTAACACGGGTAAAGTTGCTGCCTATCACTAGTCTGAAAGATTTGTTTAGGAAATCAGAAGCAGGTTTTTTTTCATGACTTACTAGCTATGCTCGGTATGTGTGCATTCAGTGTTAGAACCATTCGCAGTTGCTTGTACAACAAACCACCAATTTTTCAACGTAATTGTTTGATGGGTATAGAAGTGCATAAAAGATGAACAAACATTTAATAATTTTTATATAATTATTTTATATTAGATATTGAAAAGATATTATTTTATTCTATTTTACCGCCTTATGTTTCATTTCTACGAACTTTTTCATATTTCATTATATAAAATTGTAAAAGTGCATGTGTGCGTGTCTATCTGTGTATGCACACAAGCCCATTTAGTTATGATATTCGAGCAATAGCTAACAATCTACATAAAGGTAGTTTGCTGCTACAGCTCTTCAAAAACCAACTTTAAACAAAGAAAGCTACTTTCCTCAATATTCTGGAGTATCGAAAAATGCTTACCTTCTCCACAAATCCCCTAAAAATTAACGATGTGCTGTAATCAACACTGAAACCTTTAGATATAACAACATTAATTTATATCATTGCTTTATGTCAAAACAAAACTTTTGCATACCTTAAGCGAAAGCGCAAGGTAATGTTCTACTAACGCCTAAAAATTAAAATTCCAACATTTTATCGAATAAAATCGTATCAGCAATCATATTATACATATAAATGATATAAAAAGCACATTGTTAGAAAGATAACTTATTGTTGAACTTATTAATAATTTTTTTTAAATCGATTAATTGCCATTTTTAAATAAAAAAAGGGTTTTAGTGGATTATCTTGTGCATTTATCATGTCCCTGTGGCAAGTAAACACTATAACTTTTGAAAATATCAATTGTTTAACTCAATCTATTTTTTAATCTCTTCATCTATCATGTGGGAAGCCACTGAATGTAAATGGCAGTGTAATTTTGTTATGTTTAGCTATAATTAATTTTTTTCGGCTCTAAAATGGCGAAATTTTCGTTGATTTGGTTGCCTCGTATATAAATTGTTTCTGTAAATGGGGATCTACAGCCACAGAGTAGTTTAGTTCACAGAGTACCTTTGTATTAAGTTTTAAGTTTAGTTCGGCTTCAGTCGCCGTCGTGAGTGGACATTGTTTCGGTTGTTTTCAGCGGCTCAAAAAGATCGCTGTACAAATACACAATATTCGAATAACCAAATTTCTTAAATACTTGATTATAATAAAAATAAGAGATTTTTTTATTACAATATTTAAAAGCACAGAATAAATAATAGTAGTACGTACTAAAAGTAATTAGTATTTTTTTTTGTCATGGGTGACATTTTCATGCATTTCGAGGTTGTCGAAATGTAAATCCAAGATGGCGGCCGCAATAGGTATCAATTTTTTCATCATGGGTGTCATTTTCATGGTTTTCGAGGGTGTTGAAGCCGATAGTGCTGTCAAAATGTAAATCCAAGATGGCGGCTGAATTAGGTACCAATTTATTCATCATGGGTGTCATTTTCATGGTTTTCGAGGGTGTTGAAGCCGATAGTGCTGTCAAAATGTAAATCCAAGATGGCGGCTGCAAAATATATCAATTTTTTCATCTTGGGTGTCATTTTCATGGTTTTCGAGGGTGTTGAAACCGATAATGCTGTCGAAATGTAAATCCAAGATGGCGGCTGCAATGGGTATCAATTTTTTCATCATGGGTGTCATTTTCATGGTTTTCGAGAGAGTTGTAGCCGATAGGGTTGTCGAAATGTAAATCCAAGGTGACGGCTGCAATGGGTATCAATTTTTTCATCATGGGTGTCATTTTCATGGGTTTCGAGGGTGTTGAAGCCCATAGTGCTGTCGAAATGTAAACCCAAGATGGCGGCTGACGTAGGTACCAATTTTTTCATCATGGGTGTCATTTTCATGGTTTTCGAGGGTGTTGAAGCCGATAGTGCTATCGAAATGTAAATCCAAGATGGCGGCTGCAAAAGATATAAATTTTTTCATCATTGGTGTTATTTTCATGGTTTTCGGGGGTGCTGATGCCGATAGTGCTGTCGAAATGTAAATCCAAGGTGGCGGCTGCAATAGATATCAAGTTTTTCATATTGGGTGTCATTTTCATGGTTTTCGAGGGTGTTGAATCCGATAGTGCTGTCGAAATGTAAATCCAAGATGGCGGCTGAAGTTGGTACCAATTTTTTCATCTCGGGTGTCATTTTCATAGTTTTCAAGAGTGTTGAAGCCGACAGTGCTGTCGAAATGTAAATCCAAGATGGCGGCTGCAATAGGTATCAATTTTTCCATCATGGGTGTCATTTTCATGGTTTTCGAGGGTGTTGAAGCCGATAGTGCTGTCGAAGTGTATTAATCATGTTATACGAAATTTTTTTAATGCGCTTAAGGTATGCTCAATTGGATTTACCAATATTTTTAACTTGTGATGTCGTAATTTGTTTAAGTTCTTTGTTCTGAAGTACTTAACTTCCTGAGTTTTCGTCTAACGAAGTTTGAGTTACGCTCTGCTCACACATGTGTAGTTAATTATTACCAACGGTGTAAGTGTTGTCAATGTGAATTATAGAACCTGTTTTACATATTTTAAAAGTTAAACTTAATTGCAGGTAATTGAAACTTCAGCACAAATTTGAATTAAATTAATGCGAAATTTTCTGTAACGTAGCTTTACTGTCGTTGTTTGCTTAAGAACAAACATTTAAATTTGCATATTTAGAAAGGTGTAGTTACTTACTTTACTTGTTCACAAATTTCTTACACGGGTGGGACCGAGGAGTATTTTTAGAATAGTGGTGACAAACGGACATAAGGTGGACTTTGACCTTATGATTACTTAGCTGCTGTGGCCCATAGACATCTACATTTATCCTAGTTAAAAATTTAAATTTAATCGTAAGAGCTGCTATTTACGCTGGCATTCTGTGAGAGCGTAGTACTTACTCGGTCAAGCCAAACCATTCATGTTTTAAATTAATATAATATAGCTGCAGCGTCGCTCTACCACGTAAATAAAGTCTGTAATTTTTTATGTCGCTTAACACCATGGTTATCATTGTGTGTTCCAGTTTGCAACAGTTGCCAGTGTAATAATATGATCTTAGGCAATTCACCTTAGTCTTCAGGGGTGAAAATACATATTATAAAATGTTGAAAAATAAAAATATCCACATATTTTTTTCCAAACCAGTGTTGAAAGTGTAATTATTTTCTTTATCTATTATTTATAATCTATGTTGCAAAGCAATAGCGATATACAAGAATTCATCATGCAATTTCTTTCTTGAGATTATGATATTCCTTGGTTCGCTTAAGGGAAGGGAAAATAATATAAAAGTAAAAGCTGGTTTTAAAGAACTAAAATTTAACTTAATAAAAAATGCTGGTTAAGTTCTTATATGTAAGGATTTAAATGTGATGATGAGTAATTATAAGATTGAATAAAATACTTTACAAAATTTTTTTTTGAAAAAAAAAATAACCTTAGTACTATATAAATCTAAAGCACATAAAAAATAACAAATCGCTAAGAGAACTGGATAAGAATCTGAACTTATAAGTCTGGTTCACAACGACGCTGTGACACAATTGTCTTGCAGTAATGGATAAAAAATAGTTTACGTCGCGTCTCTCCATATTAATTTTTTGCAATTAAATTTTAAAGTAGGAATCTTCACGATGTAAAGGTATATTATAATACTTTATTAACATCAGCATACTATTACTTAAATTTCGTTACATTTTATTGTTTTACGCTCTCACAGAATACCAACTTTCAGTGTTTGTGTGTGTTTTCATTGTTTCGTTTCGTGTCTGTAAAGAACCGGAGACCCTTTTTGCTGGAAAAGAGGCATTCCATCTTATTTCTCACGGCTGACAACGCATCTGCATTTTATTCGCAAAGGAGGATAGATGTACAACACACCCACCACCAGCCACAGCAACCACTTACCATCAGGTGAAACGTGTGTTCGCTTGTCACCTTTATCCTATAGAAAAAAATAGCGGTGTGAGTATCTCGTTTGGTGAGTGTAGAGAAACCTCGACCCCTTTTACTGGATACGAGGAAAATCCATTTTAGTCCTCAGGGGCTACAACGCTTCTGCATATTGATTGACAGTTGCCACTTGACAGACAGACAGAAAACTAGAGAGACAATTACCCAATGAAGTTGTTGCTTTGAAGTGTCAGTATGCGCGTGCATCGTAAGAACTTCATGGTATCGTTTTTAACTGTCGGTGTGCGCGCGTCGTAAAAAAATCACTCTCATAATTTTTCCCAAGCGACCAAAAGAAGCATAAATTAAAAAATGTCTAAGTGTATGATTGAGGTCATTATTTTAAATTATTATTGGAATACTGTTAGTATTAATCTGTGGGACACACATGACTTTGCGTTCACAAACTGAAATATTAGTTGCACCAAGACCGGAGCCGTTAAGTCTTACCGATTATTCATTAATGCACTCTAATGGGGCGGCATTTTACTTAACTTTGCGGCACGTCTCACACAAAGCAATCCTTAAATTTTGGAACTGGTAAGTAATTTAAGTAACAAACACATTGTTAACGTTTTTCTTATGTAACGAGGATATAGTATAAAAACATAGATATAAATCAAAACTAAAATTGGAAAACAATTTCAGTTGCGGCTGCGGGTACCGAACCGAGAGAGTGCCCACTTCCTGGGCTACTACTATTATCAAAATATTCCAAATCACTAAAAATTGTTACAAATTTTTCAGCTCCCAAAATGCAAAGCGATAAGTAATTTATCTATATTCTCTTTATCTATATTCTAGCAACACCTATTATTCAAGTAGACCTTATTTAATGCAATAATAATAATGTCCTCCAGATCGAATTTCGGTCACGACGGCCAGACTCCACGGAGACTAGCCATCTGGCTGGTTTAGACAGGCAGCTGTGAAGCCAGTCCGAAAAACATTATTAATGTTATTAATTATTTCAGATGTGGATAATTGGGGTTGCAAAAAATTATTTTCACAAACACACCTACGATTATTTTCAAGTAATTGTTTTTTAAAAAAACGTTACTCCTACACTAGGATTTTCTCCTGTATCGTGGAGGCAGTATACAAACATAAATTGCACGAGGAAAAACATCCAGACCCGGAACAATTATTTGTAGGCCATACAAATTACAATTCCGTGCGGGATTCGAACCCGCGGCCCCAGCGCAACAACTCATTGCTAAGCCACTGCGCCACGGAGCCCTAATTATATGTATGTATGTATTTATTGCTTAGTCTTACTTCGCCAGTGACAACAAAAAGATTGTTTATCTTGATTAAAACCGAAGCACATATTAAATTTAACGAATGATTCGCAACAAAGAAATTTCTTCACCTGATCCGAACCCAGCAAGTCCGGCCATTATTTAATCAGATAGTATCAAACTTCACTGGAAGGCTAGAGGAAAGGATATGAATTATTTACAATAGCGTGGCAAAAATTGTGTGAATTATAGGATAATTAAAAGTTTAAAGTTATAGCTTACAATTTTTTTATTGGTTAAAAATTATTAAATTTATTTGATTATCTATAAGGAAAAACCTATTTAGGTGCCAACATCTCGTGCTTTATCGACTTCGCTTTCACAGAATACCAGCGTAAAATAACAGCTTTATGCTACTGTTTTATATAGTGAGTGCACAGTTCCAGTGACTTTCTTCACTGGAAATGAGGCATTCTATCTATTGTGAATCAATTAAATTAAATAATTTTTATACGTGATAGAGCCATGCTGCAGTTATATTATTAGTATAGTTGTAGCACGTATGGGTCGACTCGGCCGGGGAAGGACCACGCTCTCACAGAACACCAGCGTAAAATAGTAGCTTAACGCTGCTGTGTTTCGTATGGTGAGTGTAGAGACCCTGAGACCCATTTTACTGATAATGAGGCACTCCATCTTAGTACTCACGGATGTCAACGCATCTGCTTTTTGATTTTTAATAGAGGATAGATGTAGATGTCTATAGGCCGCAGCGACCACTTACCATCAGGCGGACTGTGCTAAGTACTTTACGTCAGTATTGTTACATTCCGCAACTCATCAAAATTAAATAAATTCTGCGCTTGGGCTCTGTAAACTTTGGTGGTGTCAGTCGAGTTCACTCCTCTCACTCCACTTAGCTCATGTGTAGGATTAACAATTGTTGTACACCATCTTGTTTTATTACATGATTCTCTGTATTTGATTGCTACCTTGCTGTCCTCACTGTGGTGCGCGAAATACGCTGTCTCGGGAGACAGTAGTGTCACTGTGTTTTTGGAAAGTGTATCGGACGCTTTTTGTGGTGCAAAGAGTGTTTAATGCGTAACTCTCCTTCCTGGCTTCCTGGTACTGATATCGGCTATCGTAAGAAGAGTAAAACACAGGCATCGTTTTTAAATTTTGTGTGGCTTGTTTCATGAGGCAACAGCTAGGTACCAACGCGCTAGGTATATAGGTGTTTGTCGTAGCCACACACCTCACCCGCCGTAAGGTGGGGGAGCTTGATACACATATGTGCTTGAATTAGCATAGTAAACAAGATGTCGTCGTTTACAACCGACGAACTAGCCGACTTCTTTAAGTTGAGACTGTCCCAATATTTGGGCTGTGTTTATTGCACAGCGTAATGCCCGTCCCACGCCCAAGACCGCGCTCGAGTCCGCGCCTCTTTATCCAGCGTGTCTATCTATAGAGGACAGCTCTATAGATAGACCCCATAGATACTATTTATGACGGCGTGTCCCCCGCGATCTCCGCGATGTCTTCCAGTGGCCCTTCTCCGGTCTTCTCGGATACCGAATCAGGGTCCGATATGAAGACCGAAACGCTCGTCCCGTGCAAGCCCGAAGGCGAAGGCTTCACCCTCGTTCAGTGCAAAAAACGCAAACGCGCAGCCGCAAAAAAGGCAGCTGAACCTAACTCTGCCCCCTCGTCCCCCACTGCCCTTCAGGCAAAAAATCAAGCCACCGCAGCAGCAGCAGCCTACAGAACGTAGGATAAAGCCGCCGCCGCCCATAATCATCCAAGACAAAATGAAGCATAATACTAGTTGCACTCCAAAAAAAATCTATTTCTCAAAGATACAAAACACTGGTCAGGGCATTCGCATTTTTCTTAACTCGACCGTGGTATTCCGCAGTGTAACAAGTCACCTGCGAGCCCCAAAAATAAAACCACTCCAGACCGCGTACACACCGTACACCGCATCCCCGGGCGGTTCTTACCGCCCAGAACATCGAAAAATACGAGTTAGCCGTCGCTGTTGAGGTAAGCAATGCATGGTGCAGCACTATTTGTCTCCCACAATGTGCAAGACGTTACGCGCACACTGGTGTATTTTGATATTGGTCTTGCCCTAATCACTCCAAAGCCAATTAATATATACTATATCTATGGTTGCCACTCTTCGCAGGCGGGTGGGCAACTGCATTTTATTTTATTTTCTAGTTGTTATTAGGAAAGCGCTGCTGCCCATCCCCTATAGGGTTGATGATATTCTTACGTCGTCACTACACGGTCGATATTATTATATAAATATTAATATTAAATGTATTATATAAATATTCTAAGCAACACTACTGTTCACATATTACTCTAGCATACAAGGAACGTAATTTTGAGATTAAATCTGTAAAACGTGATTTCAAAAGTGAAATTTTTGAAAGAAATTTTTGCATTTAAAGTTATCTTAACGTATGTTAAATGAGACACAGTAACAGAGTAAAGCACACACACATCCGAGGATAATTTTTTATAGTCTGTATTTTAGTTTGAATTTTTACTCTGAAAAAGCAATGTTAACGAAGCTCTTGTTTAAAGATATTGTATTTAATTAATATATTATAATAATTCAATAATTAATAACGATTTCATTGCAGAAGAGTTCACAAGGTAAAGTTCACTTGCGGAAAAATGAAGGCTACCGTCCATATTATACATCTATCATCAATTAATAATACAAATGCACATGCCTTGTCACCCACAAGACTAAGATGGAATGCCTTATTTTCAGTAAAAATGGTCTGCGGTTCTCATCAGAGGTCTCACTAATGTCGAGACAGCTAGATTAGTTTATTACAGTTATTTCCATAGCATAATGTCTTATAGGATTCTGCTATGGGGAAATGTGGCTGATTCAGAAACTATTTTTGTTTTACAAAAGAGGGCCATTAGAGCTTTTGTCAACCTAAAACCGAGAGAGTCTCTTAGAAATAAATTTAAAGAAATAAATATGTTAGGTTTGACCTCTCAGTATATTTACGAAAATTTAATATATGTTCACATAAACAAAGGTAGTTTTAGTAAAAAAAGTGATGTACATTCTGTAAACACTAGGAACAAACACAAGACAGTGATACCAGTTTCCCAATTCCACAGAGTCAGTAATTCATTCATGGGGCAATGTATACGCTATTACAACAGGGTCCCGGGAAGTATGCAGGCCCTCTCTATTAAGAAGTTCAAATGTTTTGTTAAGTTGAAACTGTAAAAGAAGGGTTATAATAGTATAAATGAATACATGGTTGATAATAACCCCTGGGTTGCCGTGTAGTGGCGGTCAAGAATATCCACCACCCCATATCTTCCCGTGGGTGTTGTAAAAGGCGACATAGGGAAACAGGCAGGAGATGGGCAGCAGCATCTTCCTGATAATAGCCAAAATTACAATAAAAAACTGCGGTTGCCAACCCGCTCGCCAAGCGTGACAACAATGGCAAATACCCCCCCTATGAAGAGAGTAACAAGGAGACGGACCCCAGTCCCCGGCGGCCCCACTATTCCTGGCTACGGTGGCGACCATGATAACGGCGGGGCAGAGGGTGCTAACAATCTCCGGTGGAGGTTCGGTTGCCACCTTAGACGACTTGACCTGGCAACGTACAAAGCACGCACCCTGACAAGAAGATTGTGGAGCTGAAAGAAGAGATAGACAGGTTACGCTGGAATATTATAGGTAATCCTCGAATCCGAAAACTTGCTCTATCACCGGGAGGGCGAACATTTGTCCCAGGGAGGTGTCGGATTTATTGTCCACGAGTCTCTCGTTAACAACGTTGTAAAGATCGGGAGTGTGTCGACGAGGGTTGCGTACCTTATACTCAGAATCACCAAACGGTATTCACTGAAGGTCATACAGGTTTTCGCACCAACATAGGCACACCCCGATGAGGAGGTGGAGGAAATGTATGAGGATATCTCTAGAGCCATGCATTCCTCCAAAACCCAATATACGGTGTTAATGGGAGACTTCAATGCAAAACTAGGCACAAGAGAGAAAGGTGAGCTGAAAGTAGGGAAATTTGGAATAGAGCAACGGAACCCAAGGGGCCAACAGCTGGCCGACTTCATGGAGAAAGAGGGACTTTTTATGATGAACTTTTTCTTCCAGAAGCGGCCCCAGAGGAAGTGGACCTGGTCGAGCCCCGACGGTTCGACAATAAATGAGATTGACGTCATTATGACGACCAGACGACAACTGTTCAATGATGTCTCCGTGATCGCGAGGGTGAAGACTGGTAGCGATCACCGAATGGTTAGAGGCACACTGAACCGAAACGTTAAGTTGGAGAGGTCTCGTCTAATGATGTCAACGCTCCGTTCCCCTCGTGCTCTGTTCCAAAGTCCCGAAACCTTTTAACTCGACTTACAAAACCGTTTTCAGTACCTAGAATACTGCAATGAAGTGGACGATATGAATGGCAAGCTCGTGGAAACTGTCCATGCGGTCGAAGCTAAGTTCTGCAAGACCCGCCGCAGAAGAACACAAAAACTCTCTGATCACACTCCTAATCTCATGGCCGTTAGACGGGAGATGAAGCTACATTCTTCAACAGATTTGGCAGTATACAGGTAACTGAACAGACAGATCTCCAAATGCATGCGGCGGCACTTACGCAACTTCAATACAGCTTGTATTGAAGAAGCGATCGAGCGGAACAAAGGCTCCAAAGTCTTTGCCAGAGATCTGTCTGCAAGAGAGAGCCAACTGTCAAAGCTGAAGACCGAGTGTGGCAGCATCGTTTCCGGGGCACCTGAGATTTTAAGTGAGATTGAGAGGTAACAAAGGTTTTAACAGTGGTAGAGCCACGCGG
Organism: Parnassius glacialis; assembly: GCA_033319125.1. Taxonomy (NCBI): domain Eukaryota; kingdom Metazoa; phylum Arthropoda; class Insecta; order Lepidoptera; family Papilionidae; genus Parnassius; species Parnassius glacialis. The sequence goes on along the minus strand of JAVANC010000028.1, from coordinate 3,946,628 downwards.
CAGCTTTTGCTGTCGCACGGATGGGCCGGCTCGAACCGGGGTGATACCACGACCTCACAGAAAACCAGCGTGATGTAGAGGTTTACCTCTGCGTTTCGCTTGCTGAGTGGAGGTGGCCGGAGGCCCTTTTTACTGGAAATGAGGCATTCCATCTTAGTCCTCACGGGTGACAACGCATCTACATTTTGATTTGTAATAGAGGATAGATGTAGATGTCTATGGGCCGCAGCAACCTCTTACCATCAGGTGGACTGTGTGCTCGTTTGTCACCCTTATCCTGTTAAAAAAAAGGTTCTATGGATAGCTGTACACGTCATCGTTGGAGCCACACGCAAGTGTGAGTAACGATCCAAGAGCGAGTCTTATCCGACACTATTCCTAAGATATCCCAGGAGTCAGTCTGAGCGAGATAAGAATGGCTCTCTAGCATCTTAAATACGACAAGGCCCCAGGCAAGGATGGAATTACAGCGGAGTTTCTGAAAGCGGGTGGAAAACCGGTACTGGAAGTCCTTCAGAAGCTCTTTAATTCCGTCCTCTATAGTGGCATTACACTGGAGGCGTGGAGCAGATGTGCGGTTGTCTTGTTCTTCAAGAAAGGTGACAATGCTCTCTTGAAGAACTACAGACCGATTTCCCTTCAGAGCCGCGTCTACGTGCTGTTTTCGAGAGTCATTACGACTCGTCTCGCACGCAGAATTAACGACTTCCAGCCTCCCTCTAAGAAATTTCCACACTTCGGCGGGAGAAGAGTTGTTAATACAATTATGGAAATATCGGCGTTTAGCTGCCCGTACCATTTGATTGCACCTATTCCTGGCTGCTTTAAAAGATGACCAATTTTCTTCATTACGTTCTCTCTTAAAACGAAGAAAAGCTCGATTACGTCTAGTCATTGCTAACCTTACGCCCTCTGTCATCCATGGGGCTGGAGGACGCTTCAATCTAACCTTGTGAACTGGGGCATGAGCATCATAAAGGCTGAGAATATTTTGGTTAAGGATAGAGACTTTATCGTCAACAGTAGTTGCTGCAATAAATGAGGTTAGATCGAGACTAAGAGCGTCATCCCTAAGCTTGTCAAAATCTATTTTAGAAAAACTGCGCAGATGCAGTACAGAAGGGGAACATTTGGGAGGTTTAAGCTTATACGAAGCATAAATCAAGTCATGACGTGAGATGCCCAAAGCAGGTAACTGTCCGTGCATCATCACACGACCAGGAGAAGCAGCAAAGATGATGAGATTCACCTGTTGCAGTGACAAACGGATCTCTGTCTTCAATTTCATCTAACTTGTCTAGTTTTCTAAGAGCTTCTTTACTTAATAAAGCTTTTTTACTTAATAATTAATTAAGAAAAACGTTGTGGAAAAATTGTATGTCTTAGAAATAGAAAAAGTGACAAGTTATAAAGATAAAATCTTCGTACACATGACTTCAATATAAATAAATTCATTTATTGCTGATTTTTTTAAAACCACTGGACTGAATTCGACAATGTTTTAATTGGACTATTTGGAAAGTGTACCCTTTGAAACACATATTGTTTCAAGCATCTTTGTGTAATCCTTGAACATACATAAAAAAAAATTCCGAAGAACTATAAACAACCACCTTTTTGATGTCGGTTAAAAACAAATGTCTAACAGAGTATTGACAAAGTAATCGTATTGCAACGCACGCACACTAGCGCAATTTCAGTTACAGTAGCAGACAGAGAAAATAACAATATTTAATTCTGCAGGCATGGGTCTAACGTTATATTCGCTACTGTTACTGCAGGTGCATCTTGGGTGTAGTAAAACGCAACAGATGAAAATAATTTAAAAGTAAAAAAATTTGTACAACCGACATCAATATAAATTATTAAAAATAACTCAAAAACTATTGGTCAGACTAAGATCAAATTTATATGGGACCACATGTGAAGCACCAACTTTCAAATAAAAAACGAATCATCGAAATCGGTTCACACAGTAAAAAGTTTTGAAGTAATACACATAAAAGAAAAACATACAGTCGAATTGAGTACCGGCTCCTTTTTGAAGTCGATAGAATAAATCAGAAGATGGGCGGCAGCATATTCCTGATAATAACTCAAAATAATAAAAAATCTGCGGTTGACTATAATTATATATCTTAAATACACGTGCTGAAAATAGTGCTTCTGTTGTTTTAACTCTCTGTTATTACGAACTTAGCAATTCAAATGTAACCAATTTTAAATATAACTTAAAAGTTTGCACCAAACACATAAATATGGGTTAGTTTTTATTTTGTTTAATTTTATTTTATTTTATTTTTTTCCCTTCTTTTTTCTGTGTTGTAAACTATGTATATGATTAAATCCACTTGAACGTTTCATTTTTTTTATTGTTCATTTATTTCAGCAAAGTAATAGTTTTAATTACAATATAATTTCTTCATGCCATTAAACACAATTGTGTTTGTCTTGGCACTGCACAGTTTGCTCTTATATATTATTTTACATTATACTTTTATTTACATAATATTGAAATTAACCTTTACTTAAACTAAATATATAGCCATTTTAAAATTGTGTGAAAGAATATTAAACATTTTTTGTGATTACATTATTTTGTATAAACTTTATAGTAGATATTTCTTAAACTATAATTATTTTTTTTGTGGAGAGGGTAGTTTTTGATATTTTTTTACAAGAAACAGTGAAGCAAAAATGTGATTGTTATTGTCCTTGATTTATATGTTACACATAACTCAATGGCTATTGTCTTTGATTGTTCGACTCGCCTATACACTATACTGTAAATTAATTACGCGCATACATACGGTATACATTTTTAAGGAATAGTTTTCTTTTCTTTTGTGATTTATTTGGTTGCACGTTTTGTTTATTTGTCCGTTTTTTTTGCAATATATTAGCATAGATAAATATAAATTATCATGATTATCATTAAAATATATTTTTTTAAGAATTCTAATTATATTAATAATAGAATTACATAATACCGACTAATCATTAACTTCTATATAAATGGGAAGACTGGTCTCCACGACACAGGGAATCCTAGTGTGGAGCCCAGTGATACTGTTTGATATTATAAAATGATAAAATTATGAGACATAAATATGTAACATAACACTAACTAAGTCTGTATCTGTATATTTTTTTAAACTGAATAAATATTTCTTATTCTTCTTATGATATGTTGCATCCGATATTCTCGTTCGCTTATATGCTTTTATTCTGTGAACATATTTCTCAGTATAATCAAATTCTTATTTATCTATCTTTTTTCGGGAAAATAAGTATTTTCCCTTTACATACGTTTACCTACCTCAAGAAGCAAGGCTGAGTGATGTCAAACTCGTGTCACTTTATAGTTTTACACACTTTAATTGTGTATCGACAGACCACGCTAATGCTTTTACACACTTAACGTGTGTGGCTAGAACACTTTAAGTGTGTAAGGCCCCCTTAGCTAGCTATCCCTTGGCGGATACTAAACGAGAATAATGAGAAGAACGACTCATACTACTTCTTGGGTTGAACATGTCCTACACCAGTCCTATACAATAATATAAGAGTAATACTGTAGGTGAAACTGCACTTATATAAGTACATTGCAAAACGCTTCTTTGTAGCTTCCATATTCTCGTTTACCTGTCTATACTATGTTACCGTCATTCGAGATTTTAATTTACAGAGTGACAACACAAACGTTGTTATATATTCTAAAAAAATAATGTTATGTACACATAAGATCTGGCAAACACTCACCTGGGTAATTTCTGAGCTGCCCGACGTTTACTGGGCCCGGTGTAATGTATCTTCTGGCCAAATGTGTCCACTATTGTTCTTTTATCCACGGGTCAGGTATGGAAAACTGCCTTAGTATTCGATGGAGCAGGGAAATGAGATCTTATCTGCTGCTGGCAACGAAACGTGCACGTAATGTGTACCGTCAAAAGCGTTAGTGTTTGCGTTGACGAGGAAGTTGGCCGTTACTAGCGGTCGTTGCGGGTGTAGTTGAAAAAAAAAAGGTTGCTCGCTTCAAAGTAAAAGAGGGCTTGCCAGTAAGAAAAATATTTATTCGAAATGTTACACGCATGATGAAATATTTTCCTTTCAAGTTACACTATTTCTAGTTATAATATTATACCAAAATATTAATGAAAAAAAAGATATCATATACGGAACAAATAATATCCCATTTTAGCCCGCTAAACTATATATCTATTCATTTGTTTAATTGCAACACACATGCACTTTTTGATCTTAGTAATATTTAAGTTTATTACGTGTAGAGCCGACACTCACACAAAATACACTGTCGGACAACCAGACTATCGGTGGCTATTGAATGACTGTATAGTTTAATTTATTTGTTTTTAGTTCCGTATTCGCGTAATTTATTTTTGTTCTTTATTTAAAAAATTCAACTAAGCAAAAAATATATACATAGACACACAATATTGTATATTGCAGCAACGAAAAGCATCCGACTCGGCATTTTATTTTATAGAATAGGAGGCATACGAGCACACCGCTTACCTGATGGATGATGGTAAGTGACTACCGCCGCCCATGAACAACTTCATCACTAGATGCGTTGCCGGGCTTTTTAAATAGAGGAGGGTCTTAACTTGATGATGAAGCAGTGTTGCCACGGCCGCAGCGCTTTTATTCTGTCAGTACCTCATATCACCGAATATAAAATAAAATAAAAGAATAAAGGTAACTATTAATCTTATTCTTAAAATAATTAAAAGTGAGTACTTATAATAATCATATCAAATTATATATCATAATCATATAAAGAGAAAAAAAAAGAAATTATATTCACTCTTTTGTTGTCAAAATTCCACGTATTCGGACCAAACGGTTTGCTTCGTATTTAGAACTTTCTACTGTACCGGGAAGACGTTTAACATACACAATTGGCACACGATTTGAACCCGCGGTCTTGCGACGCTACGTTGAATCGCTTAGCCCCTCCGCTACTTAGCCAAAAATAAAATTATAGGAGTCATTTTTATAGTACAATTATGGGTTACAAGTGAGCACAAAGTCGATCTGATAGTAAGTTTATATCTGATCTGATAGTACTTGTAATAACCTTAGCCCATAGAAAGAACCTACGCCTGTGCTCCATTAAAAGTCCAATCATAGATATGAGTGTTATTTACATACCATTATATCCATAAAAATGCTGCTCCTATTTAAAAAATAGGTAAAAACTTGAGAGCGTATTGTAATATATTGTAACTACGATGTCCGTATTATGAAAACCTTTAGAAAGACCCAACTCCATTCAGAAGTTCGTGCAAATACTTTATGACCTCATTAGTGCAATACAACATTCACTATTTGTCCGTTTCTTTATTCCACCAGTCACGTGCGCAACCCGTACGATCCACAAAATATTTTTACCGTCTAAATTAAATTACTACCCTTATTTCTATCACTCTCCCAAAGCTATACTACATATATTTAAGTCCTGTTTTCTCAACTCACATAGCTTATATGGTTGTATTCCAGATCCAAACCATGTCTCATATCAATATGTCATCACTGGAAACACGTACTGGTTGTACAATCTTGTTTTCAAATTGTGTGGTTTACCGGACTAGAACATGTTGTGTCGGGATCAAGACGATGTTATAATTTAAAACAAATATCTAGTTATTATCAAAACGATTAAAGCCTCATAAGTAATTTTTTGTTACGTTAACTACCGTTTTTGTTAAATATTATTTGAGAAAATTACTTCAGGCAAACTTTGCTTTTAACATCACTTCACCACTTTTCCTTTCACAAACTGCAATTAGGCAAGTTTTAAAAGTAAAAGTTTCAGTGAATTTTGTTAAGAAAACTTATGTTGGGGCTTTAAGACAAATACTCAAATTGTTATGTAAAATTACAGTCAATAACTATGTGGTTGGTTTAACTTACATTTCTTTTTGATATAGAAGAAAGTGACAATCGAGCACATAGACATCTACATTTATTCTACAATTAAAATGTAGATGCATTATAACCCCTGAGGCCTAAGAAATAATACCTTGTTACATGCGTATTTCGTATTTAACACTAATATTTATCATTGGGTATTCTATGAGATACCCCGCCTTGTTGTTGTTGTTGTTGTTTATAAAATGTTTTTATAGGTTAGACGAATATATGAAATATAAAGAAATGTAAAATAATGGTGAAATATAGAAAAACTTATTAATTTTATTTTATTATATTTTCTGCAATTTTTTTTTTAGATACTATACATTTATATATAATCAACTACCTAATTAATTCCATTTTTGACATATATTTATTGTAATTTAAATACTTGACGCTAAAATATTTTTAGTAACTACATAATTATTTTCTTAAATAATTTACCTCGTTAAATTCTAATAATAATATTTTTGTATATTGTAGATATTGCACGCCATTATCTTGGTAGAATGTAAGGTCTCATTAATAAATAACAACATCATAATATTATGTACTACATTCTGGCAATAAATAAATTTGAATTTGAATTTGAATTTGAGAATATTTATGAGACGGCCAGCTGTGAATTTGTAATATGCTGTAACAGTAACCGTATCTGTTAGAACGCGGTCCTTCTCCGGCCGACCAGACCCATTCGTGCTCCTTCAATAATATAGCGGCAGCATGTCTCTTTTTTGGGTCATGTCAAGAACACTTTTTAGATATACTTTTGGCTTTTCTTATAATATCAAAAATAAGCAAAATGGAACTTCAAGTGCACGAGCACGCCCTGACCAGTGCCTCAATCATGTTCTAGAGCGTTAGTACGTTGTTTGCTCTTTAAAGTACACTGCTGGATATGGGCCTTATCCAAAAATATCCTAATCCTCTGTATAGTGTCCTCAAGATTGAATTTTGATCACGGCAGTTAGTCTTAATGGAGACTAGCCATCTGCGCTGGACAGGCTTATGGTACACAAGTGTATGCGCGAACACAGATGCACTATCCACTCCTTTACTCTTAGAGTTCGTTGGGACGATAATTCGATACGACCGGAGCTCCCGCTTCATGGACACCTGCAGCTAACTTTATACAAAGAAACTGAGGTGAGATGCCTCACACACAGAATCTGTAACTATATTGACTCTATACCCTTCAGATTGGAACAAAGCAATGCAATAACTGCAATTTGGCGTCAGAAATAGGTGGTATGGTACCAGACGGACCCCTAGGCACAAAAGGAGCCCCACCATGTAGAGAATATAATTTTTATAATTTCATATTATAAAATTATTACTTCGTTCCTTTTTTTTTTAATTTATTATTAGATAAAAATCGTTACAATCTGTCATGTGATAGGGAGGCTGTCATGCGGGCCCGGGATCGGGCCCGTGAGGAGATGCTGGAGACTCTCGACAGAGATCCGTGGGGGCGCCCTTACAAGATATTGCGGGATAAACTCCGCACCTGGGCCCCCCCGCTGACGCAGAGTCTCCGGCCTCAGCTCGTGGAGGACGTGGTGAGCGCTCTGTTTCCTGCGCGAGGGGAACATCCGCCCCCGCCTATGGCTCCGCCACCTGCGGTGCCGGAAGCGGACTACCAGGACGACGACGACGGCATCCCGGAAGGGACCGGGGTAGACCTGAGAGTGGCGGTACGTAGGCTCAAGGCCAGGAATACCGACCCACGACCCGATGGCTTGCCTGGCAAAGCCTGGGTCCTGGCCTCGGAGGCTCTCGGGCCCCGACTGGAGGGGCTCCTAAGCGCATGCTTGGAGAGAGGCCAATTCCCGCTTCGTTGGAAGACGGGAAAGCTGGTCCTCATTCGGAAGCTGGGGCGCCCTGCGGACTCTCCGTTCGCATACCGGCCCGTGGTGCTGCTCGACGAGGTGGGCAAGTTCTTTGAAAGAGTCATTGCAAACCGCCTCTCCGAGCACCTTGCGGGGACGGGGCCGGATCTTGCGGAACACCAGTTTGGTTTCCGCAAGAGGCGCTCTACGGTGGACGCCATCGTGCGCGTGAGAGCCCTCACGACGGGGGATGCAGTGGCCAGGGGGGGGGGGGGGTTGTTTTGGCGGTGTCTCTCGACATCGCCAACGCCTTCAACTCCATGCCCTGGAGCTGCATTAGGGAGGCACTCCGGTATCACCGGGTGCCGACCTATCTCTGTCGTATAGTCGGGGACTATCTGACGGACAGGGCCGTTATCTACCCCGGTCGCAACGGTGAGTGGAACCGGCGAGAGATGTCGTGCGGTGTCCCACAGGGTTCGGTTCTGGGGCCGCCCCTGTGGAACATCGGTTACGACTGGGTGCTGCGCGCCGACCTCCCTACCGGCGTCAGCGTAGTTTGCTACGCTGACGACACGCTGGTACTGGCACAAGGGGGGTCGTACGAGGCGGCGGCGGAAACTATGACACGCGGGGTTGCGATAGTCGTTGAGAGGATCCGGCAACTGGGTCTCGAGGTGGCTCTGCACAAGTCCGAGGCCATGCACTTCCATGGTCCTCAGAACAGGCCACCACCGGGATCCTCAGCGATGGTAGGAGGGGTATCCATGGGCGTCGAGTCGACGTTGAAGTACCTAGGACTCGTCCTCGACGGCCGGTGGAACTTCGTTGAGCACTTCCGACGTTTGGCTCCCAAACTGGAACGGACCGGGGGCTGCCTTCAGGTGGCTCCTGCCGAAACTTGAGGGGCCAAACGCCTCCTGCCGGAGGCTCTACGCGGGGATTGTGCGGTCCATGGCCCTTTACGGGGCCCTGCTTGGGCGGAGCACCGCCGTGTCCTCGTAGCAGCGATAGGCGGCGGCGACCTCTCGCGTCCGGCCCTGGTCGAAGCCATGGTCCGGAGCGAGACGGAATGGGATGCCGTCACCACCTTCTGCGAAGCAGTGATGCTGGCGAAGGAGGTGGCGGAGCGGGAGAAGGAGAGAGCAGCAGCTTTCCTTCCCGGCCGCCGCGGGAGACGCCCCGGGCGTCGGGGGCTACGTCGTGGCCCCCGGCCAGGCGCGGGCCTGTGGACGGCGAGCAATGGGTAGCTCGCCGTCCGTCCGTCTAACGACGACAGGCCGTGTCGACGGCGCGTTTTGTTCCACGCGCGCCTCAAAGAGCTGTCAGCAGCGTGAAGGGGCCCGCAAGGGCCGACGCCTGCCGGGGCTGCGGGCTATTCGAAAGAGATACCACGGCTCCGGAACGTAAGGGCACTGAAGGAACACGGATGTTTTTTAGTCAGTAAAAGTCTGACACTCCCTTCTGCTCCACCCAGAGCGAAAGGCGTCATTTGATGATTTTCCATCCGCAAAAAAAAAAGGTATGACAACACATCTTCGTTTTGATTCTTAATTAAGGATAGATGTAGATGTCTATTGGTCTAAGCTTCCACTTACCACCAGGTGGACTGTGTCTTCGTTTGTCACCTTTATTCTATAAAAAAAACTATAAATATTTGACTTAGGGGGTACCATAGCAGTCGAATGGCGAATTCAAAGCCACGACTTTCTTAAGCATTAAGCTATAAACACGTATAAAACACACAAGAGGGATTCTTAGAATCCTTAGAGAGGGTCAACCGCGTAGTTCATTTTGTGTACTTATTAATAGTCGAGCTTTATGCTCGTTTGTCGCTCTAACTTTTTTCTAAGAGTTGCTTAGCTAATCGTCGTTTTTTTTGCATTTGTAATGATAAGGAAAAAGAAAATGCTTTGAACTTCAAATATATCTGATAAATAATATCTTTAAAAAGCAACTTGCACAACCGAGAAAAAAGAATGAATGAATTTTAAAAGAATGGCTACAGCGAATGCGGTTCTTTGCGGCAGTTTTTCAAAGCGTAACTTACTCGTACTTTCACTTTACAGACTACTTTAAATAAGCGCTTTCTTGGAAAAGTATGATTTTGTCATTATCTCCGGAATTCGTTGTACTGTGCAAAAGAAACTTCAAAATTATAATTAAGAATATTTATAACATTTGTTATCATTAAGACTGTGCCTTGTTGGCGGCCTATTAATACCATCACCCTTGGGACTGTCGACCAGTATTCAACTTGAAACAAAGAAGGCAGATTCATATTCAGATTATATAGATTCGTTTTCAGTCTGTACTGGCTCCGCATGCGCTACAGACCAGAAAACAGTCCGGCGACGTCATTGTAAACTTGCTGTATGTGTGAAAAAAATAGATTTATTTCTTATTCTAATCGGCATTTTTACTCACTCCGCACGTGAAATTACTCGTATTACAAAATTTTTATTTCAAAATAAAGTTCTGTAGGTTGTTTCAGTTTCAATAAAATTTTTAGTTTCCTTTTCTGTAAAGATAATTTTAATATAACGTTAAACAAAATGTAACATTCTAGCAATATATTAGTACACCTTATTTATTTTAGCTGAGTTTTAATTAATCAAAACTCAATTATTTTAATATAAAAAACTGACGAATAAACAAATGTAGATCGGGTTCTAATTCAAATAAGTTTTACTTACTTATACATCTATTCATACTGAATAGAGCATAAATAAAGGGTCCTGAGCAAGCACGTACAATAGCGTTTTCGATTAGGATATTTTGATTTATGGTAACTTCTGAAATACGATTTGATTTATCGGAATATATGTATATTTATTACATGGTAGAGCCATGCTGCAGCTATGGTTGTAGCACGAACGGGTCGGCTCGACCAGGTAAGGACCACAATCTCACAGAATACCACCTTAAAATAGCAGGTTAATGCTGCTGTGTTTCGTATAGTGAGTGTAGATGACCGAAAACCCTTTGTAATAGAAACGAGGCATTCTATCTTATTCCTCAGGGGTGACAACGCATATGCATTTGATAACCGAAAAATAGAAATCTTGATGTATATGGACCACAGTATATGTGTGACTGTGTGCTCGTTTGTCACTTATATTTTTGAAAAAAAATCCTCAAACGGCTCTTTTAATCCCTGCTAATAATATCAATATTGTCTGAAAAATAAGGAAAAAAATATTTCGAAGACAAGTGAAGTTCGTTAAGAGATGCAACAAGTCGATGGATGCAGTGCCTCAGCCTCTTACTTTCGTTAGAGGTGGCCTATGTTCAGCAGTGGACTTGAAGTGCTGTATTGATGATGATTATGATGATTATTGTATTCGGTTTTTACCGTCACCCAGCCTTAAAACTATGCAATAATTTTAAAATGATTGCTTATACAGCGTTAACACTACACACTGAATTTGAGATATTGAAAATTCCTTAAGCATACATCGGACCATAACTTACTGAGATTTAAGGAAGACGGTAGAAGCCCGTGACCAATGATGCTGAAAACAGTTCTTCAATACCGCCATAATGGGAGAAAGAGGACGAAGTACTTAAAATCACTGGACTATAAAATAAGCAAATTAAACGTAATAAAAACCGTAAAAACTAGTTTCATTTAATGAAATGTATTTAATATAAAACATCAGTAAGCTCAGGTAAGTTTTTGCTTGTAGTTAAAGTTAAAAGTTAATGTTGCAAACTACATATATGTCCCACTGCTGGGCACAGGCCTCCTCTAATTTTTGAGAGGGTTTTAGGGCAAGAAAAGTCCGCCGCGCTGTCCCGATAAGTGTTCACAAACTTCACATACATAGCATCTACTCAGTGACTAGTCTACCTAGTGGACTGTGTGGTCGTTTGTCACCCCCATTCCATTAACAACATGTGATATTCATAACAGCAAAAGTAGGAATTTCTTTAGTTTTAAAATATTGAAGATCCCATGATTTTCAAATAGCAATATCAAATAGAAAATGATCCTGAGACTTGTAGGTCACGGTGCACAATGGTTGCGATAAATTTACGGTTTTCCAACCATGGAACCATGACAGAGAATGGTCTATGAATATTGATGAGCGTTGCTGTGGCGAAATTAGATGCCGTTTTACACCCCTTGTGAATTTCTTTTAAAATTATAAACGTTCGCAGTTTCAGAATTTATGTACAAAATATTACTAATTTAAAATTCTTATTGTCTTCGGAAACAAATAAGGTTGGGTACAAATTAACTTTTTTTAATTAGGAGCCGTGGTAGCTCAGATGGTTAGCGCTCGCTGTAAGTTTCACAATACGCGAGCAACCCGAGTTTGAACCGCACCCCCACCAATGAAATTGTAATTGCCATTTTAAGTGCTGATTTACCACGTGCTCGGCGGTGAGGGATAACATCGTGAGGAAACCTGCATGTCTCAGAAATAAGAAAAAAATATTTCGAAGAAGTGTGAAGTTCACTAACACGCATTGGGGCAGCGCGGCGGACATTTCCTTGCCCTAAAACCCTCTTAGAAATGAGAGGAGGCCTGTAGGCTGTAACTTATAATTTTTTAAACTTTTAATAATTATTTAATAATATATTTATATATATATATATATATATATATATATATATATATATATATATATATATATATATATATATATATATGTATATATATTTATATAATAAAAACGTAAGTGTGTTTGTCGGTTCTAAGGACAAAACCGCAAACACGTTTCTTTCACGCCACGGATCGAAAACTTTTTGTAATTTTAGTGTTGGTAATTTTTTTAGATATAATTTATGGACCGGAGAAGACGCACATGCTACTTTTTATCCTGATAAATTCAAGTTTCTTATGGGATTTATCTGGAGCGTTATTCTGTTATAACTTTTTATACTCAAAAAGCTAAACAAATTTTAATAAAATTTAGGACTCTTAATAATAATAATAATAATGGCGTAGGGAAGTGACGAACCCACCGCCCGCTGACGTAACAGTTAAGTGACAAAACGTAGTAACGTAGCAACGTCAGTGCAGTCAGTCAGCGCCTTGCCAAGAGGTGTGTGCGCCGTGCCTCGGCAGAATTGGGGGGTGCAAAGGTCCGTCTGTGCTTATAGCCGCACCATGAAACGGTGCCGGGCCTGGGCGTCTCCCGTTAATTGACGCCCATACAATGGATGATGGACAATAAAAGAGTACGCAAAGGGCCGCTGCCTGGAGATCGCCAGGGCGCGTCTGGAGCTGGCGCTGGACGCAACAGCATGCGGGTCGCCAGCCAAGCGCGGGGGGCTGCAAGACCACCTAGTGGCCGCCCGCATCCATCATCCCCACCAGAGGGCTTGGTGTCGGCTGGGTCTTCTCGGACTCAGCAAGCGGCACCCGCCGCTGGTGGAACACGTCGCATGCGTTGGACAAAAATGATGAACGCAAACGCATTGCGAGCGAATTTTAGAGTAAAAGGGGAAGAAACTGGAATGTTGGCATATCGGACTCGGATGTATCGCTTTTTCGCGGAGCTGGAGCCATCTGTATTTTCATATTCATGTATCAGAGCAAAACCTGGCAGACTGAGTTCGGTACATCCTGCGCTACAACATATTTGGTGACGCCGAACTCGAACGACTATGACGTGAGGCTGTTCCCTCATCGGATGAAAATGCTACAGCTGGTAATGCGCCGCCACAAATTGCAGAACAATCTGCACACGTCGATGCCGTCGCGGGTTTTCCAGTTGTAGTTAATTCAGACGATGATGGAATGGTCACCCAAGAACTAGAGCAGATGAGGAGTAAATTGGAGGAGGCGATTGTGGAAACGCGCAGTACGCCTTTCGAAAATCGACTGCGACTACCGCGCATACCCCTAAGAGAACGGAATCGGGCTGTCGTGAGGGCTCTTAACCCAATGCTGGTTACCTATTTGGAAGCCAGCCGGGACCTTTGCCAGAAGGACTCAATTCTTCTTGGCGCCGCACTGGCAGTTTGCCGTATTATTGGCGCCGAACTTCCCACGGCTGGACGCGCTACTAGACAAAGTAGCGCCATCCCAGCCTGGAGAAGAAGGATTGAGGACCGTATCGCAAAGGCAAGGGTCCTCATCGGCAGACTGATAAGCTTCAGGTCGGGCAATAATAGGCCGAAAATTATTCGCACCGTCAGAATGGCATTTGCTGGGACAAATATCAATTTGTCCCAGCCGTATATAACGCAAAAACTGACGGAGCGCATAGACGACCTGAAGCAAAGAGTCGCTGCTTGGGGGAAGCGGATTCGGCGATATACCGAGAGGTCGACACGGTTCAACCAGAATCGTCTCTTCCAGAGTGATCAGAAGAGGCTCTATGAATCATTGGAGCGACCAATGATACGTGGAACGGGCCCAGCACCGACACAGGCCGACACTATCGCATTCTGGCGCGGCCTGTGGTCAGAGCCCGTAAACCACAGCGAGGGCCCTTGGACGGAAGTTGTGGCGAGTCAGTGTGCGAATATTACGCCCATGGACCCCGTCATCATAACGCCGGATGACGTAGCTGAGGCGGTCCGTAGGGTCCCGAACTGGAAAAGTCCGGGACACGACGGACTGCATCACTACTGGCTGAAAGGGTTCGTGGTGTGTCACGCTGTGCTCGCCCGACAGTTTCAAGAGGCTCTCGACCAAAAGTCGCTCCCGAGCCTCTTCACTACTGGGATCACTCATTTGGTTCCTAAAGACCGGGATTCCACAGACCCGAGCAAGGACCGCCCCATAACATGTCTACCTACCATATACAAGACACTAACATCCATTTTGAGCGCGAGAATCACTCGTCACCTGAACTCAAATCAGGTGATGTTGCGCGCTCAAAATGGATGCCGGGGCGGTGGTCGTGAAACCAAGGAACCACTCCTCATTGACGCGGTTATTAGCAAGGTGGTTAAACGCAACCGTCGGAACCTCTCAGCCGCCTGGATAGACTACAAAAAGGCATTCGACTCGGTGCCTCATACATGGCTTAAGAGGGTCCTCGAGCTGTACAAGGTTGACTGTACGGTTCGAGACTTCCTCGGGCAGTGTATGGAGCAGTGGATTACGATCTTTTGTCATCAAGGCCAGCGTATGACGGCTGCGGAGAATCACATAAGGATAAGAAGGGGTATCTTCCAGGGCGATTGTTTGAGTCCAATCTGGTTCTGCCTCTCTCTGAACCCTCTCACTACCTTACTGGAGGGTTCCAGGAGGGGATTTCAGCTTCGGAAAGGAGGTACAAAAGTGACCCACCTTTTCTATATGGATGATCTCAATATTATTCGCCTCCAGTCGCTCCCATCTTGTGGAATTGCTAAACATCACTTGTGATTTTAGCAATTCTATTGGAAGGGAGCTGGGGACGAATAAGTATGCGATCCTCCATGTCGAAAGGGGAAGGGTTGCTAACTCTGAGGGCATGAACTTATCTATGCCCATCAGCATAAAGACCCTTTCCGAGGCTGAAACATACCGATACCTGGATATGTCACAGAACATCGGGTTGCCGATGAGCGGGGTATGAAGCAGTCAGTTTGCGATGTGTTTTATGCACGCTTGACAAAAATGCTTAACAGTGTTTTGTCGGCGTTAATAAGACACATGCTTATAACGGTTGGATCATGCCTGTTCTCATGTACACCTTTGGCATACTCAGGTGGACTCAGACCGAAATGAACGCTCTGGACAGAAAAGTCCGCACTATAATGACGTCTCACAGAATGCATCATCCGAGATCGTCGGTAATGAGGCTGTACTTGCCGCGGAAGCATGATGGGCGCGGCGTTTTAAGCGTGCTTACCCTGCATATCGCGAATTGTGCAGCCTCCGTAATTATTTTCTGGCAAGAGCGGATGATCCATTCTATAGGGACGTTATTTTTTGTGATAAAGGACTTACCCCTCTATGAAAGGAGAAGTCCACGGGAGGTTCTACAAGGCTCTACATGAGCCTTTCGTAGATACAGTTGCTTCCCTCCACTGGCTACGTTTTGGTGACCTCTTCGGGGAAAACGAGGGTTTTGTCTGTGCAATACAGGATCAGGTTATTAAGACCAACAACTATTGGAGATACATCCTAAGGGATGGCACCGTCGACACTTGTCGAGCTTGTCGCCATCCCGGTGAATCACTTAGGCATGTCATCTCCGGTTGTCCGGCACTTTCTTACTCTGAGTACTTGAATAGGCATAACCTAGTAGCCAGGATTCTACACCAGGAGCTCGTTCTGAAATATGGTCTCGTGTATCGGAAACTGCCTTATTATAAGTACATGCCGGAAGCCGTGCTCGAAAATGACCGCGTCAGACTCTACTGGGACCGGGCCTTAATCACAGACAGGACCATTCTTGCGAATAAGCCTGATATTGTGCTGATGGACCGGGCACAGTCAAGGATATTTTTGGTCGACATTACCATTCCTTATGACGAGAACCTCGTGAAAGCCGAAACAGATAAGCGAACAAAATATCTGGACCTGGCTCACGAGGTAACCGACATGTGGGGTGGACTGCCGACCGAAATTATACCTGTAGTCGTTTCTGCGAACGGGTTAATCCCAGTCAGCCTCTCGGGTCATTTGAGGCGACTGGGACTCCGTGACGGACCGCTTCAAGCTCAAATGCAGAAGGCGGTGCTCTTCGATACCGCCCGCATCGTCCGCCAGTTTCTTTCCCTTTCCCTCTTACCCTCGGCCGTTTGGTCTCCCCTGCCGAGGGCTTCCATCTGGTTGGGTTTTTATTTATTTATGTATTTTTTATGCATTTATTTTATTTTGTTGATATTTATGTATGTTTATCATTTTTATTAACAATTATATATTTATATAGCCCAACCAGTTGAGTAAACTATATAGATGCCCAAAATAATAATAATAATAAAAATTGTGAAAATTAAACAATACATCAGGAAAATTATTAGTAATATAAGACATTAAACGAAATAACGTTTTATTTGACGCGACAATCACGAGAGAGAGAGAGAGCAGCGTTACAGACAGCAACCACTGAAGTTAATTTTTATTTTTAATTAAGCTTACACAGGCGTAGGAAATCGTTACATTCAGCCTAAATTAACACATAAGATACTATTTATCTCGGAAAAATACAGTTTCTACAGAGGCATGCTGAAGCTGCATTATAGCTGCAGCACGAACAGGGCGACTGGAACAGAAAAGAATCAGGATTTCCCATAAACCGTTTTGCAGGAAATTATTAATCATTATGTTATGTTATGCTTTCTTGTTATGTTGTCATCATTTCATCATCATTACAGACCTTCACAAGTCCACTGCTGAACATAGGCCTCCCCAAAAGAATGCCACAAAGCACGGTCCTGAGCCACCTGCATCCATCGACTTCCTGCATATCTTACCAGGTCGTCACTCCATCTAGTGGAGGGACGCTCTTTACTTCGTCCGTCGGTACGAGGCCGCCACTCGAGAACCTTTTTTGCCTATCGGTTGTTAGTTCTTCGAGCTATATGGCCGGTTCATTGCCACTTCAGCTTACTAATCCGTTGGGCTATGTCGGTCACTCTGGTTCTACTGCGGATATCCTTATTCCTAAGTTTATCACGCAGAGAAACTCCGAGCATAGCCATGTACATAGCTGGCTGAGCGACCTTGAGCTTCCTCATCCAGCCAGCAGTGAAGGAAAACGTCTCAGTTCCATAGGTCATCACTGGCAACACACCTGACTAGAAGATGTGCCGTAATTTCCCGAACGCTGCCCAACCGAATTGAATCCGTCGATTGACCACTCGGTCGAAGTTGGACTCACCTTTTTTTTTACATGGGGAAATGCCTACGCATACCCGCCTCGCGGGGGCAAGGACGGGTTATGTCGGACTCGCACCGACTAAAACCCCATGGTGTTCCACCCTCGTCGCATATTGGCAGGGCTACGGGAACGCTTTCGCACACTTCCGCGGCCCCACCTGCGCTGGCCGCCCCATGGTGGCCCCTCCTCGGGTGAGGACTACTCCTCCTCCATCTCCCTATACCTGAGAGGTAAGGCGCACCAGAACACATGGCGCGCCCGCCTCCTCGGCCTCCAATTTCATGTGCGCAACGGACGCCTCCGTGTCCGATGCGCGAAGGCCATGGGGCCAGGAAAAACTAGCTCTCAGAAGCACCAGCCTTCCTGACCCCAGCAGCGGATCTGGTCTATGGCTCCGCCGCTAACCAAGGTTCGGCTGCGGAGGGTAGGGAGAGCGGCGCCTCGCAATACCGACACTCCTCTCCCGCCGCAGCCCCACCACCACCGCATCAACGGTGCGGCCCCGTTTGAGTCGCGGAGGATAGGGCGAGTGGCGCATCGCCATACCAACACTCCTCTTCCTCCGCGACTCCACCTCGGCTGCAGAGGTAGGGGTGGGGAGGACACCCATCTCGCAGCAGCCCACCGACACACATCCGAAGTGGGCTCGTCAAGCCCACTCGGAGTGGCCACCTCGGGCCAGCCAAGGGGTTCCTCTTTGTTTACCGCGGTTGACCAAGCCGCGGCTACTAAGCCCCCCCGCCACGGCAAGGCGGGAACCCGTTCGGGGGGGAAGTTGGGCTCACCTAGCTTAACTATTTGTTCCAGGTAAACATACACGTCAACAACTTCGTGCTTAATGCTCCCAACAACTACCGGCATAGGTGTGACATGGACATTAAAACATGATTTTTGTTTTGTCCATATTCATCTTAAGACCTATCCATTGAGAAACACTATTGTTGCAATTCTGCCATAAGGGCTATATCGTCGGAAAATCGAAGATGAGTGTTGGTTTTTAACAAAACATAATTTAACTTAGTTTTATTTACCACCATTAAACCGTTACCGTAATTAATGGATATATTGTAAATAAAATAATTGCCTGTCTATTTTAATTGCATAATTAATAATTGCAACAGTTATTTCATGTTACAATCAAATGTAAGCGAGGTAAAATTTATGTTGGAGAAATTAAATTAAAAGCAACAAACATGAGTCTGTAAATTGTGAGATAGCGATAACAACCCCTACAAAAGAGATTTAATATTCACTGATATATTTCGAATCTTGGAAAATTTAAAACTACTTCTTATTATTGATTGTTCGAATTAATTCAATTGATTTTTAGAGATATTTCCTACCTCACCTATTGGTTTTGGGTGGAGTTTTTTTTGAAATAATGACGCTGCCAATTACCGATAACTGAGCAGCAGATTTATTTATTTAACAAAAGTTTACATGTTAACAGAGGCCTCAACTATGAATGAATGAATAAAGTATATTGTTTGCACATTGTACACCACGAACAAATATACAAATGTCATAACAAAAATCAGATTATAATATGTACAATTTGGCGGCCTTATCGCTACATATCGATCTCTTCCAGACAACCAAAGGTGTAAAGTAATACAAACAATGAATAGGTAGGTGGTAGGTGGTGCAATAGAAATATCCAAATAATAAATGCAAAAAAAAAGATATAAATAACTAAGTAATACATGAAATAATATAAAATACTAACACAATAAAAGATAAAGTAAAACATATAATATATACATATACATACACATATACACATATACATACATACATATATACATATACATACATATACACATATATATAAACATATATACATAAATATACACGCAACACATATATATATCAATATACATATATATACAAAATTCCTCAAACAATAACATAAAGCTGATAGATATAATAAATACATAATCACACAATCTATCCTAACGGTGTCCGAACGATTGAGACAAGTAACGCTCTTTAAGTAATCGCTTAAAGATAACAATAGTTTGTGCCTCACGTATATGCAAAGGTAGGGCATTCCAGAGTTTAATAGACTGGACAGTAAAAGATTTATTGAAAAATGATGTATTGTGAGTTGGTACACTTAAAATGAATTACCTAGAAGAGCGTAAAGGTTCCCCCGGAAGCCCCACAAAATAAAACTTCTCCTTTAGATAGGGAGGAGTAGAAGGGTGAAATAATACACATCACAAAATAGAAAGTATATGCATGTTCCGGCGAAGTCGGATAGGTAACCACTTGAGACGTGAGCGAAATTGGGAAATATGGTCAAATTTGCGCAATCCAAATATGAACCGAATACTAGTATTTTGAAGTCTCTCAAGCTTATTTAGCTGGTCCTCAGTTATGTCTACATAGCTTGCGTCAGCATAGTCAAAAATCGGAAGGAGAAGAGAATGTGCGGGCATAATTTTTGTAGGAATGGGAAGAAATGATTGAAGGCGACGCAGTGAACAAAGAGCGACAAAAGTTTTCTTACTAACTGAGGTAATCATTCAGTTGGCGTATCCAATTTAAGGAATTATCTATATAAATACCAAGATTTTTCACATTGTCAAAGTAAGGGATAATAACTCCATCGAATACGATAGGTGGTACAGAGAACCAGTCAATTCTTGAGATAAAGCTTTGGCTACCAATAATGATAGCCTGAGACTTTTTAGGATTAACATTTAGGCCATATGATTTACTCCACTCGTGAATAAAATTTAGATCCTTATTTAATGTAGCGATTGCATTCGGCTGTTAGGGTCCTGGGACGTGGTTAAAATGAAAGTGGACTGTATATTCTTATTTTTTTTATAGAATAGGGGGCAAACGAGCATGCGGCTCACCTGATGGTAAGTGACTACCGCCGCCCATGAACAACCGCAACACCAGGGGAATTGCAGATGCGTTGCCGACCTTTTAGAAAGGTGTAAACTCTTTTCTTGAAGGTTCCTAAGTCGTATCGGTCCGGAAAATTCACTGGTGGTAATTGATTCCACAAGGAAGTCGTGCGAGGGAGAAAACTTCTTCTAAATCGCACAGTCGTGGACCGCCAATCATCCAGATGGTATGGATGGTAACGCGAGTTTTGTCGCGATGTGCAATGGTGAAAATGAGCGGCTGGAATTAGTCCGAACAATTCCTCAGAGCACTCCCTGTGATAAATGCGATAAAATACGCAAAGAGATGCAACATCTCTACGCAGTGCCAGTGTATCGAGCCGATCAGAAAGAACTCGGTCGTCGACGATTCGAACCGCTCTGCGCTGGATGCGGTCAAGTGGAAGGAGCTGGCACTGGGGTGCCCCGGCCCAGAGATGAGAATAGTATTCCATGTGGGGCCGAACTTGCGCTTTGTAAAGTTGCAAGCGATGTGCCGGCATGAAATACTGTCTCGCTCTGCTGAGCACGCTAAGCTTTTTAGAGGCCAATTTGGCCTTCCCTTCCAAGTGACCACGAAACTGCACACTATTCGATATGGCGACGCCAAGGATTCCGATACTGGCTGAGGCAGTAAGGGGAGTGCCTTGAAACTGAGGAGATACGACAAAGGGGTTCTTTTTAGCGGTAAACGCGCAAACTTGTGTCTTCTAGGGATTGAACTGGACTAGATTTAGTCGCCCCCAATCCGAGACTTTGTTAAGTAAAGACTCGACTTCAGACACAAGTTTGTCCCGGTACTCGGCGACGTTTTCCCGAGAAATATTGGCACGGCCGGTATATAAGGCATCACCAGTGCTGTCGTCCGCATAGCAATGAATGCTGCCAGTTAACAACATATCATTGATATGCAGGAGAAACAGCGTTGGTGATAGCACGCAGCCTTGTGGAACACCAGCGTTGATAGGCTTGAAATCAGAGCATTCACCGTCTACTACGACCTTGATGCTCCGATCAGCAAGGAAACTGGTGATCCATTTGCACAATTTCTCGGGAAGCCCATAGGAAGGAAGCTTCGAAAGAAGCGCTTAAAATCATCAATCATCCGTACTTTACAATAACCCGGTCTACTTAATAAAATTATTATTATAAATTAAAATTAGTGTTGTCGTCCGACCGCGATGGAGTATCGTAAAGCGAGTCGCCGCCGCGTCGCTGCCGCTCGACGAGACGTCGACATCTCGTCCTCCCGCGCGTCTCTCCCCGCGCGTACATGCAATCGGTTCCCAACATGCTCCCCGGGTTGAAGTGTGCAGAGAACTTCAAAAATCTGGAAGGGGACAGATTTTATTAAAGGCCCTTCGAATTGTGCCTCTCCTTGTCTTCAACTCGGCGACTCTGGAAACGCCGTCGCTGCCAGGATAGAGCTGCATGACTCGTCCTAAGGACCACATCAATGGTGGGAGAGCTCTTTCCTTGACAAGAACAAGAGATCCCAATTTCAGGTCCTTGGTCGGCGACTGCCATTTTACCTTTTGCTGGAGTAGAGTGACATACTCTAGTAGAAATCGGCTCCAAAAGTGCTGCTTTATAAACTCGATTCTCTTGAATCGATCAAGGCGGGTTATATACGCATCACCTATTTGTGGTTAAGGGATAGCAATTAGTGAGCGTTCAATCAAAAAGTGGACAGGAGTCAATGCGGAGAAATCTGAGGGATCAGTGGAAATAGGGGTGAGGGGCCGAGAATTCAAAACAGCCTCTATTTGAGTGAGGCATGTAGGCATTTCCTCATAAGTTAAATGAGTGGTTTGTAATAAACGCTTAAGATGGTGTTTTGTAGAGCGTACTGCTGCTTCAGCTAAGCCATTAAAATGAGGGGTATAAGCGGGAACAAAGAGCCATTTGACCTTCAAGTTCCGATTGAAGAAGAAATTGAGCCAGCTCGTTGCTTGCACCGATAAAATTCGAACCGTTATCTGACGTGATGCTCTTGGGCTTTCCGCGACGGGACACAAAGCGATTTAAAGCGGCTATATATGCTTCGCTGGATAGTGCCGTAACGAGCTCAATATGACAGGCTTTTACCGAACTGCAAATAAAGATTGCCAAAAAAGATTTAATAAGTTTACAACCTCTGCCCTTACGGTCTGCTATCAACACTGGCCCGGCGTAGTCGACGTTGCAATGAAGAAAGCGAAACTCTAGTTCGGTACGCGAGGCGGGGAGCTGGCCCATGATGGGCTGAACAGTTTCCGCCCTGTACCCGAAGCATCGCATACATTTGTTAACTGTAGCTTTAGCTAGGTTTTTGCCACCTAAAGGCCAATAAGTTTGCTTAATATTTCCTAACAGAAGTTGTGGCGGTGCATGTAAATATTTTAAATGAAAATGTTCAAACATAAGCTTAGTGAAATGGTGTTTGCTGCATAACAAAATTGGGTGCTTTGTGTCGTAATTGTAAGGGGAGTTATCGAGTCTTCCACCAACCCTTATTATGTTATTAGCATCGAGAAATGGGCTTAAAGCTATAAGTCGATTTTTGTTAGGAAGCGCCTTTCCAGCTTTAAGAAAAGTATATTCGTCAGGAAACATCTCAGATTGAGATTTAAGAATAATGAAATTTAAGGAATTTTGAAGCTCTTGAACTGAAAAATGTTCTTTCATTTGCATTTTCGGGTTCTTACAGTTGTAAATAAATCTTTGTAAATATGCTATAGTGATTTGTAAGTTTGTTAAATTAGATTTGTTTTTGATTAAGTTAGATTTTAAGTCTGCATTAGAATTGTTAAGCGCGAAGGAACAAGTAATCAACTCTGGTAGATTCTGTTTCACGCCGACGTTGGACATTTGTGGCCAATTAGTTTCAATGTCTGTTAAGAAAGGTGGCCCTGACCACCACAATTCTGAACCGCTGATGAGGTCAGCCTTCAGCCCACGGGAAACAAGATCCACCGGATTGTCCTTCGACGGTACGTAGCTCCACGTGTGACCCTCTATGCATTCCTGAATTTCATGTACACGATTCCTTACGAAACTTTTAAGGTTAGTAGGTGGTGTTTTTAACCACCCTAAAACAATAGTTGAGTCACACCAGAATCTACACTTGCTGATATGTAGTGTTAAAGAGGTTAATACTCTTTTACACAGTCTTGCAGCCACTAACGATCCGCAAAGTTCCAGGCGCGGAATAGTTGTTGGCTTTATTGGCGCTACCTTGCTCTTGGAAGTCAAAAGTTGTACTTTGATAGAGCCTGATGCATCTATAGAGCGAATGTAGACGCAAGCCCCATATGCTCGCTCAGAAGAGTCCGAAAACACATGAATTTCATGGAATATTGAATGGTCTTGAATTACCCACCGAGGAACCTTTAAGTAGTTAAGAAGTGGTAAGGTGTCGGCGAACGAAAACCATGAACGTTTTATTTCCGTTGAAACCTCATCATCCTATCAGCATCGTTCGATCCATAGCCTCTGCATGATGAGCTTTGCTTCGATGACACAGTGGCCCACGAGACCCAATGGGTCGAAGATCTGACTTATAACGGAAAGTATGTGACGTTTTGTCACTTTGTCACGAAGTTCGATATTGATTGAAAATGACAAAATGTCTAAATCGCAAATCCAATTTAGACCTAAAGTTTTAGAAGAAACATTACTATCGCTGTTTGCTATGTCTAAGACATTATCTGATTGTAATGAAGATGAAACGTGATGTAAAATTAATTTGTTGTTTGATTGAAATTTGCGTAAATTGAAATTTGCAGTTTTAAGTGTATTAATAACTTCTTTGCACAGCTTGATAGTGTCGTCAATAGTCGACGACCCGCCTAAATAATCATCAACGTAAAAATCGCGTTGAATCGACTGCTTTACGTCGCTATGGAGAGCACTAGATGCTAAGCTCACCAAACACTTCGTGGCTAAGTATGGGGCAGACGCCGTACCATAAGTCACTTTGTTTAAGGTGTACGTTTTAACGGATGTGATGAGTCATACCTAAATATGATTTGTTGAAGTGAGCGTTGGGCGGGATTAAGCTCAATCGCTCTGTACATTTTCTCTATATCTCCAGTAATGACGTATTTATGCTGGCGAAAACGTAATAAAATAGAATAAAGGTCTTCTTGTACAGTCGGCCCTACCATTTGAATGTCGTTAAGCGACAATCCAGAACTAGATACGGCGGAAGCATCGAAGACTGTGCGAAGCTTGGTGGTAAGGCTGGACTCACGGATGACTCCGTGGTGAGGTAAAAAATAATTGACCTGTTGTAAATCGCCAAATGAAGACTATTTGTTTACAGTCATTTGACCTAGGCGTTCATATTCGTGCATGAACTCCATGTACATATCCTTAAAAACAGGCTCCCGAAGAAATTTGCTCTCTAAAGATAAGAAACGGCATTTGGCCATTTGAAAGGATTCTCCTAAGATTGACGAATCGTCCTTTAGCGGCATGGAGACGACAAAGCTACCGTTCTCGCTGCGTACGGTGTTTGTTAAAAAGCTCTGCTCGCAGGCACGCTCCTCAGGAGACAAAGAGTGTTATGCTGCCACAGTGTCTAACTCCCAAAAACGAGTTAAGTCTGGATTGGAATCCTCGCTTATAAAGTGACAAACGGGAGACGAAGATGGTGCCTTAAGACGGGCGACATGCTCGGACACCAGCCAACCCAGTTTTGTCTCATATAACTTAGGCTGATTTTTGCCCAAGTCAATGGAATTATTACATAAGACGGACCAAAATACTTCGGCACCCACTAAGATGTCTATAACCGACGGTATGTTAGGGTCGGCTAAACTTATTCCCATCGGAAGAGGAATATTTTGTATGTCTATGAAAGAAGACGGTAAAGCTTTAGTGATCTCAGGCAAAATAAGGCAGTCTACAGTAAGGCTATAGTCATTATGAAGCGACTTAATTTTAAGGCTGCAAGACTGTGTAATATGAGATAAATTACTGTTTATACCTGTCACCGTGGAGCTCACGCTACGTCGCGACAAACCCAGCTTACCGCAGAGCGATTGCGTAACGAAGTTAGCCGTGCTGCCATTGTCAAACAGCATGCGGGCGGAGTGCGCGGCGCCGGTGCCGTCCAGCACCTTTACCAGCGCTGTGGAAAGCAAAACAAGCGGAGTAGCTACCTGCTTTGACTCGCTTGAATTTGCGAAGTGGTTAATGCTGCTGGTTGATGGCATAGCAGGCTCAGGGATCGGCTGTAGCTCATGCAAGTGCAATAGCGTATTATGCCTTTTCTTGTAATATTTACATGAGGATAAATTGCAATTATTTTCTAAGTGCCCAGGTCGTAAACAATTAAGACAGACGTTTGACTCTTTAGCCTTTTGTATACGAATTTCAATAGGAAGGGCTCTGAATGTTTCACAGGTGAATAGAAAGTGATTTTGATTACACAATGGGCATTTAAATATTTTTTTATTAAATAAGTTGTTTTTTTTATTGAAGTTTTGTTTTTCCCTTTGAGTGTTTGTAGCTATAAGTAAATTTGTATTAGTTTTGTAAGTTTCATATTTTTGTGGTTTATTTTTACTTTCTTGAAAAGTCTCCAAAAGGTCTGCCCTATTGCTGAGAAAAGTCGTAAATGTTTCTAACGAAAAAGGATTATTAAGAGTATTTCTATATTCTTCCCATTCTCTATGAGTGACACTATCAAGTTTTTCAGCCATCATGTGAATTATGAGTGTATCCCAATGCTGTGTCGGCTGGTCTAGGGTGGTCAAGGCGCGAAGATTTTTATTCGTAACGTCAATAAGGCGTCGAATACCCTTGCAGGATTCATTGAGTATATGCTCCACATTAAATAGTTCCCTTAGGTGGTTATTAACCAGTAAGCGTTTGTACCTGCTACACAATAAGTTCCACGCAGAATTATAGTTTTCGGCTTTGAAATCTAAGTTGTCGATAACAAGCAAAGCGCTACTTCTAAGAGACGCGCGAAGGTAATGCAGTTTATTAATGTTATCAATATCTTGTCTCGAATGTATTAAAGATATGAAAGTGTCCCTAAACTCAAGCCAGTGTTGATAGTGACCGTTGAAGACTGGTAAATCAATTTTGGGCAATCTGACGCAATTGGATTTAAAGGCACCTGTTTGCTGTAAGCTTGCATCCTCGTAGCTCGATAAGGAACGATTCAGCGGCTGCTCGCATCGCCGCGCGGGCCGCGCGCATAGCACGCTACGCGCCACCGCCACCAGCGAGTGGTACTGGCCCTCGAACTCCTCGCGCTCTAGCTCTTGAGCATCACTGTCGTCTGAAAGCACCTCGATCTCGCTCTGTAATTCGTCATATTGCGCGTATAAGGCATCGAATTTTTTAAAACGACCTTCTAAGTCTAGCAGTTATAAATCGCTAGGGGGGCCGCCTGATTGCAATACTTTTACGTATTTATTAAATTAGTAACCATAGATTTAATACAACTACGTAATTTAATTATTTTTTGTATTTTTTCTTCGGCCATGACAAAGCGGTAATTAAATATTTAAGAGAAACAAAAGTTATAACGCAAAAGTAGTTATAAAATGCAGCGTGAACTTGACCTTGGTGTGCGAACAAAGGAACAGATGGGCAAGCGGCGACCCGGCCGGCCGGCTCAGGTAGATATAGATAAGAAGCGAGCGATTTGCGTAAACAAGATCCCGTTATTCGAGCGCAATGCTGTTGCTGGGCTTATACAATAATTTGATTTTAGAAGTAAGTACGTGTTATTATGGAAGAGATTAGATAGTGTTTAAGCATATATGACCAAAGCACTCACTAAAAATAAAGGCTATTTTAAATTTTAATATATGAAAAAGAAGGAAAAGATCACAGGAATAATTGGAACGGGCTCACCAATGACTAAACCTTTCACCAAGGTGGTAATCGTCGATTATGTTGATGATTTCCTGTGTTTAGACGATGATTCAAACTTTCGATGGGTCCAAAGTCCGTGGCACGGTCGAATTCAAGATGGTTCCCGGCTCACGAGCATGCGAGTTGCTTTGAAGGATCTTCCGCAGGATGTGATGGTTCACGAAGGCCCGTGCAGAAGTATAATTTCGCAGCTGAAGACCACACTTAAGAGCTCGGAGACGTGGCGAAGACCGTATTATGTAAGACGGTGAGAATCCTAAAGGACCAATGTTAGGGTCCTGGGACGTGGTTAAAATGAAAGTGGACTGTATATTCTTATAGGGCTGAAATAATCATCCGTACTTTACAATAACCCGGTCTACTTAATAAAATTATTATTATAAATTAAAATTAGTGTTGTCGTCCGACCGCGATGGAGTATCGTAGAGCGAGTCGCCGCCGCGTCGCTGCCGCTCGACGAGACGTCGACGTCTCGTCCTCCCGCGCGTCTCCCCCCGCACGTACATGCGACCGGTTCCCAACATCGGCAAATTCTCAAGAGTTGACTGGTTGTAAATCTGGACATCATCCGCATACATGTGGTAGAGAGAAGATATTTTATGAGTGATTGAATTAATGAAAATGGAAAAGTGTAAAGGTGACAACACGCCGCCCTGCGGCACACCTGCAGTAATATCACACCAAGATGAGTGAGTTTCATCGACACGAATACACTGCCGACGGCCACTGAGATAACTTTGAAACCAGTCAATTACTGATGGAGATATGTTAAGGGAACACAACAGACTCAACAGTATATCGAAGTCAACAGTATTGAACGCATTACTGAAATTCAGCAAGGTCATGACTGTGAGTTGTTTATTATCCATACCCTACCGTATGTCATCAGTAACTTTGATTAAGGCAGTAGCCGTACTATGACCAGGACGGAAACCGGACTGTAAGGAATTCAATCAATTGTGCTTATTAAGGAAAAGGGTCAGCTGTTGGCAAATAAGTTTTTCAAGGACTTTAGAAAGGAAAGGTAAGATCGAGATGGGATGGAATTCAGAGAGGTTGACGGGATTAGATCTCTTTGGAAGGGGTATAGTATGAGCACTCTTCCCGGCTTGTGGGAATTTAGAGGAAGAGACACAAGCATTGAGTAAATAAGTGATAATGGGAGTAATAACATCAAGAAGAAGAACAATCATATTACGGCATATGTTGTCGCTACCGGCAGCATTTGAGGAGATGGATAATATGGTCTTCTTAACATCACATTCAGTAAACTGACTAAAAACTAACGGAGGATAATTAGGAGTCAGAGTTACAGAAAGCGAACGAAGTGTTTGCAGTTTATGTTCGCTATTAAAAGAGTTAGAAGGATTAGAAAAATGTTGATTTAATAGTTCAAAATCAACACTAGGAGGTGAAGCATTTAGGGATGATCTACCAACTCCAACTGTTTTGAGAAACTTCCACACCCTAGATGAGTCGCCGCTCACAACTGATGTATGAATATGGCGTCGTTGCGCATCTCTACATAATGCGTTGCATCGATTCCTGATTTTGGCATATTTCCTTACGTTTTCCTCTGTTTTATTCCTCTTAAGCTTTGACAATGCCGCATTCTTCTGCAAAATAAGCTTCTTCAGATCATCAGAGAGCCATGGAGAAGGTAGGTGTTTAAGTCTCACATAATGCATTGGCGCGTGAACGTCATACAGCTGAGTGAGAAGAGAACAGAACAGTTCCACTTTATTGTCAATGCATGGAGCTCTCTCGATCACTGACCAATCAATATTATAAGCATGTTCACAAAGTTGTTCAATATCCATTTCTCCAAAATTACGTCGCAGAACTAATTTAGGTTTGATTTTAGGAGGGCGGAGTTTATACGAAAGAAAAATTAAATCATGATAAGAGAATGCATCAGCAGGACACTGTCCGTGCTTGAAAACTAAATTGGAAGATGATACCATTATTAAGTCAAGAAGGGAAGGAGTACTGTTAGGAAAGTTATGAGTAGCAGAAAGGGGTAGGATTTGCATATTACACGCTTCAATTATAGCTTCAAGTTTTATAGATCGATTGTCGCCTTTAAGCAAGCAGGCGTTAAAGTCACCCATCAAAATAGTGTGACTATACGTAGGGACTAGTAATTCTAAAAGAGATTCGAAAGAAGTAAAATAATTTACAAAAAGGGAGGGACTATAAAAAACTTCAAGTAGGATTTTATTCTGAGACAGGGAGACCTTAACCAGCAAATGCTCAGCAGAATCAACAGGAGGTGGTTGACTTGACGAACTTACAATTTTAAATAGAAGGTAGGATCTAAGATAGATCGCCACGCCCCCATCACTCCTATTAGTGCGATCATTTCCAATTAGATGAAACCCAGGCAAAGAATAAGAAGTGGAAGGCAGACAGGGTTTTAGCCAAGATTCTGAAACTAAAATGGCGTGAATATTTTGGGATTCAAATGACGCAAGCATGTCAGGATAATGAGCCAGAATGCTTTGGGCGTTAATATGAATAGCATTAAAGTTATTCACACAGTCTGAGAAAAAAGAATTTAAGGTAATGTTGAGTGAAGGAGAAGCAGTTGTACTGTGATAACTATCATCACTAAGTGTCTCATCGTCCGAAGACAACGATAGAAACAAATCCCTGTCGTAACAAATGTTTGAGGAGGTCATAAATACTAAATTAAAATATAAAATAAATTCTTATATACACTAAAAAAAATATATATACAGGGTATTTTTGGAACGCTCCCGAAAACTAAGACAGGCGATAGCACCAAGTATACCTTTGATCATGGGTCACAAATAAATCCGATACTGATGAAAAAAAAACATCTTTTTACAACGTTTTATAAATTTTATTCACGCGCCATCATGTTAGTACAGCTAAATGAAACGATAATTTCATAAAAAAAATCATGAAAATACTGAAACATAAAACCAGCAGTGGAATAACTCAATTCATATCAGCTGATTAAAGTCAATGTACGCGCGAACGCAAATTCGCGCGGTCCGCAACTAGCGGGCCATACCACAATACCTTATAATTTACAACACTTGTCTAAATACCTAACTTATCTACTTAACCTACTATTTTGCCACTGTACTTGTCTCCACGTAGCCATTTTAATCCGAATTTACAGGTTAAATAACCCAAATAACTGGTTCGATTTCCCGCTAATGAAAAAACATTTAAATGAAATGTAACCAAGGTTAGAGTCATGTGTTTTTATTCATCGTGTAGGTATGTTTATTATTCTCATGTATTCAGTTATGTATGTATTCAGATTTATTCAGTACTAAGTTATTTAAAAAAAAATTGTTATGAAACAGCTTACCGCTCTAAATCCTCCGTGGTCTTATGAGATGCGGCTCAAATTGTGCTTCATTCATTTCAAGGCAGACTCATGGAGGCGGGGCATCATCGTGTGGTCTTCGACACAGTCCGTACGTAGTTTGTCGAAAACATCCACGATCCTTTTGTAGTTTCGTCAGCACTATCACACTCACGATTAAAAACCCTTTCTTTCACATACCCCACAGAAAGAAGGAAGTCTAACGGAGTCAGATCTGGTGAGCGAGGTGGCCAAGCATTCGGTTACGCTTCAACACTTTGTGCACTGCACAGTATGACACACTTGTTCCATCCCGACGTCTTAACAATTTATTTAGCGATACTTCGTGTACCTAGGTTCGGATACATAACATGTTGTCGTATTCACAATCACTATAAACGTACGCGTTAAGCATTATTAAAACAAAAAACGTAACAAGAATAATACCAACACGTTATAACAATTTAATAAACAAAACGCTCGTGCACGCGTGTACAAAATCAACACGGAACTGTTTCAAAAACTTCAATTAATTAACACGACAAAACGGAAACCTACTGCGTCACAGCGTGAGGCGATACGAGCCGGCCGGGTTACATTCTCATGCGTCATAATAAAGAAGGACGCAACTAACAAAAACGTAAAATGGAAATAAAAAATAAATTGATGAATTTTTCTTTCAGACCCTGTGTCTATAGTATATTAAAAGGTTTCTATATGAAAACTGAAATATATACGTAGAGACATGAAGATTTTAAGGACGAACTTATTTTTTTGATAATTTGTTTATTTATTTAAATAAAAAGAATTTTCCTTTTCATCTTAGCTTAAAAAATACATCTAGCAACACAAAAACATCGAAGGAAAGACGCATATAACTATTTGCGTCTTTCCAACCTAATGAATAAAAAAAACTGCCATTCATTTAACATTTTTACATATTTTGGAAAGGTCATTTGAATTTGAAAGGACGCTAATAGTAATTTATTACTTTTTTCCTAGTAAATATTAGAGAACCATTGGTAGTAAGACACAAAAAATAACAACCCTCAACTCTTGAGTAATGATTTTAAAGGGAATATCATACGAGACTTACTACGATAATAATTAAAAATTTAAAATTTTGTACAACCGACTTTAATATAAATAATTAAGGGTAACTCAAAAACTATTGGTCTGACCTCGATCAAATTTATATGGGACCACATGTGAAACACCAGCTCTTAATAATAAGATATAGAATAATAAGACAAGAATAATTGAAATTTAAGTAATCGATGTAAATATTGTTAAAGATGACGTAGCAACTGGTTAAATAAGTCTTTTCTACTAAAAAAATGTCATCTGTGATCAACAGTTACGTCTAAAATTCTTACGATAATTTCTAAAATATTGATATTTGTGAATATTAAAAAAATAGTAGATGCGCCTTCTTATCATGAGACGAATGGTATATTTAACTCATTTATTCAAAAATTGTCAGATGCGCCCTTTTTTCTTATGACCGTAACATTGACCGAGCTAGATATAGGTCGGTAGCGAAGGGAGTGTGGGTACAGTCGCGTTCTAAAGTACTACATGGTATTGGGCTATTGTTTTATAATATTATAGTATTTAATTGTTTTATTGTAGAATCATACTAGGCGTTTTACTAGCTACTTAGAACTTTGGAAGAGGTTGGAATTAAAAATGGATAATGTTTACTTGAGCATTATTTGTTATTTCTATCGTAAAATATTTTTAAGTTTGTAAGAAGAAAACTTAAGCTAAGTGTGACACGCTGTCCATTATGTCGTCTTGGGTTACATGGAAGCCAGATGTTGATGGTGTGTTGGTGTTACTGGATGCTACTTCATCATCACTTTCATCTTCGCTTGAGCTTCCGTCCTCAGGTCGATCACATGGTAATTTTTTCAGTATTCTTCCTCAACACTTTTAAATTTACTGCACAATTTTCCCAATTCACCTTCTCCTATCATATTTACCTTTTCGTTCACTAGTTTAGTCATAAAACAATAGATATAAATAATTTTTCTTTCCTTCCTTTTTAAAACATCGCGCGAGTCGCAAAGTAAGCTGTATGCGTGTATGTGTATGCGACTGTATTTTTGGAGCGAACAAAGCGCAGGAACGCATGGATAGCATGCAGGCACAGTTGTACTGGCGGATTGATCCCCCGTCGCGCCCCCTTCGTACCAATATGTGATAAATCGCTCAGTGGCCAAGTTCAAGGCCAGCGTTCTTTTTTCACCGTTCGCGCGTACATTAACCTCCATTAGTCAGGTGATATCAATTCAGTTTTCACTGCTGGTTTTATGTTTCAGTATTTTCATGATTTTTTTTATGAAATTATCGTTTCATTTAGCTGTACTAACATGATGGCGCGTGAATAAAACTAATAAAACGTTGTAAAAATATGATTTTTTTTTCATCAGGATCAAATTTATTTGTGACCCATGATCAAAGGTATACTTGGTGCTGTCGCCTGTCTTAGTTTTCGGGAGCGTTCCAAAAATACCCTGTATAAATAAAGATCGAAACGTACCTACTACTATTATGGAAGGATAAGCGCTATAGCAGCCGTGCTTGTCAAGTGGGGTGGACACCGCAGTTTTTTTATTTTTACAGGAAGTTGCTGAAGTCCACCTCCTGTTTCATTTCCACCTGTCATCTCTAACGACACCCACGGGGTGATATAGATAGTGTTTTCTCTTACGCCACCCAGCCATGACACACAACGGCACGGTGTAACAGATAATGGGTTGGAATTCAAATCGGAGCTTTTTGTCAAAAATAATTGTCTAAAGACCATATGTTTTGCAACAAGGGGATATCCGAAAGACTATGGCGCGGGGTTTCTGGTAAAAAGAAGTATAAATGTTGACCACATACCATACATACCATCTGGATGAGTGGCGGTCCATCACTATGCGATTTAGAAGAAGCGTTCTTCCTCGCACAACTTTCTCGTGGAATCGATTACCATCAGCGATTTTTCCGGAACGACATAACTTAGAAACCTTCAAGAAAAGAACCTACTCATTTTTAAAGGGCCGGCAACGCATCTGCAATTCTCCAGGTCTTGCAAGTGTTCATATGTGGTGGTATTCATTTATTATCAGATGAGCCGTATGCTTGTTTGCCCCTTCTCCTATACAATATATATACAAAACTACACAGATTTTCTGAAAGAGTGTGTATTCTCATATTAAAGTTTCAGGACAAATAATTGTCCACTTTTCATGCACTATTCACGCACCTACACTAGTGTTACAGACCAAAAGATGCACGAGTCCTATAACTCATTATGAAAAGCGCAATCTATTACTGCAAGCAACCTTATTTCGACGACTTCATCTGTAAGATTGGACAACGGGAAGGTAAATAACTTAAATTTTTGGAACCTTTTTGTAATGGAAAGACCAACCACAGGGGTGACTTATTCTTTTTTTTTATAGGAGGCAGGACAAATATACGGCTCATTTGATGTAAGTGACTACCGTCGCCCGATGAACAACTGCAAAACCAAGGGGAATTGCAGGTGCGTTGCTAGCCTTTTAAAAAGGAGTAAGCTCTTTTCTTGAAGGTCCCTAAGTCGTATCGGTTTGGAAAAATTGCCGTAGGTAAATTATTTCACAGAGAGGTCGTACGCGGAAGAAAACTGCTAGTGAAACGTACAGTAGTGGGACCGCCAAGCATCCAGATGGGGTGGATGGCATCGGGAGTTCTTGCCGCGAAGTGCGTTCGAGAAAATTGGCAGCTGGGATCAATCCGAACGATTTCTCAGAGCACTTCCAAAATGCAAATTTACGCAACACCTCTTCGAAGCGCCAGTGAATCGAGCAGGTTGGTAAGAACTCGGTGGTCGACGATTCGAGCCGCTCTGCGCTGGATTCGGTCAAGTGGAAGGAGCTGGAACTGGGGAGCACCAGCCAAGAGATGGAAACAGTTTCCTGGTCTCTTCTGTATATCACGTATTTATCATCAAATAACTTATTGCTCATTACCATACTATTTAGCCAGGTTTCAGTTAAATCTATTAAATCATAATTATTACAATTGAGTTCTGTTAGCACTCGCTCAAGCTACCAGATATGGTTGCAGGATAATATAAAATTCCAGGATAAGTGCCAAACTGTTTGTGTTATTGTACATTAATTTTATATGCATAAAGTACAGTTAAGTATACAGCAAGTGAAACAATTAGAAACGGGTACTGTCGCTTGGGCGATTTCTAGCTATCTGCCGATCGTAGGTCCGAGTGGCGGGGCGCTTGACGTCATGTATGGAACCGGTTGCAGTAGCTGGCGGTAACATCCTCCCCCTTTTTTAAAAGATGTGCTTTTAAAACTGTTATCTCTACATCCAGGAATGGACATATTTTATTTAGGGCTCGCCTGATTGTGCCCTTTGCAGTATAAATGTCTGCCACCCCGGCAAACTCCATCAGCACCTGGATACATTTTCTTAACTCTTCCGAGAGGCCATTTAAGTGGAGGCGTTGCATCGTCTTTGATGAGCAAGAGTTGACCAGGCTTGATGTCGGATTGCTTCTTCTGCCATTTATTGCGTTGTTGTAACTCGCAAATTTTCTCCTGGCTCCATCTGGTCCAGATATTCTGTCGTGCTTGTTAAATTTTTGCAAATCGGTGTAGGCGATTGGGGTTGACAAGCTGTAGATCTGGTGCTGGCAAAGATGTTAGTGGTCGTCCAATTAAAAAATGGCCTGGAGTGAGAGGTGACAAATCGCTTGGAGAAGATGATAAGGGACACAAGGGCCTTGAGTTTAATATTGCCTCAATCTGAGCAAAAAGAGTCGTGATCTCCTCAAACGTCAAATGACTGTGCCCTAACACCCTCTTCATATGATACTTGGCTGATTTCACAGCTGCTTCATATAGGCCACCAAAGTTTGGAGCATACGCCGGAGAAAAATTAAATTTAATACCATCGTCAACAAAGGTGTTCGACACAGAGCCAGAGCTTGCTTCCACGTTAAGAAAATTACCTATCTCTTTATTTGCACCAAAGAAGTTTCTTCAATTATCGCAAAATATCTTTTGAAGTTTACCACGACGTGATATGAAGCGACGCAATGCTAAAATAAATGCGTAGGTGCTCAACGAACTTACTATCTCTAAATGATTTAACCTTAAAATCTACAAAAATGCAGAGATAGCATTTTATATACCTATTATTGCGCCACCACTGCCTTCATTCGTTTGCAAAGCACACAATCGTTGGACATACGTCGAGCTAGCCTTCTGCCATTAATAGGCCAATAACGGTCGCGAATGACTGAAAGCAATAATTGCGGTCCGCCATGCATTAATTTAATATTATAATACGCAAACAATAATTTTGTAAACGGATGTTTCGTGTCTAGAACAATTGGATGCTTCTTATCAAAAACAAATAATGAATTATCAATTCTCCCGCCAACGCGAATCAAACCTGGCTCATCCATAAACCGGTTTAAGCTACTTAATGTAGCATGTAATTTATTTTTATTAGACTAATCGGGGAAACTCTCCTTTCGCGCAAGATAAGCCAATTTTAATTCTGCTAGTTCGAGTTCCTCGACTGATAATGCTCCGTTATTTCTATGACACTGCAATTTTTGCTTACAGTTGTTAGTAAACCGATGTATAAATGCAAGTATACGACGCAATTTACTGAAACATGAATACCTGTTGAAGTCAATTATAGGTGGTTTCGGATTTCCAACGCTAGCTGTGTATGCTTTTAACTCAGGTAAGTTTGTGTGTATCACCTCGCTTTGATCAGGCCATTGACCTTCCGCGTTTGCAGAAATGCAAGTCCTTCCCACCACAGTGACAACGACTGAACCTCATCTGGAAAAACACCACGAGAAGCGAGGTCAGCGGGATTCTGTGATGATGGAACATACATCCATAGTGCATTAGAACACAACCGGTTTATTTCTGCTACCCGGTGGAACACAAACGTAGTTAACTTATTTGTATGTGTACTCAACCATCCCAAAACAATTTTGAATTCTTACCAAAAATATTTTTTGGTGACATTACATCGTAGCGCATTTGAAACTTTATCACAGAGGCGTGATGCTAACAGGGACCCGCATAGTTCTAGTCGAGGGATAGTTGTGCTCTTTAGTGTTGCAACCTTCGATTTTGCGCATAAGAGACGAACGGTACAATTACCTAACGTGTCAAATGAACGCATATATATAACCCCCGTGAAAGCTTTTAGGGATGCATTGGAAAATGAGTGTAACTCGAGTTTTACTGCATTACTACAACTCGCATGGCGCGGAACGATGAAATATTTTATAAAATGAAATTTGTCAATTAGTCTTTTCCATGAGTTAATTATATGTTGCGGAACAGGTTCGTCCCAACCTATTTTTAACTCCCATAATGACTGCAAAAATATTTTAAACAATATAACACATACACAAAGCAGCTCTAACGGATCGAAAATACTCGACGCCACTGATAGGAGAGTGTGATTAGTGCATTTTTCATTAGTATTTATTGAATGTAGTTTGGTACATGACATTAAAATACTATCGGAATTTGGGTCCCATTCAATGCCTAACGTGTTACAATTATTTGAAATTATAAAAAAAAGTTTCTTGTATATCACTATTTGAATGTGATATGTTTCTTAAGAAGTCTTTCGAATTAGACTTGAGCTTTCGCAGGTTAAAATGCGCAGAACCTAAGTGGTTAACGACTCATTGATAAAGGGAGTACAATTGTGTTTCATCATTATGTCCAGTAATTAAATCGTCGACATAAAAATCGCGAATAATTATTTCTTTTATCAACGGATCGTTGCATACCGTATGTTACTGTATTTAATGAGGGCATCCATGACTTTTTCTGCCACCAGGGCGGCGCCACCTTACAGTGAGGTAAAATATTTGACAGATTTCATAGCGGGGATGATAATTTCTTAGGAAAATGTAATCTTTAAGGTTTCTTTATGTATTATTAGTTATATTTTATATTAATTATATTAAAAATGAATAAACCAAACTATAAAATATAAGTAAAAGCCGATTAAAAAAAAAGTTATAATGTGCAAAAAATTAAAAATCAAACCACTGACGCATTGTGCTGTGTATTAATATAATATTCTAGATAATGATAAACTATTATTTAAAACTAATTTCTCAATCAACTGACACTGCGTAACAAAAAACTTTACCTCAGTCATATCTAGCGACATCTGGTGAGTGGAAGATTATTAGCCCTCATTGCAAGTACCTCATCCGCTCGGCTTCGTCATCACGCCACAAAATCATTTGTAGGTATCTCTGGGAGTGCTCTACGGCAATATGCCTGTACATTTTTTCTACGTCTCCCGTGAATATAAAGGTATGTTGGCGAAACCGTACTAAAATAGAAAAAATGTCATCCTGTACTGTAGGGCCCACCAGTAAAAGATCATTGAGCGAGTAACCTGTACTCGTTTTGGCTGATGCGTCGAATACAACCCGACATTTTGTCGATTCACTCTGCTCTTTCAAAACTGGATGATGAGGTAAAAAACTTGCATGTTTAGGTCTTACACACTCTGATAAATGACCCAGGTCAGCATATTCTTTAATGAACTCTACGTATTGATGTCTTACGTAGGGTCGCCTAAAGCGCTTCTCTAAGGAATCAAATCGCTTTTAAGACACACCGTATGAATCACCAAGGCGCTGAGTTCCATTTTTTAATGGCAATGTAACGCAAAATCTACCATCAGTGAGCCGTCGTGTGTGCTTCAAGAAGTGTTCTTCGCACGCCTCCTGCTCTGGAGACAGCACTGGTGTCGCTGGTACATCCTCCAGCTCCCAAAACTTGCTCATATGTTCACGTATTTCTCTGCTGAAACCGCAATGGATACTCTTTGAAGTATTTGAATTACATAGCATGATAGGACCTACCACTAACCACCCGAATATCGAATTTTGTAATACAGGTTTGTGTTTACCGAGGCTGATTTTTTCATCAAAAAATTAAAAAAGATCGCTGTACAAATACACAATATTCGAATAACCAAATTTCTTAAATACTTGATTATAATAATAAAAAGAGATTTTTTTATTAGGATATTTAAAAGCATAGAATAAATAATAGTAGTACGTACTAAAAGTAGGTAGTATAATTTATTTGTCATGGGTGACATTTTCATGGTTTTCGACGGTGTTGAAACCGATAGGGTTGTCGAAATGTAAATCCAAGATGGCGGCCGCAATAGGTATACATTTTTTCATCATGGGTATCATTTTCATGGTTTTCGAGGGTGCTGAAGCCGATAGTGCTGTCGAAATGTAAATCCAAGGTGGCGGCTGAAGTAGGTACCAATTTTTTCATCTTGGGTGTCATTTTCATGGTTTTCGAGAGTGTTGAAGCCGATAGTGCTGTCGAAATGAAAATCCAAGATGGCGGCTGCAATAGGTATCAATTTTTTCATCATGGGTGTCATTTTCATGGTTTTCGAGGGTGTTGAAGCCGATAGTGCTGTCGAAATGTTTTTTTTTTATATGATAAGGGTGACAAACGAGCACACAGTCCACCTGATGGTAAGTGGTTGCTGCGGCCCATAGACATCTACATCTATCCTCTATTACAAATCAAAATTTAGATGCGTTTTCACCCGTGAGGACTAAGATGGAATGCCTCATTTTCAGTAAAAAGGGCCTCCGGCCAACTGCACTCACCAAGCGAAACGCAGAGGTAAACCTCTACTTCACGCTGTAAAATGTATTTAAACTACTTTAAAAATTTCGTATAATCATGTTATACGTAATTTTTTTAATGCGCTTAAGGTATGCCCAATTGGATTTACCAATATATTCTTATACTCCTCCCAGTTAGTACTCGTTTTTACGTCTAGTTTGTTAGCGAACATAAATATTTTAATTGTGTCCCAATTGTTAGTTGGTTCTCCTAAACAATTTAACGCTCG
Source organism: Parnassius glacialis (assembly GCA_033319125.1). Lineage (NCBI taxonomy): Eukaryota > Metazoa > Arthropoda > Insecta > Lepidoptera > Papilionidae > Parnassius > Parnassius glacialis. Next base: position 3,907,011 of record JAVANC010000028.1, on the reverse strand, counting down.
TAAATTTTTCGATATGTGATCTGTTAAGAAACGTCATGATTTTTCAGACTCCCTTCCAAAAGAAGGTACATTAAATAATGCCTTAAGGTGAGTATGAATCAACTGCTTTTTATTATGGAAACGCTCGCAAACTAGCTTCCAGGCTACCTCATAATTAGCGGACGAAATCTCTAATGAATCAATCACAAATGCCGCACTACCCGATAACGACGCTTTCAAATATTGATATTTGCAAATGTCCGTGAGACCATCATTGTTATGTACAACTAGCTGTGCCCCTCGGTTTCACCCGCGTCATCACGTGTTGGAGGTGCGCGACATGACCTAGTTCAAGCATTTTATAATTGCAATGAAATATTTTATTTGATAGCAATGGATGGAAAATTGGCATAACTAATGGAGTACTTTTATCTGTCGGCATATTATGTATGATGTAGAGTGAAGTTAAGTTTTATCCACTTTCCCTCCCCCTCCCGGTTGAGCAGTTCTCGCAGTTCTCACCGGGCGGCTAAGGTTTATGTCGTCGTCGTGTTCGCGCGCTCAGCCAAGTATTGAATTATTTAAATTTTACATTATCTCTTAAACTATGCGTCCAAATAACATGGTATAAAGAACAAAGTTTATCTTCATAAAATTGTCTTGATGATGAAGTAACTTTCGTTCATAAGAATAAATAGGCCATGCCTAATAATAACGCTCATATATAACTTTATTCATTTTCAATATTTTTTATCATAAAATACCTAATTATGGCTTATGTATAAGGAATAGACATATGATATCGCGGACTTTTTTTTAGACGAAGTAAAGATCTATATTTTTCTAAAACATTGTATTTACGTATCCCTGACGATAACACCAGCGTACACGGATAAATTATTTCGGGAGTTCTTTTTCTTCTGACTTGCTTAACAAATATCCATATTTTAGGCTAGCTGAGGGATATAGCTTAATGCTAGACAGCCTATACTATTTCACATGAATCTGGCTATAATATACAAAAACAATTTTTCAAATCGGAATGGTACTTCCAGAGATTAGCGCGTTTAAACAAACAAAAGAAAACAAAAAAAAACTCTTCCGGTTTATTATATTAGTATAGATAGACAAGTATGTATCGCGAAATTCTAACCACTTGTTAGAGGTTGCATCAATGGTTGGGAGCTTGATAGTGGGCAGTCTGACGCCGGCATCAACCCCGCTCTGGGATGAACTGGATACATGTACACCCCGACCACCATCAAGCCCCCTATTTTCCGATAGACTTGCCTCATTAACAGCAATCAGCTCTTGAGCTTCACTTATAACATAACAAAATATTTTTTCGGTTGTTTCGCGCTCATAACTTTTAGATCTTTCTTCCGATTTCGACTTTGCTTCTAAAATTTCGGTACTAGTTTGTATACTATCATAATCCTCAAAATGAGTTTCAGTTTTCCTCAATCTCACTTTCAATTCATTTAAATTTGTCGTAGATACCTCTTTATAAATTTTAAAATCGGTTTAAAAATTAATTAATTAACCCTGTGTCTGTCATCTTTGTAAACAACAATAACACGAAAAGTACAAAAATACATAAACTTTAATAAATACCTCGTTTGCAATTCAATTAAAGAAACAGCTGTGAGTCAAACCAAACGATTCGTTTCTTGATAACAAAGGTTCGGAGTCGGTGCGGGTGCAATGTCGTATTAAGTTCATCCACATCCAAGATCACCGTAAAATTGCAGGTAAGCGTTACGTCTTCACGTATCTACAGCTATCACGGTCGCCAATGTTAGCACTCCCTCAAGCTACCAGATAAGGTTGCAGGATAATATAAAATTCCAGGATAAGTGCCAAACTGTTTATGTTATTGTACATTAATTTTATACGCATAAAGTACAGTAAAGTATACAGCAAGTGAAACAATTAGCAACGTGTACTGTCGCTTGGGCGATTTCTAGCTAATCTGCCGATCGTAGGTCCGAGTGGCGGGGCGCTTGACGTCATGCATGGAACCGGTTGCAGTAGCTGGCGGTAAAAACTTCCCTTGAAAAGTTGTGAGTTTTCGTACGCAATCCACGAACGTTTTGATAATATGTTATTTGCTTTTATTTTAAATGGCTAACATAAGGTACACTTAAACTATTTAAAAAAAATAGGTTTGGAACTAAAGCAATTTGTCAGTGTCTGTTTCTGATGATTTCAAATTCGGTGTCTTCAGTCTCCCGTATGAAAATTCGACGTCGTGGCAAAACTCGCGATGCCATTCATACCATCTGGATGATTGGCGGTCCACCATTGTGCGATTTAGAAGAAGTTTTCTCCCTCGCACAACTTCCTTGTGGAATCGATTACCACCAGCGATTTTTCGGGACGGATATGACTTAGGGACCTTTAAGAACAGAGCCTATACCTTTTTAAAAGGCCGGCAACGTATCTGCAATTCCCCTGGTGTTGCAGTTGTTCATGGGCGGCGGTAGTCACTTATCATCAGGTGAGCCGCATGCCGTTTGCCCCCTCTCCTATAAAAAAATGTGATTGAAAAGACAGCAGTAAAAATTGGTTAATAGCACAGACCCAAAAGAGCGGGAAAAGATGGAGAGGCCGTTTGTCCATAGTGTCCTTAATTGAAATATTGCATACCTTAAGCGAAAGCGCAAGGTATGTTCTACTATCGCCTAAAAATTAAGATTCCCACGTTTTATCGAATAAAATCGTATCTAGCAATCATATTATACATATAAATGATATAAAAAGCACATTGTTAAAAAAGATAAATGATTTTTGAACTTATTAATATATTTTTTTAAATCGATTCATTGCTATTTTTAAATAAAAAAGGGGTTTTAGTGGCTTATGGTGTGGATTTATCAAGTCAGGAAGGCTGGTAAATACTGTAACTTTTGAAAATATCAATTGTTTAACTCAATCTATTTTTTAATCTCTTCATCTATCATGTGGGAAGCCACTGAATGTAAATGGCAGTGTAATTTTGTTTTATTTAGCTGTAATTACTTTATTTCGACTCCAAAATGGCGAAATTTTCGTTGATTTGGTAGTCTTGTATGTAAATTAATTCAGTAAAGGGAGCTAAAGCCACAGAGTAGTTTACGCACTCACTCAGTTCGATGCACAGTGTACTTTTTATATTATACTGGTCAGTCGACGTCGTGAGTGGACATTGTTTCGGATGTTTATATTCATATTTCTTAAATACCTGATTATAATAATAATAAGAGTTTTTTTATTACAATATTTTAAAAGCACAGAATAAATAATAGTAGTACGTACTAAAAGTAAGTAGTATCAATTTTTTTGTCATGGGTGACATTTTCTTGGTTTTCGAGTGTTGAAACCGATAGGGTTGTCGAAATGTAAATCCAAGATGGCGGCCGCAATAGGTATGAATTTTTTCATCATGGGTGTCATTTTCATTGTTTTCGAGGGTGTTGAAGCCGATAGTGCTGTAGAAATGTAAATCCAAGATGGCGGCTGAATTAGATACCAATTTTTTCATCATGGGTATCATTTTCATGGTTTTCGAGGGTGTTGAAGCCGATAGTGCTGTCGAAATGTAAATCCAAGATGGCGGCTGCAATAGTTATCAATTTTTCATCACGGGTGTCGTTTTCATGGTTTCCGAGAGAGTTGAAGCCGATAGTGCTGTCGAAATGTATTTAAACTACTTTAAAAATTCCGTATAATCATGTTATACGTAATTTTTTTAAGGCGCTTAAGGTATTCCCAATTGGATTTACCAATATTTATTTATGTAATTATTTATTTATTGTTGTTTTTGTATTTATTTTCTATTACGGAATAAAGAGCTTTTATTATTATTACTATTATTATTGGTCTCGTTGCCAATTCGCCTGCAAAATGTGGCGATTATAGTAGATCTTTCTTAAAAAGAGAGACATACACATCTAGGAACTTTACGGGTTGATGGAGAAGAAGAAGAATTAGTCTAAAGTGTTAACATATTGTGGCCGTAGGAAGGAAAAGGGGAGATCTCCCGCCGGGCAAGGTGTTCTGTCCGGGGAGTGTTAGTTCGGAGCTATTCTATATATACTGCCTTAACTTCGGAACCTTGTTAGCGCGATTTAATCTTCGATGTGTTTCGCTTGTGGCGCGATGACAACGCCGCCATATCACTCCTCTGTTCAGAACAAAGGTCGATAGTGCAGTCCGATTGCCAGTGCGTCCCTAATGCCGGTGGGGAATACATGCTGTGTGCGTAAGGGTAAGTGACGGTGTAATGCATGTCATACTACGCACTTGCAAATGATGCCGGTGAGAACCATGAGCCGAAGCAAGTGCCTGGGATTGCCTTGTAGTCTGCGGTGAGTTGAGAAGAAGGCAAGTAATCTGCGAAAGTGCCGTGAAGCAGAAGCGAGCAGTAAGGCTCAAAGCCGTGCTGAACACTGTAGCGCAGAGTGTAGTTTGAAGGAACAGGAAGCGTTATGATTCCAATGCTGCGAAGAAACTTTTGTAAAACTAGATAGCTTGCAGAATGTGAAGACTGCAGACAATATCTGCTCGGGAGCGAATGAATGGGGTACTTGAGGACGATGACGAAGGTTTTAGAAGTTGTATTTTCCGAAGGTTATTGGTTGCGTGTTCAGATCACGTCGGGATCACCACTATGGCCGTAGGAAGGAAAAGGGGAGATCTCCCGCCGGGCAAGGTGTTCTGTCCGGAGAGCGGCGAACGCTCCGAGTGGTAGTTCGGAGCTATTCTATATATACTGCTTTTACTTCGAAACTTTGTTAGCGCGATTTAGGCTTCGATGTGTTTCGCTTGTGGCGTGACGACAGCGCCGCCACAATATCTGGGGGCACTACCGTGCCCCCGCCAAGTCGAGCAAAAAAGTGCCACGGCCGTACCATCCTTTACTCGAAGCAGTTCAGGCCATATTAGAAACCCTATTACTTCGTTGTAGATAAAACTAGAAGACTGAATTTTCAGTAACCATGTAGGTATTGTACAAACTCGGTATATTTCAAATTTCATTAAATTTAAATCAGTAGTTTAAGAATTATAACTAGTCAAAAAGTCTTAATTTTGTCACTCACTGACTGACCGATCGTCAAAGCTCTAAGGCACTTCTAGCAGACATAGAAGCTTCAAATTTGGAATACTATTATCTTTTAGTATATAAATCAAGGAAAAATTCAAATATTTTGCTATTTCGGTCTAGTTTTCAAAATACACCAACTGCATAAATAACTTTGTAATCCCATATAAATATACAAATTTTTTAGATTACAAAGTTACATTTGCAGTGAATGAATCAGTATACCTATGTATGTATAATATAATGGAATAATAGGTGTAGATATGTACGTAGATATCCATGCCATCAAAAATATAACTTGTAAAAAAAACCATGTCGCGCAACTCAGTTCTTCTACCGTAAAAAGTTATGCGATCCATGTAATACCTAGTCGGTTAATTTATTCAGTCCCTACTAAAAGGTCCTCCTGTCTTAAATAATTACGTAATTAACTGACTTAACAGCATCTTATAGTGACCATATCAATATTAAAAGTCTTTTATGTTTTAAATAAATAAATTGACTTGGCTCCGTCGTGTTGATTGGTGTCGTGAAATGGTTCAAAGATTTAACGGAGGTGATTCAAATGCTGTTTTCGATATACATACGGGTGACGAAGTCTAGATATATTGTTATGATCCTGAAACTACGAGACATTGTGCTGTCTGGGTGTTTGCTTTCGAGGAGTTTCAACTAAAGTGAAGAGAGGTCGAAGCGTGGGAAAAAGATGGTGGTGGTTGTTCTTCGGAAGGACAGGTCATTACGCAACAATTGTTTTAAAGGATCGAAAAACAATTACTGCAGAGTGGTACACTAACAATTGTTTACCACTTGTCTTGGAAAAAGTTCGGGAGAAAAGACCACGTATTAGGATCCTCCTTCACTACGACAACGCCTTGTCGCACACCGCCAAGCAAGCAATCGACTACTTGGCGACGTCAGACGTGGGATTACTGGGTTATCCGCCCTATAGCCCCGACCTCGCATCTTGCGATTTTTATTTATTTCCGAATATAAAAGAAAAGCTTCGAGGAAAACGTATTATGGACGCCGAGGAAGCAGTGACTGCGTCCCAAAATGCCGTCGAAAAAACCCCTAAGGGCGAGTAGGCAAAGTGCTTTTCTTAGATGCAGCGATGTATTGATGTAAATGGATACTATTTTGAAAACATATAATAAAACTAATAAGTTGCTAGTTTGTTCAGTTTTTGATTTTCTAAGAATTTTCAGTGTCGCCCACGTAAGACGCGCTTACGTCATCCGAGTAGACTCAAGTTAAAAATAGCGAGATCTATCATCAGATAAATTCTTAGTTAGTTTATTATACAGATTATTTTTGAATAAAAAAAATCTTAAAAAAATGAAGAAAATTCAGTAGCCTAATTTCATACATGATTGACAAAAACTTACCGATTGCTTAAAACCAAATTTACGATAAATCCAATTACGCAGGCCTTGTATTAATTTACTATATCCAAGATTATTATAAATATTTCGTTAATTATTCACAAGTAATATCTCAAAAAGCTGAGATACCAAAATTATGTGCCTCGTTACTGAATTTTCCTAACGAAATTGTCTGAGAGATTTATTTACCTGAGAGGATAATATTAAAGACATTTTTTGTTATATTTCTCATAATAATTTATTGTTTTTCTATTTTTATTCCTACTTATAAAGCAGTTGCATTTACAATTCTTTAAACGAGTTTGTATTTAAGCGACATTTTCATATTATTTTAATTAGAATAAGAGTGACAAACGAGCACACAATCCACCTGATGGTAAGTGGATGCTGTGGCCCATGTTCATCTACATCTATCCTCGATTAAGAATTAAAACGCCAATGCGTTGTCCCTCCTGAGGATGAAGATAGGATATACTTGCTTTTAGTAAAAAGGGGTCTCCAGTTCTCTACACTCACCATACGAAACACAGCTGCATTAAACTGATATTTCACGCTGGTATTCTGTGAGAGCATGGTCTTTCCCCGGCCGAGTCCACCAATTCGTACTACGATCATTATGTAGTGCAGCTATGCAGCATGGCTTTACCACGTCAAAATATACCGTCCGCCGGTTTGTTCCCTTTCTCTATAATCCCCGGCTTTTTGATCTTCTCTGCCTAGCGCTTCTATCTACTTGGGTTTTTATTTATTTATGTATTATTTATTTTACTTTATGGATTTAGATTTATGTATATCTGTAATTTTCATTATATATTTATACAGCCTGATAACGGATGAGAAAACCATAAATACCTTATAGTAATAAAGTTTTGTAATAATTACCTGCATTGCCTACATGATAGAATTCATTTTCCCTCCAGGAGCCCATCTGAGTAAATACTACCCTATTTACTATTTCTACCGCCATATATTAGTGTTTCCATTGCTGTGTGCCGGTGCAAAGGGACAAAAGAGCCAGCATAATTACAGCATGTGAAGTATTCCCTCTTAGCCGTCAGAAGTGACAACGCATCTGTATCGTCCTTTGTCTAAAGTTGCCCCCAGTGCATGGACCATAGTAACCACCTATACCTATAGTCTCCGTTCCCATTGTGAAAAACCGATCGAGTGCGAGTCGGACTCGCGCACCGAGGGTTCCGAACAAATCCGTAGGTTAAAATTATTAAAAATATTTTTATTATATGATGTAACTAAAACTTCATGAGTTTCACAATTTTTTCTTTATCTGTGCTATAATATGTTGCTTCGTACCAAATTTTAAGATTCTGAGTTCACGGGAAGTACCCTGTAGGTATTGATTCCCTTGCGGCATAATATTTGCGGCATAAACGGCTGTATCTTTTGATTGCGTTGGCTTAGAAGTTTGATTTTTTCACAGCTCCAAGGGACAGTAGACTTGAGTATTTAATATGAATTTCAGCTTAATACCTCCACGGGTCCCAGAGAATAAGGGTCTAGACAGACAGACAGACAGACGGACAACAAAGTGATCCTATAAGGGTTCCGCTTTTTCCTTTTGAGGTACGGAACCCTAAAAATTAAAAGCTAATGTTGCTTCATGAAAATAAAAGGCACAAGTTTTTATAGGAGACATTTCCGTAAGGATAGAAGAATTAAGATGCTGTTAAAGACTAAAGTTTTAATGCAGAATACTTAAGCGGGATTTGCAAATAATTAAACGTAGTTGTAGACTGTCTGGATATAATTACAATAACCCGGAACGATTTTATTTTTTATTTTACCACAGCGTGAAAATATCTCTGTTGGTCTTCTTTTTCTAGATCATTTAAAAAAAAGGGAATGTTTATTATTTCTGTATCTATATCTATAACCACATTTTCTCTAAATGGGTGTACAGAAAGTATTTTTTTTTTACTTATAGTCAAGCTCTGGTGGATTATATGCAACTCGACTGCATGTTTTTTGAATTTATGTTACGCAATATCTTCATCGATTGTGAACTGATAGTGATGATTCTTTTATACTTCAGGAGTAGTTCCATATACATTTGGAAAAACACGCCACCGCCCATATGGTGGCAAAATATTGTGGGGATGAAGTTTTTATGGAACTATTTAGACGAAATTGAAAGTGTTATATTCCTTAGTTCACTCAAAATGAAATTAAAATAACCTGTATTAACTTTTAATAATAGGTAAGACTGACGTGAGAGAACTAAAAAATAAAAAAGTTTTACATTCTGAAGTCGGGCCAATAATTCTACTATACACCATGCCTTAGCACAAACAGCGTTATAGGTAAAGTAAAGGTATATACGTCCCACTGCTGGACACAGGCCTCCTTTCCCTTCTGAGAGTATGTGCGGACTTCAGAACATTTATTCGAAATATTTTTATAATTTCTTAGATATACATGTTTTCTCACTATTCCTTCACCGTCGAGCAAGTGGTAAGTCAGCACTTATTAATACAATTAATAATTTTATTAGTACCCGATTAGGGGTTGTTCACACACTATATTTTAGGCGAGCGCTTAGCCATTGTAACATTTTTCATACTTTTTGTGACATGGTAACATTTTATAATGTGTATTTGCAATATTTTGTGATAAAGATAATTGTTACCTAAAATGTTTTTATAACAATATATTACTTCTTTCTGGGAGCACCTTAACATATGCCGTGAGTGGAAAATACTTAACATTTATCAATAGTTATTTTAGCAATACCTTCTCAAATTAACTGCTTCGTAATTTAATACTAGTGATTAAATTATCCGTGTCGGCGAAACAGCCTGGCTTAGGTACTTGAAGGTGAAGCGTTATCTGAAGCTAAATATAATTAATATAACAGGTTATTTTAAATGGATCTTAATTTAATTTGTGTGAATCTTGTTACTACATAATTATGTTGTTCGTCGTCGCCTAAACTATACACTTATTCTTCTACTTGTTTTCCGCTTGTCTAGTAGAAATACAATAAGGCATTAAATAAAACTATTTTTAATTTAACTTTTTAATTCCCGATGTTTCGGGTGCTTTACAGCACCCATGCTCACGGAGGACTGAGCTGTTTGACGTCCCAATGCCATAGTTAGCCCGGCTGCCTTCAGTTTTTGAATATTAATTTTTAGTACGATCTACGCAGAATGAACATACAGTATCTTGAAGTCTTGCAGTGGTATGCTTGAGTTTGGATTTTATTTTATTATTTATATGATCCCAAGCAGATTGCAGCACTAAAAAGCAAAAGCCGCAAAAACTGAAGGTAGCCGGTCTAACTATGACATCGGGACGTCAAACACCTCCCCCCCCCCCCCCCTTCTCCCCGTCACCATGGGTGCTGTAAAGAACCCGAAACGTCGGGAATTAAAAAGTTAAATTAAGCGCGATAAAATCCGTAAAAATTAGGTTCATTAAATATGTAGTCTGCGCGTAAATATAAGAAATAAATAAGGCATTTTTTCCACCGTCTGTGCATATTTAACAAAAAAGTGTTAATATAAATAATTTATGCACAAATTTATTACTACATTCTTTATAATTACATACCTTCACAAGTTCACTTCTGGGCCGGGCTTTGTGGCATTCCTTGGGGGAGGCCCCAAGGAATGCCACAAAGCCCGGTCCGCGTCCATCTACATCTTACCAAATCGTCACTCAATCTAGGAGGATGCCCATCTTAAGCTTCGCTTATTGGCACGAGGCTGCCACTCAAGAACAAATTTTCCCCGTCAGTTGTCAGTTTCTAGAGATTCTCCGACTAGCCCTCACTAGATTGGGTGACTTTCTGTTGAAAGATGCAGGAGAAGTCAATGGTTGCGGGTGGTTCAGGACCGTGCTTTGTGGTATTCCTTGTGGGAGGCCTTTGTCAGCAGTGGTCTTGTAAAGGACTGTACTGATGATAATGGTGATGAATCTCGTTTAACCTTGACGTAAACTACCTAGACTGGCAGTGCTTCTTCCAAAAATTGTGCTTACTACTGAATCTGCGATCTGTGAAGATAGAAGTCCATACCCACCAGTAGACTTTAACGGAATGATGAAGAGGATGATGACGATTTTGAGTTCTATTTTTTCAGCTAGTTTAATTTATCATCGAGGACAACATTATCCTTATACTACCAGGTGGTATTATAGTCAAGAATAAGCAGGTCGGCAGTTCTTTGCCCCTTTTGTTGTTATTTCACACATTCAAACCAATTTTTTTATATAGAATAAGGGTGACAAAGAAGGAAACAGTCCACCAGATAGTAAATAGTTAAGAAAGATGTGTTTTCAACCCTGAGGATTAAGATCGTCTCTCGTTTCTATTCTCCGGTTCTCTACAGTAATCATACGAAACATTAAACTGCTATTTTACGTTGGTATTATGTAAGTGTGGTCCTGCCCCGGCCGAATGGGCTCATTCCCGCTACATATATAATATAGCTGCAGCATGGTTCAAAACAAACAGTCAAAACATGTTTTATTACTCTGAGACAGTTCGATTTATCATCAAGGGTTTCATCACCACTTATCACTAGCTGACATTGCAGTCAACACAGGCTTAAAATAAGTTAAATATATTGGTAAATCCAATTGGGCATACCTTAAGCGCATTAAAAAAATTACGTATAACACGATTATACGGAATTATTAAAGTAGTTTAAATACATTTCGACAGCACTATCGGCTTCAACACCCTCGAAAACCATGAAAATTACACCCATGATGAAAAAATTGATACCTATTGCAGCTGCCATCTTGGATTTACATTTCGACAGCACTATCGGCTTCAACACTCTTGAAAACCATGAAAATGACACCAGAGATGAAAAAATTGGTACCAACTTCAGCCGCCACCGTGGATTTTCATTTCTACAGCACTATCGGCATCAGCACCCCCGAAAACCATGAAAATGACACCAATGATGAAAAAATTTATATCTATTGCAGCCGCCATCTTGGATTTACATTTCGATAGCACTATCGGCTTCAACACCCTCGAAACCCATGAAAATGACACCCATGATGAAAAAATTGATATATTTTGCAGCCGCCATCTTGGATTTACATTTCGACAGCACTATCGGCTTCAACACCCTCGAAAACCATGAAAATGACACCCATGATGAATAAATTGGTACCTAATTCAGCCGCCATCTTGGATTTACATTTCGACAGCACTATCAGCTTCAACACCCTCGAAAACCATGAAAATGACACCTATGATGAAAAATTTTATACCTATTGTAGCCTCCACCTTGGATTTACATTTCGACAGCACTATCGGCTTCAGCACCCTCGAAAACCATGAAAATGACACCCATGATGAAAAAATTGATACCTATTGCGGCCGCCATCTTGGATTTACATTTCGACAACCCTATCGGTTTCGACACCCTCGAAAAGCATGAAAATGTCACCCATGACAAAAAAAATATACTACTTACTTTTAGTACGTACTACTATTATTTATTCTGTGCTTTTAAATATTGTAATAAAAAAATCTCTTATTATTATTATAATCAAGTATTTAAGAAATTTGGTTATTCGAATTTTTGTACAGCGATCTTTTTGAGCCGCTGCAAACAACCGAAATAATGTCCACTCACGACGGCGACTGACGGCGAACCATAGATAAATAGAAATGTAGCAAGCTAATGCGGCGAACTGATATATACAGTAATCTGTGGCAATGGCGAACTGAGTTAGTAAGTAAACTACTCTGTGGCTGTAGATCCCCATTTACAGAAACAATTTATATACGAGGCAACAAAATCAACGAAAATTTCGCCATTTTGGAGGCGAAAAAAATTAATTATAGCTAAACAAAACAAAATTACACTGCCATTTACATTCAGTGGCTTCCCACATGATAGATGAAGAGATTAAAAAATAGATTGAGTTAAACAATTGATATTTTCAAAAGTTATAGTGTTTACAAGCCACAGGGACATGATAAATCCACACCATAAGCCACTAAAACCCTTTTTTTATTTAAAAATAGCAATTAATCGATTTAAAAAAATTATTAATAAGTTCAACAATCATTTATCTTTCTAACAATGTGCTTTTTATATCATTTATATGTATAATATGATTGCTAGATACGATTTTATTCGATAAAATGTTGGAATTTTAATTTTTAGGCGATAGTAGAACATTACCTTGCGCTTTCGCTTAAGGTATGCAAAAAAAAAATATACATTTGATACTAAATGGGGATACATGTCGATTTATAGTAGTATCGCCGATTACCTAACAGTGTACTAATTATATTTGTAATCATCTCTTTAGATAATGCCATATATACCCCATTTATTTTTATAGCCGAGAAATAATCTTATAACATTCTCTTATGTCAATTTATATTTTTGTCTTAGTTGCATTCCTGTGTTTTTTAAACAAATTTACAAAGGGCAATCTTAATTCCAAGAGGCAATTTCTATCGTCTAACCCGACTCAGTGTAGCAATACAAAAAAAATACATTGGATGCTGAATGTAGGTAAATCTTCCAACGTGCCCGACAAGGTTTGTGACGACGTGAACAAAGACATTTTAGTTTTTGTTTTAATAAATTGTATGTTTTCATTGTACATGTCGGGTCGTCTATAAAATATTACTTGGATCGAGGTGGACATGAGGGTATATCGAGAAACTCCCACTTGTTTGTGCAGTATAAAGTTCACTGCAGGTGCCGTGCGCGAGAGAGTTCGCTTAAGTCATTCAACGAGTGTGGTCATTCTACTAGTGCTAAGATAATGTACCGTGGTTCTGTTCGTTGTTGGAATTCTTCTAGTGTAGGCAAGGCGGATTGGTGTTGCTGAGAGGCTGCCCTCTGTTACATTGAGATAAGTAGTGTTGCTGTTGGTTTACATATTTTGGTGTTATCATGTAATTACGTACCTTACATTACGCTGGTGTGTGATTGTGGCGGAGACGTGTTACGGTGTGGTCCTACTGTAATATCACTATACTGAATGTATAGTGCTTTAAGTTGTCTTATTACCGATAATGATCATTTGCGTAAGCAAGGGAGCGAGTTGAACATCCGCTCTCACACTTTTATTATTTTGAACAATTAACGCTATCCAGATGTATTTCCGAGATCAAAATTGGGATCCTCTGTTTGAATCCTCTGACATACACTAACATTACAATCAAAAAGATTATTTTTACTAGATAAATGAACACATACACACACACACGCACACACACACCCACAGTTTACGTTGTTCAGTAATAGTAAGTGGCTACTGCGGCTCATGAATACGTGCAGCCCACTTCAAACAAAGACGGCTACAGATACGTTGTCACCTATGACGACTAAGATGGAGTATCTCAAAACCAATAATTATAATGGCTATTTATGATCTATACCCTTCAGACTGGAACAAATTAGTGCAAGTACTGCTATTGGGTGGTGGAGGATGCGGAAATAGGGAAGAGGGTGATTTAAGTGGAGGAGGGCGACTTACACAGAAGGACTCTTACCTAAGACTAACTCTTACCATTTAAAGAGTGCAATTGGCAGGTCTAATTCCTTTGGGCATTCTTAACCTGTCGTCGTAACGAGTTAAGCAGAAAGCTGATAAATTTAAGGTTTAATTAATTACTTAAATAAGGTTCAATATAATATGCGTAATTTATACTTAATCGAAACTTACATGATGGCAACGATCAAACACACATATATACATACATAATTTTTATAATAATATTATAATTTACATAATACATAATTTTCAAATAATGCGAGTTGCTAGTAAATAAATAACTAAAAAATCTGTCACTAAATTAAGTGACAGATTTTTTAGTGATTTATTTATTAGCGCCTCGCCCAATTGTTAGAATCATTAATGTGACGTAATTACATTTATTATCAAAGATCGATTTTTTATAATCTTTAAGTTTTTCAGACGAAATATAGCCTAGATCGATCCTAACATTGCTGTCTATCTGTTTATGAAGTTTGATCACAAACGGTTTAGCCATTCCAAAGATAAGTACAGATGATAGGTAGATAGACAGCCAGAAAGGCAGAAACACCGAAAAACTTTTTAAATAAAAAAATGCAAGTCTTAATTCTCAATTCTCTTATAAGGCAGATTTTTCGATATTACAGACAGACACTCAAATTTATTTTGTATTTATATATATACACGGAATACACAGAAACATATATACGTCATAGAGCCATGCTTCAGCTATTATTAGTATAGTTGTAGCACGAATGGGTCAGCTCGATTGGGGAAGGACCACGCTCTCCCAGAAAACCAGCATAAAATAGCAGCTTAATGCGGCTATGTTTTGTATGGTGAGTATAGAGAACCGGAGACCCTTTTTACTGGAAAGAAGGCATTCCATCTTGGTCTTCACGGGTGACGACGCATCTGCATTTTGATTTGTAATTGAAGGTAGATGTAGATGTCAATGGGCCACAGCAGCCACCTACCACCATGTGGATTGTGTGTTCGTTTTTCACCTTTATCTTATAAAAAGATTTTTTTTATAGGAGAGGGGGCAAACGAGCTTGTGGCTCACCTGATGGTAAGTGACTACCGCCGCCCATGAACAAATGCAACACCAGGGAGGGGATTGCAAATGCGTTGCCGGCCTTTTAAAAAGGGGTACGCTCTTTTTTGAAGGTGCCTAAGTCGTATCGGTACGGAAAATCGCTGATGGTAATCGATTCCACAAGAAAGTCGTGCGAGGAAGAAAACATCTTCTAAATCGCACAGTGGTGGACCGCCAATCATTCAGATGGTGTGGATGGTATCGGGAGTCCTGCCGCGATGTGCGTTCGTGAAATTTGGCGGCTGGGATTAATCCGAACAAATCCTCAGAGCACTCCCCGTGGTAAATGCGAAAGAAAATGCAAAAGGATGCAACGTCTCTTCGCAGTGCCAATGAATCGAGCCGATCGGAAAGGACTCTGTCGTTGACGATTCGAGCCGCTCTGCGCTGGATGCGGTCAAGTGGAAGGAGCTGGCACTGGGGAGCGCCTGCCCAAGAAATCTGAACAGTATTCCATGTGAAGCCGAACCTGCGCCTTGTTGAGTTGTAGGCAGTGTGCCTCTGCTGAGCACGCCAAGCTTTTTAGAGGCCAATTTGGCCTTCTCTTTCAAGTGACCACGAAATTGCACGTCACTGTGAGTACGTACAAATGTTTAAATTATTTAATAAATTATTAAAATAGTTGCTTTATTTATATTCTCTATTATTTCCCTTTAGCCGGTAGATGACAATAATGATCATGATTGTTAAATAACGCACGCTTAACGAGTGACTATCGCAAGGTGTGTAAACTGCACGAACTGTTATATAAAATTTCTAAACTCTATTTCACTGTATGTGGAGGAAAATACTCGTAAACATGTTTTAATAATGAAGAGTAGGAAGTAGCAACTTTGTATTTCTACGATATGTTTGTGGCTGGTCAATACGACGATGTCGTGGAGTTACACCGGTGGATAATACAAAGTAAAGCTGAGCTTATGTTAAATTAGCAGCATTTTATTGTAAAACTTTGTCATAAATATAAAAAAATCAAGCCACAGAAACTCTTTAGCCCACATTCGTAGCTTCACTAGCGTCATCTGTCCGTCGACGGTCCCTAATAGGGTGAAGTCCTCCCTGCGTTTTTCTCTCCAGGTAACCGTGCCGAAAATGTTTATCTTATTACTCTTTACATTTCTTACTGTGAAACTCCTGTGTCTGCTACAAGAGGCTTCTTGAAGTAAAACTTATTTCGACACGGCTTTAAGGTAACTGAGATCTTTTTCTGATTAAAGTGACGATCAGTATAATTAATACTCCGTTTACGCAGTTTTGATTTATATTGGTAGAAACTGACTAAAGTATCTAACTGCCTTTAAAACACATTATGTTTAGTTATATACATACAATACATATAGTGTGTATATACCCATTACTATCGTTCAACGTTATTATATTATAGTTAATTTTTTTTCTATTATATTATTATAAAGCTTAATACTAAAATTTATTAAGGTGCGAAACGGCTTGCGCTTCTGCAGTCATTAAAACATTTATCAGCAATATTCAAAAAAATGTATACTAAAATAAATAAAAGTTATTACTTGTAATATTATAAATATATTAAAAAATATATTATATATTATTAAGCAAACAGTTTTTATAAAGTTTCAACATTATTACAAATAAATAAAAATAATATATAACATAAATTATTATATTTACACAGTCAGTTACAGTTGTCTTTTTTTTAAATAGACTAAGGGGGACAAGAGACCACACATTCAACTTGAAGGAGAGTGGATAGATAATGTGGCCTATAGACGTCTACTTTTATCTAAATCTATTTTATTTAAATCGCTATTTTATTAGGTAACTGGCTAGATCTGCTACTTACATATATGGTCTTTGAGCCTACGCTATATGCTAAAATACTTAACGCTAAGCTTTGCGAAGATATCCTGGTCGTCAGTCTAAGCGAGATTAGAATGGCTCTCCAGCACCTTAAAAACGGCAAGGCCCCAGGCGAGGATGGAATTACAGCGGAGATTCTGAAATCGGGTGGGAGACCGGTACTTGAAGTCCTTCAGAAGCTCTTTATATCAGTCTTCCATGGTGGCATTACACCGGAGGCGTGGAGCAGAAGTGCGGTGGTCTTGTTCTTCAAGAAGGGTGACAACGCTCTCTTAAAGAACTACAGACCGATTTCCCTTCTGAGCCGCGTCTACGTGCTGTTTTCGAGAGTCATTACAAATCGTCTCGCGTGCAGACTTGACGACTTCCAGCCTCCCGAACAAGCCGGTTTCCGAAAGGGATTTAGCACCATAGACCACATACTTACCCTACGGCAAATTGTACAGAAGTCCGAGGAGTACAATTTGCCACTATATCTGGCGTATGTGGACTATGAGAAAGCCTTTGATTCCGTCGAAATTTGGGCGGTGCTGCAGTCCCTTCAGCGGTGCCAAGTTGACTGCCGGTAAATCGAAGTGCTGAAGTATTTGTACAGTAGAGCTACGATGGCTATCAGAGTACAGAACCAGAGTACGAAACTTATCCAACTGCAGAGAGGTGTTAGACAGGGTAACGTCATATCCCTGAAACTCTTCACCGCTGCATTGGAAGACGTTTTCAAGCTTCTGGACTGGAAAGGATACGGTATCAACATCAATGGCGAGTACATTACTTACCTTCGATTTGCCGACGATATAGTCCTTATGGCAGGATCGCTGGAGGACCTAAGCACTATGCTCAATGACCTCAATAGTGTTTCCCAACGGATAGGTCTTAAGATGAACATGGACAAAACAAAGATCATGTTTAATGTCCATGTCACACCTATGCCGGTAGTTGTTGGGAACACTAAGCTCGAAGTTGTTGACGAGTATGTTTACCTGGGACAAAGAGTCTGACTAGGTAAGTCCAACTTCGACCGAGAGGTCAATCGACGGATTCAACTCGGTTGGGCAGCGTTCGGGAAATTACGGCACATCTTCTCGTCAGGTATACCTCAAAACTTGAAAACGAGACTGTGTTGTTGCCAGTGATGACATACGGAACTGAGACGTGCTCCTTCACTGCTGGCCGGATGAGAAAGCTCAAGGTCGCTCAGCGAGCTATGGAGAGGGCTATGCTCGGAGTTTCTCTGCGTGATAAACTCAGAAATGAGGATATCCGCAGTAGATCCAGAGTGACCGGCATAGCCCAACGGATTAGTAAGCTGAAGTGGCAATGGGCCGGCCATATAGCTCGAAGAACCGTCAGCCGATGGGAAAGAAAGGTTCTGGAGTGGCAGCCTCGTACCGGCAGGCGAAGTGTAGGGCGTCCCCCCACTAGATGGAGTGACGACCTGGTAAGATATGCAGGAAGTCGATGGATGCAGGTGGCTCAGGACCGTGCTTTGTGGCATTCTTTGTGGAAGGACTATGTTCAACAGTGGACTTGTGAAGGGCTGTAATGATGATGATGATGATGATGATGAAGCTTAGCGGTCAGCCACCGCAGAGTGTACTTCACCTGAGGATGCCTCTAGCAGAGGCGAAACACGTGTAGTATTATCGACGGTGGTGTATCTTTCATAGTGTAGTAGTGTTAGGAATACTGGTGGTGACAATAGTGGTTACGGGGAATGTGCACGCAATTGAGGGAGGTGTTCTACAATCTAGGTAAGACACATCATTTAATTTTCCTTTATTATATTACGTATATTTTAGGAAATTAATTTTGATATGTTTTATATAATGGATTTCCGCAAAGTCATCACGAATCCGTTCCGCCTAATTCTATTAATTAAATTAAAACAATAATAATAATTATTAAAGTGGCAGGACTTATTTTCTGCCTACGAGTTCATCTGGATAGTTGCCACTATGTTCCAGTGTGAAGAGTGTAGAGAGTCAATATAATGACAGGCTGTGAGGCATTCCATCTTAGTCCTCAGAGCGAAATAGCTGGAGCTACGGTCGTCACTCTGCCTGCCAAACGTGACTATTAAGACAAATTCTAGACATAACAAAAACTTACAAGGTGATAGAACATTTTTCATGTCTAAGAGTCCTTCTGGGTAGCTGCGACTCTCTCACCTATTTTTTTTATAGGATAGGGAACAAATGAACACACAGTCCACCTGATGGTAAGTGGTTGCTGTGACCCATAGACATCCATAGCTATCCTCAATAAAGAATAAAAATGCAGATGCGTTGTCACCCGTGAGGACTAGGATGGAATGCCTCTGTTCCATTAAAAAGGGTCTTCGATTCTCTACAGTCACCATACGAAACACAGCAGCGTTAAGCTGCTATTTTACGCTTGTATTCTATGATAGCGTGGTCCTTCTCCGGTCGAGCTGTCCAATTCGTACTACAACTATACTACTAATAAAGCTTTAGCATGGCTCTAACACGTATTAAAATGTCTATTCTTACGTTGGAAAAACATATAAAAATCTCTATTTCTAATTGCAGTATACTTTCAGTGCTATATTATTTTCCGATGCGTATAGAGAACCACTACAGGTAAGGTTCAGAGGTTACAACGCATCTATAGCATTTGTTGTTTGAAGCATTCTGCAGGTGTTCTTGGACAGTAGTAGTTAACTTAAAATTATGTGAGTTGCAATATCAGATCAAGTTTTATAAAAAAAGGACAAACGCTGTGCAGCAAAGTTTGATTTGTTACGTCTACATCGATTATAATCTAATTGGTTTATGCAATTACCAACTTCGTTAAACAGTTTATAATGGCCAACACGTATTTTTTGTGTATAGACGAGTTCGGAATGATATGGTATAAAACATATTTTATCTAAAAGCTGTTTTTTAAGGACGGAAAGTTATTATTTCGTAAAATTATTAAAATTTCGAATAAATGTTCCTTGAATACTTCTTCCTTGACACGGCGCGTTCCTTAATTCTGATCTTGTTTTAAGATCCCGTTAAATATACTAGGAAAATATAACGGAATATTCTTGAAAATAGCTCAAAGGTGAAAATTTCGTTTGCATTGAAATCCTGGCATTATTGCAAGAAGAAACAAAAATAAAATAAATGAAGGTGGTTTAAGGTAGATAATATCAATAATAATAAAAAAGGCACTATTACAGTGTATGTGCATTCTTCATCATCGATACAGCTCTTTACAAGTCCACTGTCGAATATAGGCTTCCCCCAAGGAATGCCACAAAACACGGTACTAAGCCCCCTGCATCCATCTCCACCGATACGACGTTGATATGTCCTGCATGTCTTACCAGGTCGTCACACCATCTTATAGTGGGTTGCCCCCATACTTCTCTTGCCTATTTGAGGCTGCCACTAGACAGACCCAATCGAATGTCGGTTCTTTGAAATATAAGGCTCACCCGTTTCCACTAAATTTATTTATTTTAAAAACTATTTATGATCATGATTTTAAGCGGTAGAGCCACGCTTCAGGTAAATATTTTATTTTAGGGTGAATTGTTCTGCTCGACCGAGGTAGTATAACACTCTCATAGAATACCAGCGTAAAATAACTGATTAGTATTGAATATAGTGAGTAAAGAACCAGAGACAATTTTTACTGGAAACGAGGCACTCCATCCGGGGCTTTACGGTTTCAAGCATCTAACCAGGATAAGTACGCCATATGCTTCTGCTCTTCAGCACGACCACACTCGGCGTTAAACCATAGCGGAGCTTTAACACCAATGGGCACGTCAGCAAAGGGGATAAAATACTCCATCGCTTGACGTATCACATTGGTTATGGCATCCGCGCAGCTCGACGGGTCTTCAGAGGAGAAGCAGACCTGCCGCCAAGGATAAGATGCAAAGAAATGCTGCCTCTCATCCCAATCTGCTGACTTGTATCGCCACACTCGTCGCTCACCGTGAAAATCGTCGTTAGGTGTGGAATATAACGCCACAGACTTTACCAGAAAGTGGTCAGTAATTTCCAAGCGTGAGATTAACCTGAACATCGTACCTGTCTGGGTCGGTCGTCAGCAGAAGTTCAAGGCAGTTGGCTATGTGCCCAGACCTATCAGGTACTCTAGTCGCTTATAATACCATCTGAGACAGCCCCAGCGAGAAGGCGAAATTCCACGCCTTTCTCCAAGCGTGGTCAGTTTTCTTTTTTTTTATAGGATAAGGGTGAGAAGCGAATATACAGTCCACCTGATGGTAAGTGGTTGCTGCGGCCCATAGACATCTACATCTATCCTCTATTACAATTCAAAATGTAAATGCGTTGTCACCCGTGAGGACTAAGATGGAATGCCTCATTCCCAGTAAAAAGGGCCTCCGGCCACCTGCACTCACCAAGCGAAACGCAGAGGTGAACCTCTATTACACGCTGGTTTTCTGTGAGGTCGTGGTACCACCCCGGTTCGAGCCGGCCCATCCGTGCGACAGCAAAAGCTGCCGCGTGGCTCTACCACTGTTAAAAAATGTTATGGAAACAGCCACTTCTAATAACAGGCATTAAATTTCCGCAGAAAAACCAACTGTGCATTAGGGTACCGATTTAGAGTCACATCAGATGCTTCACTGAGGTGTTGAAACAGCCTAGTTGTCTCCTGGTGACCGCTGTGCGATCGGCAGACAGCAGAGTAAACAATTTTATCCATTCCTGTATCTATCAATACCCAGATCGTAGACAAAGTGGGGTCTTCAAGGTGACGGAGACGCTTACAGCAGATGTTGTTGCGGACGTAAATACAGACTCCGGCGCGTTGATGGAAATTATGATCCAATGTGTATCCAGGGTAGTCAAGCTACGGCAGATCTAGAGGACATCTAATAGTAGTAGTGCGGCTTGTCAGTCTCAAGGTGGTAATGGACTGCATTGAGATTACAGTGCAGGCCTCGGATGTTTGTGAGGTGGACTTTGATGGAGAGGGAGTGCAACCGCTGTACACACTTACTCTTCTTTTTCCTTTTTTCATTAATGGTGGGAGTGAATAGGTTGAGAGAATGGCAGTTGGACGAGTTGTCACACATTAAAACCTAGGGACGCAAACAGACTCACAGCATCGATGGTATCTAGCATAGAGATCGCGGGAATGCCCGAACCTCCTTGGAAATCGCCACCAGGCCCTATTCTCTGGTCGCCAACTGGCATGGCAAAGCCATCCAAGGATTTTTTGTAAGATGGCGGGGCAGCCTTTCATGAGTGACTTCCTCATTAATTGGGCCCCCAACTATCTACGGTCGGCCAGCGGTTCAACCGTGCTTCGAATCCCTAATAAACAGCCGCGTCGCAACCGGTTCGTATGCGCAACGCAACTTTGTACCCATCCTCCTTAAGAAATGGCTTTCACGTAACATCATACCGGAACACTATTTGCATCATTTGGCGGTATGTCCTTGTCAGGTGGGTGGTAACAAACCCTCGGTCGAGCCTCTCACTAGTAAAGGACCAACCTACAACCAGTATGTATTACTTCTCGTTTAGCACTACCCAGGGGATACGTGTTCAAGTAATTCCTACTAAATCATTCCCATAATATTTTGTATTGTTTTTTTTTATTTTGCCCTATCTGAAAAGTTCTAAATTCTTACTTTAATCTTAAACTTAAAAATTATATTATGTTCGCGCAAAAGCGCTAATGTCAATAATGGACGTCAGAGGGCGCGCGCGCCTCTATGATACCGGTTTTGACGTCCCGTTTTTTCGAGGACACGCTAGAACAAGGGAGTCCAATTCATCGCGTCGAAAGATAAACACGCGTTCTTTGTCGGGAAGTCAGAAGCGGAATATGATAGGCGCGTATAGTAAATATACCACTGGGAATTGTAACGCGCATTCCTGTTTTGTTAGCTTCACCCCGGGACTTAGTGTCTAATTCAGAATCTGTATAAGTGGATTCGACCGTATTAGTTACTAGTGCGGTATTTGATATTCTAGAAATAACGGTGAACTTTGATCCGTACGTTCTGTGTTCATTTCGCGAGTCAAGCGTTATAGCAAACGAGAGTTAGTGGCTTCTGTAAGGTAGTTAATCGTACGACAGAGTTAAAGAACTGTCATCGTAGAAAACGAAGAAAGTGACTGCGGAAGGAGACCGTAGGTTGGAGAGGTGCTGAAGGCCGAACTGCTGCAGAGGATAACGGTCTAATAAGATCAATAACACTACCAGCCACACCCAAACACACATCACTGACCCTTACTTTCCTAGCACTATACGTCCACACGACGAATCCTGAGGGACCAGTCGCCTTGGATAGAGGTAAGTAAGCTCCCCTTATAGAAAACAACGCTCCCCCCTGATTGTTTATTGTGATTAGAAACTTAAACCTTGGCCTGTAGCAGGCCCGACCAGCATCTGCTTGTAGGTTCTCCGTCTATGGGCCCGCGGGGGACCCTACTCCTGGGATAAGCAGCTGTTGGCCGTAACATATTATGTATGGCAGATTTGGTATTCTTTGTAACTCCATGAAAGTATAATAAAAATAAAACAATTTCATCTTTTTTATTATTATTTTTTTAAATAATAGTTGCATCCAGTTTCAGGAGAATTAAAGGTTTTACGTTTAGCTATGATTGGCTTATAAATTTCAAAGGCATTCATATTTTGATAGAAACTGAAATAACTTTGCAACTTTCGACAAGTTATTTAGAGCATAACGGGTAAACTATACCTTGTTATTTACTAATTACTTTCTACATGTTTTATTAATATATCAACCTAAATAATAATTTAATATTTTCTATTAAATTATCAAACAAGAGAAATAAAAAAATGTGTTTAAAAGTTTTAATATACCACGTTTCTTTTTTCCTTTTTTATTTCAAATGTTATTCATATATGTCGCAATTTATTTTAAATATGTACAAGGATGTCACTTTTATATGATAATTAGAATATTGACAGCGTTATTTGAATTCCTAAAGCGTTAACCTTCGTCACGAAATTGTATTTAAATCGCGTCTTAATAACTTGCAAAGCCGTGGAAATAACAATTTGGAGATCGACGTTGGAAGCCTTGCGGAAAATTAAATCTAGAGTTCTAATAATTCGGGATTATTGCTTTTACTGTTTCAATTTATTGTGGTTCACGAATAAAAACAAAAATAAACTCAAGTGTTTTTATATTTTTACCTTTGAAAGGGGAATGCCCACCGTTCATAGACACTTCGGCCATGGGTGCCCACATATAAAAGCATATGGGAATGATAATATGCAATTAAAAGAATGAAATGGTTAAAGAATTGGTTTAAAAAAAGTCCAGATTTTTAAGATATAAAAGTTTTTTATTTCACAAGAACAGTTTTTTAACAACAAAGTTAGTACCTAGTAAGTTTTTTAATCGCAATTGACACAGCGTAAATGTCCTTTTGAATGACTTACTGAGAGCTGGAAGGAACTCTGGCCGGTGTGAAAACTCGGGTCATCGTTAACAGTGGATATCGAGTCCAAATTCGTGCAGAGGTAAGAAGTGGGAGCGGGATCCATTTTCAGGCCGTGTTCAATAAGGTGAGAAGAATTATCAGAGTCCACTTAGAAAGCTTATTCGTTTCTTTCCTTAATCCTTTTTAGTCTTTTTATCTTTCTTCTTAGTTCTTTTTTAATTCCGAATTCAACTTGTGACTATTTAGTTTTGATAACGATGACATGGGCCTAGCTGTCAGATTCGATGTTGCCAATTAACAGACACAAAATCGATAAATAGATAACGATTTTTATTCGATTTATAATTTCACAAAAAATATCTTTGATTCGATTTAAGTTCTGAACGCCTTTTAAAATATGTTTTGTTTTATTTCTTATACGTGATAGAGCCATGCTACAGCTATATTACTAGTATAGTTGTAGCACGAATAGGTCGGCTCGACTGGGGAAGGACCACGCTTTCACAGAATACCAGCGTAAAATAGCAGCATAACACAGCTGAGTTTCGTATGGTGAGAGTAGAGAACCGGAGACCCTTTTTACTGGAAAAGAGGCATTCCATCACTCGTGAGGACTAAGATGGAATGCCTGCATCTGCCTGCATCTACATTTTGATTTGCAAACGAGGATAAATGTAGATGTCTATGGGCCACAGCAACCACTTACTATCAGGTTGACTATGTGCTCGTTGGTCACCCTGTCCTAAAAAAATATAAATTCCGCTTTAAATGTATTTTTAAAACCAGATAATAAAAATAGTTAAATTGTGCAGCAGGGTTTTTGTTATGTTCTAAAGAGTTCACGGTAAATCAACTAGCAATTCGCTTATTTAATTATCATAACATCTTAATAATTATCGAAAAATAATATTACCATTATAATAATGACACCATAAAAATCGATTGAAAAAACAGAATCGACTTTTTAACGAGATTTGTGATTGGCAACACTTCATTTTATCCACAAATTAATGACTTCCGGATTTACCTAATTTCATTTTAATCTTTTCAGTACCTTTATTTTGTGCAAATTTATTGCAATCTTTTTTGGATATACTCGTATAAATACCGAGATTAATTACCATAAAAAAGGAAGTATTTTTTTAACAAATGCAAATTGTTGGGCGTTTCATGGCCAGAATTGGGCATTCCCCTTTCTTTGTTTGTGACAAATAAGCAGAGTCCATATGATATTATGTGAAGTTTGTGCACTCGTACTAGATCTTCCCCTTCATTAACTCAAATTTTATAGACCACAAATTCTTGCAAAAGAATCCCGATCCCTACCAAATATAATTCAGGAGTCCATGGAAATCAAAAAACGTGCTTATTTTAATTGAGAATGTGATTGGGTGCAAACAATGTAAAAAAATTGTAAAACAATTTTTATATCTTTGTTTATTTTTTATATTTTATGTTTTATTTTTAACTATGCAATTCCTAAATAACTATTTACATACAAGGGTGACTAATAAGCCCAGTCCACGTTATAGTATGTGAAGTTGTTAAACAAGTACAGAATCACTCCCGCCATTAAATCAAAATTAATAGAATACAAATCCTTGCAAATGAACACCGATTCCTACCAAAAATATTTCTCAAAGCTATAAAAATAATAAAATATATATATTCAATTGAGAAGATAATTGGTTGCTACCATCTGCTTGGGATCCTATTTTATTTATTTATTTAATTAATTTAATAATAGCCTTTTTACTTAAGCTCACTGATTCCCTAGCCCCTCAACAGAATAGAAACAGTTTCTTTAGATCCTCACGTTCCCGAGTTTCTAAAACTCCTATTTGAATATTCGTTGAAATACTAGAACTAAGTTTAATACTAAAACATACAAGGGTGCGGCTAAAATATAATATTCGCCCGAAAACTTCATGGGTTGATGTACACAATAAATTTGTTTCACAACGTCGTAGCATGGTGTTTAGTGTACACTAGTGGAAAGTATAGAAACTGAAACATTACTAACTAATTTAAGCTGTAAATTGTGATCAATCATCTGGTCTTCAATTTTATCATAAGTTTAAGCAAACATTTAACACATTTCACATAAATATAAGATATACAATTACTCAGAAGTTTTTGCTAGAGCACATCAACAAGGTGGATTTTGTGGATTTAAGTCCCACATATGCGTTTGTATCGCCATCACAACAACAACGCTTCACATGTCCACTTCTGAATATAGGCCTTCAAAGACTGCCACAATATGCATCTGTATTTTTGCCATATTTGCTACACTTGATAGGCAGGTTGGCAACCGCGGTTTTATATTTCTTAGTCGTTATTAGGAAGACTCTGTTGCCCATCTCCTAGTTTGTTTCCATCTGTCGCCTCATAACATATGGGTTAGTGGATATTCTTACATGTCTACTACATGTTTGGGTAATCGATAATAACATAACAGTAAACAAACGCGCAGAGACGCAATCGTTATTTAAGATGATACAAGAAGGTGATGCAGCCCATCTCCTGGTTTGGATCCTTTGTCGTCTCTTCCGACACCTACAGGACAATATGAGGTAGTGGATATTCTCTACACAGCTAAAGTGCAATTATCAACGCAAAATGCCTCCATAACGCAAAAATAAAACAATATTTTCGTTATACACAGGAACATAAGGTATGTATTAAAGAATCATGCCCACTTTCCATACATTTAAAAACCTGATAGTGAAAGTTGATGTATAATTATAAAGTATAGTAGAAAAACTACATGTAAGCTCAGAAAATAATGTCATATAGTTATTTTTACGATTTAAACGCTACGAATCCCAAAATATACTAATGTAACTTTTTAGGTTAGGATTTGCCGTAACCAAATAGGTAATAAAGAAATAAATGTGCTATAACTTATTATTAACGCTCGAAGTTAAAATAACAATACTTATCTAGTTATGGTCTAAAACGTCTTTTTTACATGGTGAATTTCTTGAAACCAACTGCCCCTAAGTCACCGCTTACTCTCGATGATTGTCACCATAAATTGAGTGTCTAGCTCTATCTGCTATTTCTTCAGCACACATAAATACTTACTATTCTACTCTGCTCATTCCCGGTGTCTATGGGTATGCAGATGACAGCACAGTTGTGGAGAGATACCAACCAAGCACCCGGGCCAGTCGGGATCAAATCCAGTCAGAAAGAGAGGCTATGGTTGAGCGTGTGAGTCTCACACTACAGGCAGTCTCCGAATGGGGCGATGCCAATCTCGTGAGATTTAACGCCTCCAAAACACAAGCGTGTCTTTTTACCGCTAAAAGGAGCCCGCTCACCTTGGCTCCTACTTTCCGGAATGTATCCTTGGAGTACACTGACCGCCTTCAGTTGTTAGGGATTGAATTTTCTCCGAACCTAAACTATGGGCGGTTCATTGAGTCCAGAGCCAAAGCAGCCGCAAGGAAACTTGGTGTCCTTGCAAGGGTGCGGCGGTACTTCACGCCGGGGCAGCTTCTTACCTTATATAAAGCGCAAGCCCGGTCGTGCATGGAGTACTGCTGTCACATATGGGCTGGTGCTGCAAAATTCCACCTGGCAGCATTGGACTCAGTGGAGAGACGTGCTAAGAGGCTCATTGGTGACCTTGATTTGGTTAAAACCAATCTTGTCAGCCTTGAGCACAGGCGCAGAGTAGCCAGTCTCTCGGTATTCTATAGGATGCATTTCGGTGAGTGTGCGCAGGAATTACACGCCTTAATTCCTCCCTCTCCTTTCCACCATCGGACAACCAGACGGTCGGCGGGTCTGCATCCCTTTGTTGTCGATATCCCACGCATTAGAACCAAACGGTTTGCTTCGTCTTTTGTAATGCGTACAGCAAAGGAGTGGAATAATTTGCCGGCGTCTATCTTTCCGTCCGAATACAATCTAGGCGTCTTCAAGGCAAGAGTGAATAGGCTTTTGTTACGATAAGACAGTGCGATTTACCATCTAAGGCTGCATCACCACTTACCACCAGGTGGGATTGTGGTCAAGCACTGGCTTATAATAAGTAAAAAAAAAAAAAAACTAACTACATTTAGTTCATCTTGTATTGTCAAAATGATCACTTATCAACCAAACACATTTCATTGGCCTATGGTATATACTTACTGATGAACAAAATGGGATAAACCAATAAAACACTATATTAAAGTGGCATGGTTTATTAATCATCATCATTTTCACTTAAATCTCTCACCACCACGTCATCCAGAAATTCTGCTGGAGCAGAAATATTTTCTTGATACCATATAGGGTTGTAAAAAGAAGTAACAGAAACAAAATGGCACAATACACAACGAGACGCAAATGCAACAACCAAAGAGTATAGTAACTGTCCTATACAGGAACAACGAAGAACTGCGCCGATGCCAATTGCAAAACTGTCAAATGTCAAAAAAATCCGTTTCATTCGTCCGCACTCGATGACATACTGAATGATTAATTTATTTTATATTAATATGTACTATACAAATACAAATAAATAAATACTTACTGATTAAATAAAACATAAAATAATGTATAAAACTCAGAAGCAGAGTTAAATAAAGTAAAGTAGCAGTGTATAAAATGGAACGTCCTAGAAAAAGGGTTGTTGAGATGCGTTCAAAACATAAAATACGTTTACCCTTGACGTAGAATAAACTTATAGAAATATGTAAAAATATTTTTGCCTGCGTTTCTTTTCACATAGTGATAAGCGTAATTAATTTACAATTCAATTTGCTGAATTTTAAAATTTATTTCATTTCTATACATTGTCAGGTGAAAAATGGGCATTGTTCTTTGGAAATTTGCTACAGATAGTTTTCAAGTCCCTCGATAATTTGTTGTAAATTCGCTTGAAGCGACGTCTGTTTAACAGTAAATTGAAATTGAATAGGAAATTCATATTAGAAAAATGGATGTATGAAGTTTTGTGTCACATTATACGTGGTAGAGCTTTGTTCTTGCTATATTATGGTTGTAGCACGACTGGGTTGACTCGACCTGGGTAGGACGAAGCTTTCACAAAATACCATCGTGAAATAGCAACTTAATCCTAATATGTTTGGTATGGTGAGTGTAGAGAACCGGATACCCGTTTATACTGAAAACGAGGCAATCCATCTCAGACCTCGGAGGTGATAATGCAACTGCTTTTTGATTCTTAATTGAGGATAGATGTAATGTCTACCGACCAAAACATATACTTTCAATTAATATTAAGTTAAGGCAGTGCGCGGACCGCGAACTCGAAAGGTCGTGGGTTCGAATCCGCCATTCGACTTCTGTCGTTAACCACTTCTAACACAAGCATTTTAAGCTTACCAGAAGTGGTTAAAGAGAATATTAGTAATGTCTAATAGCATTACTAGTATTTAAAAAAATTGTTGTGTGCGCGTTTGTCACCTTTATTATTAAAAATACAATTATTCTAAAGTAAGGGTTGATATAAACATAACTGAAGTTTACCAATGAACCATAACATTGACATATTTTTCGTGTTAATCTCTCGAATATTTTCTGAGTACATACTTGCATCGGATCTCACAGCTCAGTCTCTCATCTGTGGTCGGTCTCCTATAATGGAATATTCCAGGAATGCCATTTATCCATTATGGACCAACGCAGTCGATAATGTGAAAAAAATATTTTGAATGGTAATCATTAATTTTTGAGCCCACTTATTAAAATGAGGTTTCTAATTCGTATTGTATTTTTGAATGTATGAGCGATATCTTCACCAACTGTAAATAGAATTATTTTTTATTAAATAAAAAATTTTAACAGTGGTAGAGCCACGCGGCAACTTTTGCTGTCGTACGGATGGGCCGGCTCGAACCGGGGTGGTACCATGACCTCACAGAAAACCAGCGTGAAGTAGAGGTTTACATCTGCGTTTCGCTTGGTGAGTGCAGGTGGCCGGAGGCCCTTTTTACTGGAAATGAGGCATTCCATCTTAGTCCTCACGGGTGACAACGCATCTACATTTTGATTTGTAATAGAGGATAGATGTAGATGTCTATGGGCCGCAGCAACCACTTACCATCAGGTGGACTGTGTGCTCGTTTGTCACCTTTATCGTAAAAAAAAAAAAAAATAAAAAAAAATAAACTATATACCGTGTAGTGGCGGTGTAAGAATATCTACTAACCCATATCATGCTGTGGCTGTCATAAGATGCGACAGACAGCAAAAAATCGGGAGGTTGGCAGCAGCGTCTTCATAATAACCACTAAAAATAAAAAATAAACTGCGGTTAGCAACCCACTCGCCGCCTCGGCAAATATCCCTCAATGATGGATGGCATGAGGCAATCTAAGAAGACCTATATTCAGACTGGAGTTAAATAGCCTGTAAAGGTAATAGTAAATAAATTTATATCAAGAATGGTGCCGTTACAATTGAAAATAATTGGTTAAAAATGTGTAATTGTAAATTAACACATAGAAAAAAAATGAAACCTAAGGGTGAAAGAATAGGCAATGAAATGTTTATGAATCTACTCAGTCGACATTCTAGTCAGAAATTGTAGTCACTTAGCGGCCAGCCACCGCAGAGTCTACTTCACCTGAGGCTACTCGTTTAGAGGCAAAACACGTGTCGTATTATAGGACGGTGGTGTCTTTCCTAGTGTAGAGGTGTTAGGAGTAGTGGTGACGGGGATAGTGCACGCAATTGAGGGAAGGCGGAAGGAGCTCTTTAAACAAGGTAAGACGAATAATTTTATTTTATTACGCGGTTCTTAGTTAATAAAATATTAAATATTTTTGACATTATTGCCTAGTCTTCTCAAAATCTTTAAAATTAGATGGTTCTCACTTTTCTAAAAGTTTTATTTTTGAACTTAATTCATAGTTCTTCTATTCTAGATGACATTCTTAAGCTAGTAGGTAATAAATTTGGGTTAAGACTATATTTTCATCCATTTTATCGACTTTTAATAGGATTTTCCTTTTTAAAGGATTGTTAAGAAAATGTAAAAGACTAATTACTTTTCTAAACTTTAGTAGTAACGTGTCGAAACTCGCTTGACTAAGTCTCTGGCTCAAGGTGTTGGGGTGAATTTTAATGGGAAGAGTTAATTGAGCTTCTTTTTTGTGGACATAAATCTTGTTAGACAATGAATTCCAAAATGTTTTTCATAAGAGCGACCAGCCCCTGCTTCGTCTGGGTTAAATCGAATAATGTTACGTAATTTATTGTATAGTTTTTTCGAATTCACAAAAAAAATACATTCTTAGAGATTTTTGGAATAAAATATAGCCTAAATGGCAGAGATGGCCTTTGTAGGCATATAGACGAGTGTAGATTGCAGTACCATTCGTCTCCGCGATTAAACGCAATTGCTGATCGTAAGGTCCCAGTTTCAATCCCGGGTTTCAATTCCCGGGTCAGGGACAAAAAAACCTTATTGAGTTTTTCTGTTAAGAAACTCTCGATTGGAGCCCAGAGTCAGGAAAGTTGGCGGTGTTTCAATCCCTTGCCTCGGAAATGCATTCCGATAAAGCCGTTGGTCCTGCGCCTGACCTCTCTCCGGTCGTGTAGGTTTTTCCGTCCTGGACTAAGAGAGTAAAGGAGAAGAGAGTGCACCTGTGCTTGCGCATACATCGAACACTAGGCTGTCTCCTCTGATCCTGGACGCCGTAACCTTAATCTGGTCTGGAGGAAATTACCAGATGTCTCACACCTTAGATGCTGTTCCTCGATCTTGATCTGAGTATTTCATGACTGGCGAAAACGAAATGATCCATTGTCGAAACTATGATAACTTTACAGCATTTTCCATAGTCCTTTACACACCCAAGGAATTAAACAGGGTGGTAGATTCTCTAAAATTGCGTAAGTGTATATAAGTTAAAAACTTCCTCGAATGTTGTTTACTCATTTAAAACAAAATCTGAATCAAATAATGAGTTCTATTTTAAGAGAAAATATTATACAAAACATTATGTCTCCTATTTTTAATTTTTCTGAACAATTTTCTTCCATCTCATATAAAATTAAGCTTAAGTTTATATAAAATTATATTATGTCTGGTATAGATTAGTATTCGAAAATATAATAAAAAGTAACACTATTTCTTCTTTTTATACCTTTTTTAAATAGAGGGCACGTCTAGTTTCAGGAAAATAAATTAAATGCTTTACGTATAGTTATGATTGGCTTATAAGTGGATAACTTATTTCTTAACTCATTTTAGAGGCATTCACGTTTAGATAGAAACTGAAATAACTTTGCAACTTTCTACAAGTTATTTGGAGCAATTAGGGGTAATCGACACCTTGTTAAACTAATAAATATCTACATGTGTTATTAATATATCAAATAAAAAATAATTTAATAAATTCTATTTAAATATCAAATAAGAGAGTAAAAAAATGTGTGCTTACAAATTTTAATATACCATTTTGCTATTTTTTTTAATTTCAATTTTATTTATATGATGTCAACTTAATAAGATAATTAGAATATTACAGCGGTATTTGCATTCTAATGCGTTAACCTTCGTCACGAAATTGTCCTTATATTGCGTCTTAATAACTTACAAAAGCCGTTGTAATAACAATTTGAGATCAGCGTTGGAAAGCTTTGCGCAAAATTTAATCTTAGGGTTCTATTAATTTGGGCTTATTACTTGTACTGTTTCAATTTATAGTGGTTTACGAATAAAAATCAAAATATACATAAGTCATTTTATATTTTTACCTACGAAACGTCGGGAATATCAAAAAAAGTTGATATACCAGATAAAATCCATAAAACACTAGTTTTATTGAAATTTTTATTATTCTCGGAAACATAAAAATCAATACAGATTAGATCGATAACAAATCCTCATAAAAGAACTGTGATTTTTACCAAAGATGATTTGAGAGACTAGAGAAATGAAAAAAAAAAACGTATCCTAATTTGAATAGAGAAGATGGCAGGAAGCTACCATCTGTTTGGGATCCTTAAAATATTAAATCAATTAGTAAACAATACAATACAATACAAATACTTTATTTCAGGCATCAAGGACTTAAAAATTAAGAACATTAACCATAGCAATATATACCTTAACCTAAAAATATATATAAAATATAGACATAACTTAACACTATATAGGGAACTTTTTCTTGGGCGCGTCCCTTTATCGGCGTAACACTACCCCAGAGGGCCAGAAATCGGGAGCGAGGGAATGTCTCTTTATGTTTTGCAGGAACCTGGAGTATGTAGGATTTCAAGTTTGTTGACCTATTAGACTCCAGATGCAACAAATGTAAAGAGATCGGATCCTCAAGGCGGCAACGGCTTCGTTCTTCCACGAAACGCAGGACTTCTTCTCCCGACGTACTTTTGTCCAAGCGGGAGATGTAGAGTTGTATGGTTGGCTCCACAGCACGCAGAGTTGTACTCGCGTTTATCTTGGCGGTCCCACGCCGGTAACACAGATGGGTCGCGACCGACGTCTCTTCTCAACAAGAGTAAACCCGTCCTTATCAATCTTGTCTTGGGTCACCACTGAAACTGATTTTATTGTATTGTATTGTTTTGTTTACAAATTAAACGTGCATTTTTATATCACTGGCCTGCTTTTGTCCACGGTTGATAAATGTTACTTTCAAGGATGCGGCTATGCCAAACAATTTTTGAAATATTCGCTCATGTTTCCTACGCTGGATATCAAATCGGTGAGTACTTAGTGACTATAGTAACTACTTACTTATTGAGTATAGTAAAGACAGCAAAGGAGTAGAATTATTAGCCAACGACCTGGCTTTTCGTTCCATTAAATTCCAGATAATTTTAAAGTACGTTTGTATCATATAGTATTCGGGTGCCAAAAGAGCAGGTATTTCGCTTATACACAGTCAGGTCATAAGTAATGTCACAAAGTAAAAACTTTTATTTTAGAATGCTGGCCACAAAATAGTTTATTGAATTCGAATTTCGAATTGTTCATTAAAAACAAAGCTGTATATTTTATAGAATTTTACTCATTTTTAAATATGGAGTGGACGCTAAAGAAGACCGTGTTGCAGTTATTGCGTTGCATCGTTGCGGTTACGCGCCAATTCAAATGTTTGACATACTGAAAAATTTGAATATAACCAAAATATTCGTTTATCGTACCATCAAACGATACAAGGAAGACTCTAGTGTAGATAACAGGTCAAAAAGTGGTCGCCCTCGGTCTGTTAGGACTCCAGCAGTGATAAAAGCTGTGAAGGCGCGAATTCAAAGAAATCCCAAACTTAAGCAGAAACTGTTGGCCCTTCAGATGGGGTTAAGCAGAACCACGGTGAAAAGGGTATTAAATGAAGACTTAGGGCTTCGGGCATATTGATGAAAAACAGGACATCGTTTGAATGCTCGTCTAATGGACCTGAGACTGAAGAGATGCCGCGCTTTGTTGAAGCGGTACGCGGGAAAATAATATCGGGAAATTCTTTTTTCGGATGAAAAAATTTTTGCCGTAGAAGAGAGCTACAACAAAGAAAATGATAAGGTGTACGCACACAGTAGTGAAGAAGCAAGCAACCGTATTCCGCGTGCCCAACGAGTTCATTTTCCATCCTTGCTCATGGTATGGTTGGGAGTTTCTTATTGGGGCTTAACAGAGGATTTTTGTGAGAAAGGTGTAAACACGAATGCAGTTGTATCAAAATACAGTCCTGACGAACCTTGTGGAACCTGTTTTCTCATACCATGTTCAATAACAGGCACTGGGTATTCCAACAAGATTCGGCGCCAGCTCATAGAGCGAAGAGCACACAAGACTGGCTGGCGGCGCATGAAATCGACTTCATCCGGCACGAAGACTGGCCCTCCTCCAGTCCAGATTTGAATCCGTTAGATTACAAGACATGGCAATACTTGGAGGAAAAGCCGTGCTCAAAGCCTCATCCCAATTTGGAGTCACTCAAGACATCCTTGATTAAGGCAGCTGCCGATATTGACACCGTTTCACCGGACCTCGTTCGTGCTGCGATAGACGACTGGCCGCGCAGATTGAAGGCCTGTATTCAAAATTACGGAGGTCATTTTGAATAAACTTTTGCGTCATAAGAATCTATGTTTTGTTTAGTTCATTTTGGTATATAAATAGTTACATAATGAATAAACTTGTTTTAATTATTTTATATTAAACATGTGACAGAATTTATGACCTGACTAGGTATATATATATATATAATATACAGACGTTCTCACGTCACGATCGAGCCATGACATGCAATTTGTAACCAGCGCTTAACAGTCTCGAGACAAGAACATGAGTTAAGCTCGAACAGACTGCCTGAGATTAGTTCCGTTGTTTCCAATTTGACAACAATTTGTCGTAATTTTAGGAAACCCTGTGTAAACCTATATTTGATATTTAACTATACGACGAAAATGTCTACAGTATACAATTGAAAAGAATAACTAAAAAGTCATGCATTCAATTTTTCATTTCAACTAGCTCATGTTAATGTTTCTCCAGACCTTACATATACTATAATACTCATTTAATTTCATTCTTTCATTCATTACACCCTCTCAAAGTACACTACTGTATAGCGTTCGCTATACCGAGTGACGAAACAGTTATCACATAAAATGAAAAAACGTATGCTACATAAATTTCTTTAAACATACACAACTAAAAAAATATATAACAATTAATAAATTAGTCGCGGTAGCATTTTTTTTCGTTTTAATATTAAATAACATCATGTAAATGCATACAGATATCACCTGATGAATTCTAGAAGGTCAAAGACCCATGCCATTTGAAGGCGAATATAGGTAGTTTAAAGGTTGTCAATCAAAACTACTCAAATAAAGAAAACATCAAACAAAAACTGCACTCACGGCTAACAATTTAAGGCATAATTTTATGCGCGAAATTAAAAACAAAGGGAACGCACGCTGCAGGTGTGTGAAAACAAATTCAAGCGAAAAATTTACTTAAATTAATGAAGTTAAGGCATAATTCTCTACGCGCAAAGTGACAAGAAATGGCACCGGGTGTTAATATAAATTATTATTTTTCTGGCGCGTGCGACGTTTTGTAAGTCACTTCAGGTCAGTAACCTATATATCAAGGCTGATTTATTTCTTGGCAATTTTTAACCTATTTATTTTGTTTGAAAAATGCATTTTTTATTTTCTTTTATTATTGTTTATTTTATTATTTTAACAGACATATATCAACTTGTATTAACTGCTGTGCTATTTAACGTGATAACCTGGGCGCCACCCAGTATATTGTCTTACAAGACAGATATTTGTCATAGGGTTCATGCTTAGGAGGCGGGTGGGAAACATATTTTCTTTTTTCGATTGTTAGGTATTAGGAAGATGCTGCTGTCTATCTCCTGGGTTGTTTCCCTCTGTTACCTCTTATGACACCGACGGGACGATATGGAGTAGTGGATATTCTTTCACTTTCACTACACAACCATTTAATAAAACAAGTTAATATAGTTATAAATGGCGTAAATTATAAATAGTAATATTAATAAGTCTTCAATTGAACATACGGTTCACTCCGTTGCCTTGACTTATAAAAAAAATATATATTTATCACATCCATGCCTTAGAGCTTGCCATGTAAATCACAACTTCGATTTTATCACCAAAGGCGCAGTTCTACATAAGTTAGGAATTTACGGCAACATCAACCTCCAGCAGTTTCTGAGCTACTTAGTCATAATTATTGCCACCTCGTTAGTTCTATTACGTAAACGGCACTTCTTGTGTTAACTAATATATGTTTGTTTTTAATGCATTCTTCGTCTAACAATAATTTAAAAGGAAATAAACGTTTCTTTTTACTTATTATTAGACAAACTTATACCGATGTGAGTGGCATATTTAACAAGGGACGTGATAGACGAAATTTTACTAATCAAAATGGCGATATAATGAAGATAGGTCAAATTACAACACATCACACACAAGTCACAGATGCAGCGTGGCCACATATGAGAAGGATAGACTTTGGAAAGTGTATTTTAACACGCTCTTGTTAGCTTCGTCTGTATCTATTTATCTATGTAAATTAATCTTTTAATGTTTTTTCACCAACTAGTAGACGGCCGATTGTCTTGAAAATTAGCACTCTTATCACTGACTGGTAACAATTCAATAATTCAGTCAGTTAAACCTAGCATCCTGATAAGGATAACCAGAATAAAATAAAATAATTTTCAGGATCATCACAGCTCCTGACCAATGCGTGGTGTTTAATTTTTTTAAACTATTATAAATATTGTTTATGGAAAATTTTCTATATTTATTTTCTTGAAGTGTTAAAATAAACATAGTTTGTATTTAATAATAAAGGAAAAAACTATTCTATACTCCATCTAACATCACAGTACGTTAGTAATCAGTGGACGGTTTTTTTCAGCTGCGCGTAATCCGACAGCTTCAATAAAGCTTTGTAACACAGCTGGCGCCTAACTGTTTTTTTTTTATGGAATAGGGGGCAAACGAGCATGCGGCTCACCTGATGGTAAGTGACTACCGCTGCCCATGAACAACCGCAACACCAGGGGAATTGCAGATGCGTTGCCGACCTTTTAGAAAGGTGTAAGCTCTTTTCTTGAAGGTTCCTAAGTCGTATCGGTCCGGAAAATTCGCTGGTGGTAATTGATTCCACAAGGAAGTCGTGCGAGGGAGAAACTTCTTCTAAATCGCATAGTGGTGGACCGCCAATCATCCAGATGGTATGGATGGTAACGCGAGTTTTGTCGCGATGTGCGATGGTGAAATTGAGCGGCTGGAATTAGTCCGAACAATTCCTCAAAGCACTCCACGTGATAAATGCGATAAAATACGCAAAGAGATGCAACATCTCTACGCAGTGCCAGTGTATCGAGCCGATCGGAAAGAACTCGGTCGTCGACGATTCGAACCGGTCTGCGCTGGATGCGGTCAAGTGGAAGGAGCTGGCACTGGGGTGCCCCGGCCCAGAGATGAGAACATTATTCCATGTGGGGCCGAACTTGCGCTTTGTAAAGTTGCAAGCGATGTGCCGGCATGAAATACTGTCTCGCTCTGCTGATCACGCCAAGCTTTTTAGAGGCCAATTTGCCTTCCCTTCCAAGTGACCACGAAACTGCACACTATTCGATATGTCGACGCCAAGGATTCCGATACTAGCTGAGGCAGCAAGGGGAGTGCCTTGAAATTGAGGAGATACGACAAAGGGGTTCTTTTTAGCGGTAAACGCGCAAACTTGTGTCTTCTGGGGATTGAACTCGACTAGATTTAGTCGGCCCCAATCCGAGACTTTGTTAAGCAAAGACTCGACTTCAGACACAAGTTTGCTGGAGATTCCCGGGGAATCCAGTGGCGCGACCCGCGGACGCTCTGGCTGCGAAGCTCAGAGCGTCCCTGAACGCGGACGAGGCCCCGAGTGTCCGTCAGATGCGCAGACCTGCGCATTATGGGTCTGGACGACTCGGTATCGGAGGAGGAGTTGGTGGCCGCCGTCGCCAGGTCCGGGGGGGTGCACTACTGACCAGGTCAGGTCAGGCGCTATACGCCCGGACCAACAGGGTATGCATGCCGCCACGGTATGCTGCCCTGTTACGGCGGCCAAAGCCATAGTGGCGGGCCGAAGGATTCTGGTGGGCTGGGTCTCAGCGCAGGTTAAGCTGCTGGAGCCCAGACCTCTGAGGTGCTACCGCTGTCTCGTGGGACATCACGTGTCAGTGAAATGCGCCTCGGAGGTTGACCGCAGTGGCCTTTGCTTCCGCTGCTGTCAGCCCGGACACAAATCGGCGACCTGCTGCGCCACGTCGCACTGTGATGCATGTGCGGCGACCGGCAAGCCAGCCGATCACTGGGCCGGAAGCAGGGCCTGCGTGCCACCCGCCAAGGCCAAGGCCGCGGGGTAGGGGAGGGCCCTCCTCCGCCGCCACCGCCTCTATGGCCACCGCCGCAGCCGCAACTGCCGCCGCCGCCGCTGTCACTGTTGCCGCCGCCGTCTCCGCGACACCGACGCCCGCAGAGGGGCGCCCCGTGGAGGAAGCTGAAATGGGAATGCCTATAACGGCCCCATTAAGCTTCCTCCAGACGAATATCAACCACGGCGCCTGCGCTCAGGATCTGTTGCTCCAGAGCATGGCGCAGTGGTCGATTAACATCGCTGTGGTCGCTGAGCCGTATTTTGTCTGGCCTAGGGATGACTGGGTGGCGGATCTTAACGGCTCAGTGGCCATCATTTCTTCGGCCGCCGCCGGTACCCCGACCCTTGAAGGTGTCAGGAGGGGTCAGGGTGCGTAGCAGCACGGTTCGGGGAGTTCGTCGTTGTGGGGGTGTACTTCTCCCCGAACCGATCTCTCGCCGAGCTCCATAACTCTCTTGCAGAGCTGAGAGCAGTCGTCGTCGGAAGCTATCCCCTCCCCGTACTTGTCCTCGGGGACTTTAATGCCAAGAACTTGGCTTGGGGTTCTCGTCGTACAGATGTGCGGGGTAGGATGGTGGAAGACTGGGCTCTGGAGACAGGCCTGGTCGTCCTAAATCGGGGTTCTGTCCCCACGTGAGTGCGGATGCGGGGCGAGTCGGTGGTGGACATTTCATTCGCTAGCCCCGCTCTGTCGCCGCGTGCCATTGACTGGCGAGTCATGGAGGGGGTGGAGACTCTACTCCGACCACCGGTACATCCGGTTTGACGTCTCCACCCAGCCCTCGAGCGCGCCAGTCCAACAGGCCCCGAGTGGTCCGCGTTGGGCGCTGAAGCAGCTGGACCGGGAGCTCCTCCTGGAAGCCTAGATCGTGCAGGCCTGGGGTGTCATCACCGGATAGGCCTGCCGACGTCAATGATGAGGCAGGGTGGTTCCAGGAAGCCATGTCCGAGATATGTGACGTAGCAATGCCCCGCGTCCGGCCAGGAAGCGCCCGGCGTCAGGGTGTATTGGTGGTCGCGTGAGCTGACGTGTCTGCGCGAGGCTTGTGTCGCCGCGCGGCACCTGTACGCCAGGCATCGCAGGCTCCGCATTCGTCCACCGAATGCGGCAGCCATTGAGGCGGAGCTATACGAGGGATACAGAGCGGCGAAGACCGCCCTCCGGGAGACTGTCATGCGGGCCCGGGATCGGGCCCGTGAGGAGATGCTGGAGACTCTCGACAGAGATCCGTGGGGGCGCCCTTACAAGATGGTGCGGGATAAACTCCGCACCTGGGCACCCCCGCTGACGCAGAGTCTCCGGCCTCAGCTCGTGGAGGACGTGGTGAGCGCTCTGTTCCCTGCGCGAGGGGAATATCCGCCCCCGCCTATGGCTCCGCCACCTGCGGTGCCGGAAGCGGACCACCAGGACGACGACGACGACATCCCGGAAGGGACCGGGGTAGACCTGAGAGTGGCGGTACGTAGGCTCAAGGCCAGGAATACCGCCCCAGGACCCGATGGCTTGCCTGGCAAAGCCTGGGTCCTGGCCTCGGAGGCTCTCGGGCCCCGACTGGAGGGGCTCCTAAGCGCATGCTTGGAGAGAGGCCAATTCCCGCTTCGTTGGAAGACGGGGAAGCTGGTCCTCATTCGGAAGCCGGGGCGCCCAGCGGACTCTCCGTCCGCATACCGGCCCGTGGTGCTGCTCGACGAGGTGGGCAAGCTCTTTGAAAGAGTCACTGCAAACCGCCTCGCCGAGCACCTTGCGGGGACGGGGCCGGATCTTGCGGAACACCAGTTTGGTTTCCGCAAGAGGCGCTCTACGGTGGACGCCATCATGCGCGTGAGAGCCCTCACGACGGGGGATGCAGTGGCCAGGGGGGGGGGGTTGTTTTGGCGGTGTCTCTCGACATCGCCAACGCCTTCAACTCCATGCCCTGGAGCTGCATTAGGGAGGCACTCCGGTATCACCGGGTGCCGACCTATCTCCGTCGTATAGTCGGGGACTATCTGACGGACAGGTGTTGTGTAGTACTCGTTTTGTGTGCAATAAAGAGTATAAATAAAAATTAAATAAATAAGTTTGAATTTGGGGCGTTCCCCGTAAATTCCAAAGCCTCTTTTTATCGTGGGGAAATCCTCATGGATACCTTCTGCTGCGGGGGCAACAGAAAGGTTATGCCGGACACTTACCGGCCAAAACCCCACGGTGGTCTCCATCAGCGTATATGAGGGGTCCCGGGATCTCCGTCTGAAACGCAACCGGGGCCCCTCTCTTGCTTTGCTCTATTAAAGCACGTCCCCGTGGTTAGTCCGTACCAACCCCAGCACCCTCGCAATGCGATCACGGTGCTCAAGACCACTTTCGAGTCACCGTCCTTCTGAGGTGTTACATCACTAGACGCTCGGGGGCCCCGCCCCGAACGCCCGTAACCCCCGAGGCCCCGTTTCTGGTAGGGGGACGCCATCATCAAGGGGAGGGCCGTGACGAAGGCCTTGGCGGCGTCGTCTTCGAGCGGGATCTGTCCTCTCCCGACACCACTCAGCAGCCTCCTTCTGGACCATAACGGATTCACAGAAGGCGGCTACGGCCCTCCACGCGGAGTCCCTGCTCAGCATCGCCGACACGACTGCTGAGAGGAAGAGGTTCTGACCAATCCGTCTTACCAGGATGGTCCGCTCCCGTTCCCATGCTAGGCATGTTGCCAGCGTATGGGATGCGGAGTCCTGTTCCTGCCCACCGCAGTGGAAACAGTGCGTCGTCGCTTCGCGTCCAATCTTACACAAATAACTGCCTCGTTGGTCTAGTGGTTGTAGTAGTGCGACTGCTGATCATGTGGTCCCGGGTTCGAATCCCGGGTCGGGCCAAAAAATTAGTTATTGAGTTTTTCCATCAAGAAATTCTCAGTATCTGCCCGGAGTCAGGAAGTTGGCGGTGTTACACCCCCGTGCCTCGGAGAGCACGTAAAGCCGTTGGTCCTGTGCCTGATCTCTCTCCGGTCGTGTCGGTTTACCGTCCCATCGGGCTATGAAAGTGAGGGAATAGAGAGTGCACCTGTGCTTGCGCATACACTTGGGCACTATAATCCTGTCCTGCGCAGATGGCTAGTCTCCGTTGAGACTGGCCGCCGTGGCCGAAATTCGGTCTGGAGGACATTATTATTATTATGTGTTATCTATAAAGTTTTCTCATCTGGTTGGAAAATATAAATATATAATTGTAAATAATCATGGTAAACGTACATAAATATCAATAAAATAAAATAAATACATAAAAATTACATAAATATATAAAAACCCAACCAGATGGAAGCCCTCGGCAGGGGAGACCAAACGGCCGAGGGTTAGGGGGAAAGGGAAAGAAACCGGTGGACGATGCGGGCGGTATCGAGGAGCACCGCCTTCTGCATTTGAGCTTGGAGCGGTCCGTCACGGAGTCCCAGTCGCCTCAGATGACCCGAGAGGCTGACTGGAATTAACCCATTCGCAGAGACGACTACAGGTATAATTTCGGCCGGCAGTCCACCCTACATGTCGGTCACCTCGTGAGCCAGGTCCAGATATTTTGTCAGCTTATCTGTTTCGGCTTTCACGAGGTTCTCGTCATAAGGAGTGGTAATGTCGACCAAAAATATCCTTGACTGTGCCCGGTCCATCAGCACAATATCAGGCTTATTCGCAAGAATAGTCCTGTCCGTGATGATGGCCCGGTCCCAGTAGAGCCTGGCGCGGTCATTTTCGAGTATGGCTTCCGGTAGGTACTTATAATACGGCAGTTTCCAATCCACGAGACCGTATTTCAGAGCGAGCTCCT
The DNA here is from genome assembly GCA_033319125.1 of Parnassius glacialis. NCBI lineage: Eukaryota > Metazoa > Arthropoda > Insecta > Lepidoptera > Papilionidae > Parnassius > Parnassius glacialis. Next base: position 3,864,028 of record JAVANC010000028.1, on the reverse strand, counting down.
GGTGTAGAATCCTGGCTACTAACTTGTGCATATGCAAATACCCAGAGTTAGAAAGCGCCGAACAACCGGAGATGACATGCCTAAGTGACTCACCGGGATGGCGACAAGCTCGACAGACGTCGAGCATTATTATTATTATTATTACACAAATAATCACCGAAACACCCGTGCCCGGTCATTATCTTTGTAAGTATGTAGGTGAGTCTTCCTGTTCTTCGATGCATCCAATGTCACCAAAGTGCACCAACACGTATTGGGGCAGCACGGCGGGCATTTCCTTGCCCTTAAACCCTCTCAGAAATGGAAGGAGACTTGTGCCCAGCAGTGGGACGTAAATAGGCTGCAACTTTACTTTACTTTTATCTCTATAGATATCCTGCGAGGTCGCTTTTGAATCCCTAAATGCAACAGTTTCATAATTTGGTATTGCTCGAATCACGCAATTAATGTGTTTGTGATCAATCATGAAGTTTTCACTACTAACATGCCAGTTACTAATCCGCCTTGATATTTTATTAGTAGCAAAGGTTATATCTAACACTTCTTGCCAAGCGCGCGTTACAAAGTTTGATGTACACTCTGTTTAGGCTTACCAGGCGATTGGAGATGAGATTGTCATAAATTAACTCATCTCTTTTGTTGATGTTGGTGCTTCCCCAGGCTGTATGGTGAGCATTAGCATTACAATCCACCACAAGTTCGGCTTAGTATTTTTGGGAAAACTCGGCCATTCGGTCTAACTCGTTGGCAGGATCTGAGTTTTCTCTGGGAAGATAGACTGATCAAATGATTACTCTGGCCCCTGTGTATCCCTTGAAATTTATGGAAGCTGTAACAAGTTTGTCGTTGCAGTAATCTGGAACAACTAAAAGTTCAGTGTTTTTATTGTAAACTAGCTGTTCCCTGCAACATCGCCCGCGGAACCATAATTATTTTACTTAAGTAAAAGTAGCCTAAGTTACTCCTTATAACATCATCTATCTGTCAGTGAAAATCCCGTCAAAATCGGTCCAGCCGTTTTGGAGATTAGCCGGAACATACAAGTAAAAGTAAGAACATACACTACGCGAGCAACTGAATCCGGGGCGCAGTGTCACAACATAGATTTGTTGTTGTGCAACTTATGTAATGAGAAAATCCTAGTGTGGTAATAAAGTTACTCCAAAATATAAAAACAATGTTTACAACCCAACCGCTTTAATTTAATTTTAATCTTATAATCACAAACACCCCATTAGATTTAGTGACAACCTGCGAAGGTATGCAGGAAGTCGATGGATGCAGTTGGCTTAGGACTGTGCTTTGTGGCATTGGGGGAGGCCTATATCCAGCAGTGGACTTGTAAAGGACTGTAAAGATTATGATGCTGATTTAACAGCAATTGAATTTTCTGAGAGATATAATATTTCAAGGATGTGCCAGTGCCGACAAATCGGTGAAATAAATGTGCTATTAGAGACTCCATTTGATTTTATATAAAATTGAAATGAAACACTAATTAACAGTTCATCTGATTGTAAGTGATTAATGCAGTCTATTCGCATCTCCAACCAAATTAAATATAACGCGTAGTAGTCATAGCTGATCAAGTATCTGAATACTTTATCAGCTATGACTACTAAGATGGAATATCCCACAGCCTATAGCCATATTGGCTCTCTATTACCTTTCATCGGAACATAACACTGCATGCACTGCTATTCGGCAACAATAATAGTCAAGGGCGTGGTACAAACAGACCGTTTAAATGAAAAAAAGTCCTACTCCATGAATACTCCAGCAGCCGACATGCCCCACTTTAGTCGGTAGTAAGTTAAGTGGCCCATAGCCTCCAGCACCATCTCTACTATCTACATTTATCCTCGGTTAATAATCAATATGCAGATACGTTGTCACCCCTGAGGACTAAAATGGAATTCCCCTTATTAAGTAATAGGATCTCCGGTTTTCTACACTCACCATACAAATAAAAGTAGCATTAAACTGCTATTTTACGCTGTTATTCTGGGAGAACGTGTTCCTTCTCCGGTCAATCCGACCCATGAAAGCTACAAACATAGTATAGCTGCAGCATGGCCCTACCACGTACAATCTCTTGCTTCATTTTACCAAAACTACACGTCCTCACTAAAACACTGTTTTCACTTTCAACTTCAACAAGTCTCAAACTACTAAACTCGATCCTTTTGAGACTAAAACTCGTTCTGGTAGATAAAGTGCAAGGTTAACGATCGGGCCTATTAGGGCTTTGCAGATAATTAACATTCTAGCTCTCTATGTGGTATTAATTATTTTAACATGTAGCATTATAAGCCTATTTCAAGTTAATTATTTGACAATAGCCTACAATGCAACATCAAGCATGCGTTTATGTATTGTGTTACCTATCTATTCTTTATAAAATAATTTAAAATTAAAAATTTTGTACAGCCGACTTCAATATAGGTTATTTAAGAATAACTCAATAACCATTGGTCTGACCTTGATCAATTGGGATTCATATGGGACCACACGAGAACTATCAGCTTTCATATAAAAAAAGAATCATCGAAATCGGTTCGCCCAGTACAAAGTTATGAGGTAACACACATAAAAAAAAATTAAAAAAAACATACACTCGAATTGAGTACCGTCTCCTTTTTGGAAGTCGGCAGAAAAATTGCTCATAGAGATGGGTAATATTGAATTTTTACGGCAACGGTTGTTTATTCGATATTTAGATTTTTCATCGATGTCAATATCGGTTTTCAGATTTCGATGTCTACGGACATTCACAGTGCCATAGTCGCCTTTTACGACACCCAGGGACGAAACAGGGTGATAAATTCTCTTACAGCAAGATGACACAGTAAGGTTGTATGAATATGTATATAGTATAGAATTTTATTTATTTATTTAACAATTTATGTACACGGTATTTTATTTTAAATAAACAGACACATATTCCACAAAACTCTACTTTAACTTATTTATACATTCAGTCAGTTTAGCCTATCAAATGATACTGCTGAACCTATGATCATACAGGCCTATGCCTCATCGCAATTCCTCTATTAGGCAATCTGCCTAACAGAGCGGATATGCAGAGTTGCAAAGGTTTATAAACGCAGTTTTTTTATTTAATTTAAGTTGTTATCTACCTATCTCCTGTTGACTTTCTCCCTAAAAAAATATTTTGAAGACATTCCCTCCACCATCCCATGGTCCTTCCCGCCTTGCCGCATACGGACCGAATCACGGGAGATGCACACGTTACTTGCTCGGGGCTCTTTCCCACGTGCGCTTACTTGACTCCCTACAAATCTCTCTGTTCCGTTCCTTTTGTCTAAATTTCACTTCTCCCCCTTCCGGGGCGTGACTCCACAGCGACGACACTCCGCGTTTGCTGCTATCTGGTCGTATGTTTCAGTCCTCATACTGTTTCCTTTTGTGATGCCATGCATGCGCAAATCTGCTTAACTCCTTTAAGTTTGATTCGCAGCACACTAAATCCCGGAAGTATACTGGTCCTTTTTCTGTTCTTTGTAGGCTGTCCAATAATGCGTTCCTCTCTTCAATGTACAGATCGCAATCCCAGAGAGCATTATCACGACTCTCCAGTGTTGAGCCACAGGGGCATAAGCCAGAGTTCCTAAGGTTGAATTTTAGGAGACGCTCGTTGAAACACCCGTGACCAACAAGAATCTGCGATACTGCATAATCGGGCTCGACCCACCTGAAGATTAGACGCTCTGCGATGTCCGGGAAAAACTTGTACAGATCCCTGCCATCTCGGCTTGAATCCCACCGGTCTTGCCAATTGGCAAGACAGTCGACAGTCGCCATCATCTCCCTCTTTTTCTTCCTGCACTCCTTGTCGACCAAACCCGTCCCCTCTTCGTCGACTCGTCTAAGAAGTGTAAGAGTTTGAAGACATGTGAAGTTCACCAACACGCATTAGGGCAGCGCGGTGGACAATTCCTTGCCATAAAACCCTCTCAGAAATGAGAGGAGGCTGTGCCCAGCAGTGGGACGTAAATAGGCTGCAACTTTACTTTACTTTATCTTTTACGACTCCACGGGATGATATTTGTAGTAGTGGATTATCTTCAACGCAACAACATGACGCTTTTATTGATCTTCTAAGTAGCTTAGGTTAATCTTTCTCACCTTTGTTATATGAAACGTTCACTCAGAGACGGATTAATTTAATGACTCAACATGTCTGTTTTAACGAGGCTTATAAAGTAAGTCAAAGTAAGTTGACTGAATTATCGTTCACAATTGGGTGTGTGTCGACGAGGGTTTCGTACTTATACTCAGAATCACCAAACGGTATTCGCTGAAGTTCATACAGGTTTACGCACCAAACTCGGCACACCCTGATGAGGAGGTGGAGGAAATTTATGATGATATCTCTAGAGCCATGCATTCCTCCAAATCCCACTATACGCTAAACTAGGCACAAGACATAACGGTGAGCTGAAAGTAGGGAAATTTGGAATAGGGTAACAGAAACGAAGGGGCCATCAGCTGGCCGACTTCATGGAGAAAGAGGGACTCTTTACGATGAACTCTTTCTTCTAGAAGCGGCCCCATAGGAAGTGGACCTGGTCGAGACCTGACGGTTCGACAAAAAATGAGATTTACTTCATTATGGCGACCAGACGACAACTGTTCACTGGATCGCGAGGTTGAAAACCGGCAGCGATCACCGAATGGTGAGAGGCATACGAAACCGTTTTCAGTGTCTAGAAGATTGCAATGCAGTGGACGATATGAATGACAAGTTTGTGGAAATTGTCCATGGACGGAGCTAAGCTTTAAAAGACCCCGAAGACCGCAGAAGAACACAAAACTCTCCGATCACACTCTTTATCTCTTGGCTGTTAGATGGAATATGAAGCTGCAGTCTTCAGTAGATTTGACAGCATACAGGTAACTGAACAGACAGATCACACACAGACACCTTCAAGTCGGGGTAACGTCTCATCATAATTGACATAATGAGAACGGCATACCTAGGTCTACTAGTCTAGGAGTTCTAGTAGCAAATATCGAAGTACACCTTCAGGTATCCATAAAGTTTTTCTTTCCATAGGATAGGGTGACAAACGAGCACACAGTACACCTGATGGTAAGTGGTTGCTGTGGCCCATAGACATCTGCATTTATCCTTGTTTGCGAATCAAAATTCAGATGCGTTGTCGCCCGTGAGGACTAAGATGGAATGCCTCTTTCTAGTAAAAAGGGTTTCTGGTTCTTAACACTCACCATACGAAACACAGCAGTGTTAAGTTGCTATTTGAAGCTGGTGTTCTGTGAGAGCGTGGACCTTCCCTGGTCGAGCCGACAGATTCGTGCTACAACTATACTACTTATTTAGCTGCAGCATGGCTCTACCACCTACAGAAAGAAAGAAAGTACAAAACATATAAGTATATTTATATATAAATCCTATGTTTTTTTTATAGTATAAGGGTGAAAAATGAGCACACAGTCAACCTGATGGTAAGTGGTTGCTGCGGCCCATAGACATCTACATCTATCCCCTATTACAAATCAAAATGTAGATGCGTTTTCACCCGTGAGGACTAAGATGGAATGCCTCATTTCCAGTAAAAAGGGCCTTCGGCCACCTGCACTCACCAAGCGAAACGCAGAGGTAAACCTCTACTTCACGCTGGTTTTCTGTGAGGTCGTGGTACCACCCCGGTTCGAGCCGGCCCATTCGTGCGACAGCAAAAGCTGCCGCGTGGCTCTACCACTGTTAAAACTTATGTACTTTTAGCGAAACAAAACCTTGTAATAGAAATCTGTGATTATAAAAATAATAATTATATCTTACCTTGGTCAAGCATGAATCAAATTTAGTTTATTCGATATTTAACCATCATGAGTGATCGATTGTTTACAGTGGTTCGTGCGGTTTGCTTAAGAAATACAAAATATTTTAAAAACTAAATTTAAAAAAACTAAATTTGATACACAAATAGTAGTAATACGTGGCAGTTATAGCAAATTTCCCCTATGAGGTAATCTATGAGAGAGCTTATGTTTAACAGTGGAGTTTTGATAGACCGTAATGATGATGATGAAGACCTTAAAAGAGGACCGTGTTAGCTGTGGGGTACAATATGCGCCGACACGAATTAAATAGAGAATTGCATTTTAAGTGTTGACTTACCGCGTGTTTAGTGATAAAAAAAACATCTTTAGGCCACCTGCATATTTAAGTATTCGAAAATAATATTTTAAGGCCTTAACAGTGGTTGAAGTGCCTAAATCTTGGATATTTAAATAAAAAAATCTCAATAACTGTTCATTTAATCCACTAAAAGAAATACAGGATACTAAAATAGGCTTTGTTAAATGTTTTTAATTGAACAAAATTGTATTTTTGTCAACCCCTTATAAGAAAAAAAATCCCCAAACAGTACCTATCTTTGTCATGTTTTGCAAAATTTCTCCAAAACGGCACAAGGTCTTTAAATAGTTCTCACACTAAAAAAAGGTCTTAAAAATATTAATATTTTTAATTGAGAGTTTTATTTTTATTCCCCTTTTTATAAGAGAACATAAAATTTTTCCCTGAAATTGAATATATTTACGCGAGCGCACATGCTCCGCCTATATATATTATGATATATATAGAATATGCGATGTAACGCGTGTATATATACACGCGTTACATCGCATCCCATCAAGAATTTCTAATGTCATTCTTGGTGTAAAGTTAAGACGTGATAATAACTGTAAATAATAGAATAACAAAATAATGAGAACATTTGTAAATACTTGCTTTATAACCTAATAAATATTATTTGCTTTTTTTACCAGTAGAGTTTCAACACAATCTTAAAAAAAGTTCAATGAATTAAAAAAATGCCGATAATTATATAATTTCAAGTCAGTGTTTTACATTTAAAGATCAGTTATAAAGAGCAAAAGTTCTTATTTTCATTTTGATTAATTTAATTCGAGAGTAAAATAAATGAGAAAGGGCTTTTATCTGCAATAATAATTTTCATCAAAAATAACATCACATACACGGTCAATCATACTGAAGACTACCAATTGTACTACAAAATATTTAAAAGACTACTTCCAGTATAATGACCCGAATATCGACCATTCATGTTTGACTGGCACACTTAAAAGTTTTATCACATGTCTAAATGATTGACTAAAATTTAGAATTTTATGCAAATGATAATTTCTATGTAAATAAGTGTAACATAGTGGGTATTATATTCAATGATAGCGGCCATCCATATTTGCAAAGCCAGCATCATTTTATGTACAGAAACCGGCAAAGTGTTGCTCAAGGTACTCTAAACAAAGCAGCTGATAAAAATGTTACACTCATAACTATTAACAAAAACTGTTTCTGCAAATGGTCTTATAGATAATAATAACTATTCCGCCTTGTTAGGTGTAGGGGCTATTATTAGAAGAAGAGGTAAAATTTTGTTTTAGAGATACGCAATCAATATTTTTTGTCTGCAATTGAGCATAAAATAAAAAATAACTTTAGCCAAAGAGCATAACTGGCATTATACTCAGGCTCATTAATTGGTATGGAAAAAAATAATTTTACCAGGTTTCAAAAAATCAATCAAAATTCAAAAAAACATAAATATTAAAATCAAAAATTGTATATATGTATGTCTATACATATATATAATGATGTATGGCCGTTTAGTACCTAACGGTGACTCATTATAATATCCTACAGTCACGCCGAAACTTACGAGGAGAGAATCACTGTAGAAAAGGTAATAATTTATTGCGGAAATTTTGAGATAAAATTAAAAAAATTACAAACTTATCCAAGTTAATCTAACTTAGTCTAACTTATCCTTATGCGTTACAAAAAAAAACAAATCATAAAATAGTGAGAAGGCGTCAGTTTTTAAGAAGATATAACAAAAATAAACAAAAAAAATAAATTTCAAAAAGTTCATTATTTAATTGATTATATACCGCTGACACTTAATCACGCTTTTCGAAACCACGCCAGTTGTAAACAATACTTGTGTGAAAAATGTTGTATAGAAGATAATTAAGAACAGACAAAATCTTCTTTTCATATTCCCGCCAAATTGTAAGTAGAAGACCAAATAGGTCATGTGTCAATTTTAATTAAATATATTTTATTTGAAGTGATCTTGACTACGTTTCATCAATTAACCATTGGTAAAAATTAAAACAGGAATTTTACAATTGTGTTTACAAGAAACATTATTAGTTGAACCTTGCAGCTTGTTCATTACTTTTACTATAAATACCTATAAATGTATATATTATAAATAAATTATTGCCATAATATTTTGTATTATTTTTTATTTTGCCATATCTGCAATGTTCTACGCTCTATAGAAAATGTGGCGTATGATATGACTGACAATCTCTCGAACGTTTTATCTAGGTACAAAGATGTTTTACGTTTTCATCGCCTCCACATGATATTTTTGTCAGCATAAGGTACCCTTCTGTATCTGAAACGAATATGAATATTGCTACAAAGTAAAGTAATAGGCTATACAAGTCCCTCTACTGGGCACAGGACTCTTTTTATTTCTGAGAGGGTTTTAGGGCAAGGAAATGCCCGCCGCGCTGCCCCAATGCGTTTGACGAAAATTTCAATTACAAATTTCATTTCGTGCTGTCGGGGATCAAACCCGGGAAAAATGTACAGCGAGCGCTTTGACCCAGATATACTAATACGACACAAATAAATACGATCTATCATATATAATAAAAAACTCTTACGTAGTTGAAACTTGAACACTTGATTAGCTCGTGATGCTTACCGGACAAAGCTACAGCACCACACCGTGCAATGTAATAGAAGATGCGTAACCGCGACATAATTCTCAGTGATGCGCAAGCATAACAGGCAGTATGTCACTTATATAATTGTCATCTCTGTAGTCTTTTAATCTTTGCACTTTTATAAATAATACAGAACGTAGTTACTAGACGGTGATGACGTCGGCTGAAATCTCTGCGATCCTCGTTTCGTCGGGGTCATTCAGGCTAGTTAAAGCCTTAAAGATGCGTAGTCCGCCGACACGACACGCACACGGTAGTGTGGCGAACATTCCTTGCTCTTGAATGAGGTATGAATAGTATACAGAGCGCTCCTGTGACTTTACTTTTACGTTGAAATAGTAGTCTTCCCATAAAACTTAAAGATTTCATAGAAATTAAATAATCGGCTTATCTTTACGTTGTGGAGCAATTCTGCAGTTATATTGTTGTATCACGAATAAGTCCTCGGGACCGAGGAAGGAACACACTTTCGCAGAATACCTGCGTAAAGTAACAGGATAATGATGATGGGTTTCGTATGGTATATGTAGAGAAAAGGAGACTCTTCTTTCTATACACAAGGCATTCCATCTTAGTCCTTACGTGTAACAACGCATCAATTGAGGATAGATGTAGATGTCTATGGGCCACAGTATTCAATTACTATCAGATGAACTGTGCTATAGTTAGAAACCATAATTATTAAAAAAAGCATTACGTCCAACAAATTGAAATATTTGTCCACTTTTTGCGTAGAAACAGTTCCAACTTATCTCGTACATATGTTGTGTAGACAAGAAATGTACTGTAATATAAACGACATTATCTTTACGATGCCTACACGTACCGTATTCAATGTAGGCCCAAACAAAAAAGCGGGATCGCCTGCCAAAACGATGCGTGAGCGGTGATTGGAATATAAACGACCCTCAATGTCTTCTTTTATCTAACTTTATTAGACTTACTTCGCCATTTGATATTCGCAACTACAACTCTTTCTATCAAACACGCTTTACTACTTTCGAATAGCTTATTGATTTAGATGCCAATGTATGCCGTAACTATTAGAAGGCATTTACCATTAAGGCAATGATTTAACCACCATCATTATTCATTAGAGCCTATCACAAGTACACAGGGTCGACCTGTTGGGATTTAATGTCAAACAATTTTTAGTAATAATTAAAAATTCAAGAAACGAATGCACGTAAAGGCGTTGGTCCTGCGCCCGTCTCTCTTCGGTCGTTTACATTGCCGTCACATCGGTCTACGAGAGTAAGAGAGCGCACATACTGATGCTTTATATTTCTGCACAGATCACTTATGTCCACTGAGATTGTTTGCCGTGATCGAAATTCGGTCTGTAGGACATTTTTTTTATAGGAGAGAGGGCAAACGAGCATGCGGCTCACCTGATGGTAAGTGACTACAGCCGTCCAAGAACAACTGAAACACAAGGGGAACCAGGGGAATTGCAGATGCGTTGCCGGCCTTTTAAAAAGGAGTAAGCTCTTTTTTTGAAGGTCCCTATGTCGTATCGGTCCGGAAAAATCGCTGATGGTAATCGATTCCACAAGAAAGTCGTGCGAGGAAGAAAACATCTTCTAAATCGCAGAGTGGTGGACCGCCAATCGTCCTGATGGTGTGGATGGTATCGGAAATTCTGCCGCGATGTGCGTTCGTGAAATTTGGTGGCTGGGATTAAGCCGAACAATTCCCCAGAGCACTCCTCGTGGTAAATGCGAAAGTAAATCCAAAGGGATGCAACATCTCTTCCCAGTGCCAATGAATTGAGCATCATTACATCTTACATCAGTTCTGCAGTCCATTAAGTGTGGGGTTGCCGACACTGCGCTTTCCAACTTGATAACCTTTATACCTCATCAAAGACTTTCAGCTGTTCGATTTGACGGCTGGCAAATTTCAGCAACCTTGGGTTATGTTTGCTACTCGTGTTCTTATATCGATACCTTTTAATAAATTTTATCACGAGAGAAAACCTACACTAAGTATCTTCATAAGACTTCGATACTGTTGGCTTTCTCATATTATACACAGCAGTGAAAGACTAAGTGCTCTCTAGAAACCGTTGCTTTCCTTTTTTATTTTAATTATCAACCGTTTAATCACTACTGCATTAGTCTTCCATCTGGTTGGTTATATTCATTTTACTTTACTTAATATAATGGTACATATTCTATAAGATACGTTCGGTGTGTTAATATTAGTTAAGACATGTAGTGACAACTAAAGAAAATCCACTATGCCATAAGTATTTCCTGTGGATGACGTAAGACGCGACAGCACCTGATGATAAATGAGTAACAACCCACCTGCCATCAAGATGCGTAGTAGACCAACACTGGTTGTTAATAGATTATAAATTATCTTAAAATTTAATCTAAGTTTTTGCCTTTACTACCATTGATTGCTTAGAGTCAGCTATGATTAGTCCAGAGATAAAACTCCTAGTTGTGTCTGATTTTCACCGATGAATGTAATGTTCGAGGTACGACAGTAAATCGCTATTATGGGACGCTTACAAAGATATATGTTTGCTATATCCTGCACTCAGGAACATTTAAAATGATTTGGATACTTCATGGTATTTTGTACTCAGTAAGTATTTACCTATAGAAAGTTTTCTCATTTACTATTCAATGGACACAGACTGACTCTCTTATCTATAGTGTAGTATACCGAAGGTCTTAACTATATTGTGCATAATACACAAGTCTTAATGTATGGTAATAAATATTGGTTATGGCAGTGTGATGAATATTCATACGCCACGATCATGCGGAGTAAGTTGTTAAAAAAATAACATATAAAATGAAAATTTACTCGTACCTAATATGTTTATAATAGTAATAATAATAATAAATTAAAATTAAAATTACAATTAAAATACTACTCTAAGTAGTGGCGTGTCTAATTTACAGTATGAAGATTTGTCCAACGCCCTAACATTGGTGAATCCCATCTGTCCGCTAGTACACTGAGAATGATGTTGGTGCTCGTCCGCACGCGATTCAGCATGGAGGTACATCTTTTGCGCATTATGGCTTTAAACCATCAACATGAGCCTCTGAAAACATGCCAGAAGCGCTACAATACCGAGGTAACCCCATTATAATTCTCAACGCATTGAACCATAAACCATGTTATTGGTTTCAAAGGATTTTAGATGCATGTGCCCACATTTTCACACACAAAAAATCACCCCATTTCGTACTCTGGGTTTGCCAATCCGCTTACCAAGCGTCTTTGGAAAATATCTGAGAGAATATGTTTCAGAGAGGCCTATGTTCAGCAGTGGACTTTTATAAGCTGTAATGGATATTTCGGTTTCGTCAGGTGTCAAAAGTACGAAATATTTGCTGCAATGTTAAAGCGCCTACCTTCCTGCGATTAAAGCGAGTTTCCCCTACGAAGAGAGAGACTGTTTAGAAGTGGACTACAATAAGACTGGTGATGAAGAATAATCAACATTGTAATAACTGCAGCCCTTCACGAGTCGACTGCTGAACACAGACATCCCCCAAGGAATCCCTCTAAGTGCGATCGTAAAACAACTGCATCTGTCAACTTTCTGCATGAGTCTTACCAGGTAATTACTCCATATAGAGTGGAAACGCCCAACACTTCGTCTACCTATACGAGGTTGCCACTTGAGAACCTTTTTTACTAATCGGTTGTTCGGGAGGCTGGAAGTCGTGAAATCTGCGTATGCGACGATTCGTAATGACTCTCGAAAACAGCATGTAGACGCGGCTTAGAATATAAGTCGGTCTGTAGTTTTTCAAGATAGCGTAGTCGCCTTCCTTGAAGTATAAGACCATCTCATTTATGCTCCACGCCTCCGGAGTAGTGCCAACATGTAAGACTGAATTAAAGAGCTTCTGTAGGACTTCAAGTACCAATTTTCCCCCGATTTCAGAAGCTCAGTTGTAATTCCAGCCTCACCCGGGAATTTGCCGGTGATTTAAGGTGCTGGTGAGTCAATTTAATCTCGCTGAGACTGACGTCCGGAATATCATCGGAATAGTGTGGGATAAGTCTTACTCTGTGATCATTACTCACACTTGCGTGTGGCTCAGCTGCCCATATAACCGCTCAATCTCACTCAAAATCTCGGGTTTCCCAGAAAAGATGCTGCTGCGTTCGGTCTTCAGCTTCAACAATTGGCTTTTTTTGCAGACGGATCTCTGGCAAAGACTTTGGAGCCTTTGTTCCGCTCTATTGCATCTTCAATACAAGCTGTATTGAAGTTGCTCAAGTCCCGCCGCATGCATCTGGAAATCTGTCTGTTCTGATACCTGTATACTGTCAAACCTGTTGTTGACTGCAGCTTCATTTCCCGTCTAATACCACGAGATTAAGTATGTGATAGAAGATTTGTGTTCTTCTGTGGCGGGTCTTGCAGAACATAGCTCCGACCGCATGAAAAATTTCCATGAGCTTATAATTCATATCGTCCACTTCATTTTAGACTTCTAGGCACTGAAAACGGTTTTGTAACTAGAGGTGAAAGATTTTGAGACTTAAAAATAAAGCACGAGGGGGACGGAGTGTTACTTCTTTATACGAGACCTCTGCAACTTAAGGCGCGGGTTGAGCAAAATGTCGCGCTAGTCGTTATTTGTGCGGTTTTTAGGAGCTATCTACTTTTTATTTAAAAGATATATCAACAAATAAAAAACACATTATATTTCTACATAATCTTGATTTCATAAGAGCTGTATCTAATTTTTTTTTAATGGAATAAATATTAATATAATCTCCTTACAACGAAACCACATAAATGTGAAATTATTATTGATAACATGCATCTCCTCGTAAAGTAAGTATTATTTTATTTTGCGATTTACACCAATGGATAGGCAATTTATTAATGAACATTTCTATAGTAAAATTTTTTTCAAAAGACCAAAATTTGATTTTATTAAGAAATTATTTTAAAATCTGGGCGTATTCACTGCCCACGGGCTTGCTGAATCATTGAGCGTTGAGCTCTCGAACGTGGAGCCCGTGTCGTTCGTTAGAGCATCGGCCTGCGCACACGCTCACGATCTTATCAGTCGATAATATTATTACTTATTAGGTTATTTATAGGTAGTATTATTTGTTTGTTTTGGGTATAATTTTTCGTATTAGTTATACATATATTTGTTGTGTTTTTACTGCGCGATGAAGCTTATTGCGTGTATTTTCTTTGAAGTAAATGCAAATAAAAAAATGAAGCACCATTAGCATGTAAGGTTCAAATCCATAATTAACATTTCGACAAATATTATAATTTACACTATAAAAGGCTAATTCAATATTATCAGTATAGTATACAGTTAAAAATAATCGTAGTAACCAACTACAATATCTTCTCAGGTGTAGCCTCTGCCTCGTTGGTCTAGTGGTTGTAGTAGTGCGACTGCTGATCATGAGGTCCCGGGTTCGAATCCTGGGTCGGTATGAGTTTTTCATTTATGTTCTAAGTTATAATTATAATTAGTATTACTAAGTTATAGTTTTTTGCTAAAATATAGTATATTATTCATTGCTTGTTTTTTCTTCTTTTTCAAAAAATAATTGAGTACATAAGGTGTTCTATACTTATTATTCGGTAAAAGTATCTAAGTAGTTACTAATATACCTACTTTTTACTATAAACTAAAAAATTTAAACTAAATTTAACTAAAAGACTAAGCTGACCATTTATTTTTAACTCAAAACAGGACATGGGTTTATTTATACTCTAAAAACTATAACTTTATACAATAAATTAAAAAATAATGTTGCATTTAAAATAGGTAATTATTAAATGCAACATTTTTTTTAATTATGAATTACATTTGTCAGAGGATTAAATTTGCTTTAATAAAGTTGGTGATGATTTTAAATAAGAATAAAATTCTGCTCAATTTTTTTTATTGTTATCTTTCAACATCGCCTTAGAACTGGAACCGTAAGTGTTTCTTTCAGACGTCCACAATTTGTTCAAAATAAAAAATACTCTTTCTATCGGAGCATTTGTACCAGGTAGACATAAAATATATTCGATTAAAAAAATTATGTTGAAGATTGTTGGCTTTGAATACTTCCATCCAAAGAGTTACGGACAATTTTGTGTCCCGGAGCTTTATTTGGGGACAATGGGACAGGTGACCGAGAGAAAAGGGACAGTCCCGTTCAAAACGGGACGTATGGTCACTTTACCTATAACCCGGCGACGGCTCCGTGGCGCAGTGGCTTAGCAATCAGTTGTTGCGCTGGGGGCCGCGGGTTCGAATCCCGCACGGAACAAATATTTGTAAGGCCTACAAATAATCGTTCCGGGTCTGGATGTTTGTCCTTGTGCAATTTATGTTTGTAAACTGCCTCCACGACTCTCATTATATATTACTCTCACTCTGCGAAACATCCTATTTATTTGTTTATTCTTTATTGCACTAAATATTTGTACAAAAGGCGAGCTATCTATCTATTTACCTATAGTGAGTAGGTATTTTTAACTCACAATTTTCAATGCTTCATTTTTAATATATAATTAATTATAAAATTTCATAATTAGATAATATATGAGAATACATAATTCTAATATAATGCAACTAATATACCGAATAAAAAAATTAAAATACATTTATCGTTGTACGCTGTGTGTATTTCCATAAAATAGTTTATTAATGTGAAAAATACGTCCGTACAGTAGGTGGCATTGAGTTATACAAAACTATGTAGGTGGCGTCTTACATATTATTTTTTACGCGATTCTATATTGTAGGGAGTTTGATCGCTACCAGTTTTCACCCTTCCGATCACTGAGATATCACTGAACAGTTGTCGTCTGAACATCATAATAAATGCAGTCTCATTTTTGTCGAGCTGTCGAGACTCGACCAGGTCCACTTCTGTGGGGCCGCTTCTGGAAGAAAGAGTTCATCATAAATAGTCCCTCTTTAATATCCGAAAACTTTCAATCCGAAGTCTTATCCGACACTATTCCGATGATATCCTGGACTTTAGTCTGAACGAGATTAGAATAGCTCGCCAGCAACGTAAAAACGGCAAGGTCCCAGGTGTGTGGATGGAATTACCGATTTTCCTTCTGAGCCATTTCTACGTCCTGTATTAAAGAGTCATAACGAATCGTCTCTAACGCAAACTCGACGACTTCCAGCCTCCCGAATAATCCAGTTTCTAGAAGAGGCTTTAGTACCATAAACCACATACACACACTTCGAATAATTGTACAGAAGACAGAAAAGAACAATCTGTCACTTTGCATTTCGTATGTAGACTATATTTGTGGCTTTGATTCGTTGAAATTAAGGCTCTGCTGCAGTCCTTCAGCGGTGCCAAGTTGACTGTCGGTATATATAATTTCTTAAGTGTTTGTACAGTAGATTTACGATGACTATCTAAGTACAGAACGGGCGTAGGCGAAGTGTAGGGTGACCCCCCACTAAATAGAGTGGCGACTGGTAAGACATGCAGGGAAGTCGATGGATGCAGGTGGCTCAGGATCTTGATTTATGGTATTCCTTGGGGGAGGCCTATGTTCAGCAGTGGAGTTGTGAAAGGATGTAATGATGATGACAAAGAACGTATGTTAGCCATGACCGCCACTGATGCCTAAGCCTTAAGGTTTCTTAAGTTGAGAATATTTACTGACGTCAGGTTGGGACGGTGGTATAGTAACCGCGCAGCAAGCGGCTTGACGTAAGAGACCGTTGGCTGCCACAAACGTCGTAGTTGTTAACAGGTACTGCTTGTGGGGACTGGTCTGCTATATATTGCAATGCACATTTTGGATTTAATTTAGTATACTTGTATATTTTTTTGTGTATATTATTATGTAGTTTTCTTAATATTTAATTTAATTACGAATATTACATCACATTGGCTGTTTTTAGAAAATGACAAAAAAAGGTGTTCCTGTCAAGTTCCTTAAAATATTTCTTCTCAGGACAAATATGTTGACGTGTGACAAACGAATTTAAAGTTCTCACGTTGAAAAACATAGTTTTCACTATATTTTATGTAGTAAAGCAGTAGGGGTCACTGTAGAAGCGTGCTCGTCGCGACCCCTGCCAGCCCTTTTCAGGGCTGCAATTCTACTTAGCTGCGCACCCATAGTCAACGAGGGTTAGGGCGTCCCCCCAAGGCGACGCACACCCAGCTCGTCCCGTTGGTGTGGAATGCAGCGCGCAAAGCGGCGATGGGGACCGCCACCCGTCACGCACAGCCCGACACGGCGGAAGGTGGAGGACAGAGTGCAGAGTTGGCACGTGGAATGTTAGAGGAGGCATGAGAGATAAGACGAATGAGTTGATCGAAATAATGAAAGAAGAGAATTAGAGTCGTGTGTATGTCGGAGACCAAACGGAAGGGCAGTGGTACTGAAGTGCTCCCTGCCGAGGCGTTAGCTCTATGGTCCGGAGTCCCGGAAGAGCGAGAGCGCCCGCCAGGGAGTGGGGGTGCTGCTGTCGTCTCGGTTGGTCGATGTTATGACTGAATATAAAGGTTGTGACTCAAGACTTCTCTGGGTTTGCTTAAATTGGGACTGACGAAGTTATTCCTTTTGGCTGTTTATGCGCCGGTAGCTCGTCGTCAGGGCTGAGCTGGAGGAGTTTTGGAAAATGTAAGAGAAGTTCTAGATTTGGCTAGGGGGAAAACGAAAGAATTGTTGTATGTGGTGATTTGAATGGATGGGTTGGTACCGCTCGACAGGGTACGAGTCGGTGCTTGGAAGTTTGGCGATAAAAGGGTTAATGATGCTGGCAAGCTTATACTGGCGGTATGCAAGGAAAAGGGTCTTCTTGTGACAAACACTATGTTTAATCACAAGAAGATCCATATGTATACTAGAGAGAGTAAGAATAAGAGAAGTATGATCGATTTGTTCCTGGTGGATGACCGACTGCGAAAACAGGTGATGGATACGCGAGTGTTCAGGGTTGCTGACCTGGGAACAGATCACTATCAAGTGATTACTAGATTTAAGGGTCTGTTCGCGGGTTGGCGCTACCGGACGGCAGTAACAGAACCACAGTCGGTCTGTCGCATCCGAAGCTGGAAGCTTCAGGAAGCGGATACTAGGGACAAATATCATGCGA
>JAVANC010000028.1:3806029-3846019 GCA_033319125.1 Parnassius glacialis | reverse complement strand
ATCAAACACACATACATACATATATTCTATGTCACATTTTAATAAGTATTATTTTAAACTATATTGAAAAAATAAAGCTCTTATGTCTTCTTATGTTTCTATTTCTGAATAACATACAACATTTTTATGTACCTTAGTAACCGAGGCTCCGCACGGTTTTTCAAGAATGACACAACATGTCTAGATAAATTTGGAAAGTAAAACATTATGTAAACAAAAAAAGTATCCAAATTCATAATATAACCATATATTATGAATTTGTATAACTTTATTTTTTTTTTGATAATCTTTCCATTTTATATGATAAGGGTGACAACGGGCACACAGTCCACCTGATTGTAAGTGGTTGCTGCGGCCCATAGACATCTACATCTATCCTCTATTCCAAATCAAATGCAAATGCATTGTCACCCGTGAGGACTAAGATGGAATGCCTCGTTTCCAGTAAAAAGGGCCTCCGGCCACCTGCACTCAGCAAGCGAAACGCAGAGGTAAGCCTCTACTTCACGCTGGTATTCTGTGAGGTCGTGGTACCACCCCGGTTCGAGCCGGCCCATCCGTGCGACAGGAAAAGCTGCCGCTCTACACTGTTAAAACTTAGTTTCTTAACTACATATTGGATTTTGATTTCAACGATCAGTCCCAACGAAGACTTGTCACCTGCACAGGATTATAGTACACAAGTGTGAAAAATAATCACAAATTTACTTAATACATTAAGTTTAGTAACTTAATTTTCAAATAATGCGAGTTGCTAGTAAATAAATAACTAAAAAATCTGTCACTAATTAAGTGACAGATTTTTTAGTTATTTATTATTAGCGACTCGCCCAATTGTTAGAATCATTAATGTGACGTAATTACATTTAAGATAATCAAAGATCGATTTTTTTATAATCTTTAAGTTTTTCAGACGAATATAGCCTAGATCGATCTAACATTGCTGTCTATCTGTTTATGAAGTTTCATCACAAACGGTTTAGCCATTCCAAAGATAAGTCCAGATGATAGGTAGATAGACAGCCAGACAGGCACAAACACCGAAAAACTTTTTAAATAAAATAATGCAAGTCTTAATTCTCAATATAAGGCAGATTTTTCGATATTACAGACAGACACTCAAAATTTATTTTGTATTCATATATATACACGGAATACACAGAAACATATAAACGTCATAGAGCCATGCTTCAGCTATTATTAGTATAGTTGTAGCACGAATGGGTCAGCTCGACTGGGGAAGGACCGCGCTCTCCCAGAAAACCAGCATAAAAATAGCAGCTTAATGCGGTTATGTTTTGTATGGTGAGTGTAGAGAACCGGAGACCCTCTTACTGGAAAACAAGGCATTCCATCTTGGTCCTCACGGGTGACGACGCATCTGCATTTTGATTCGTAATTGAAGATAGATGTAGATGTCATGGGCCACAGCAGCCACTTACCGCCATGTGGATTGTGTGTTCGTTTTTCACCTTTATCTTATAAAAAGAAAATACAGTGAGTACGTACAAAAGTTTCAATTATTCAGTAAATTATTAAAAAAATTGCTTTATTTATATTCTCTATTATTTCCTTTAGCCAGTAGATGACAATAATGATCATGATTGTTACATAACGCGGGCTTAACGAGTGACTATCGCAAGGTCTGTAAACTGCACGAACTGTTATATAAGATTTCTAAACTCGATTTCACTGTATGTGGAGGAAAATACTCGTAAACATCTTTTAATAATGAAGATTAGGAAGTAGCAACTTTGTATTTCTACGATATGTTTGTGGCTGGTCAATACGACGATATGGTGGAGTTACACCGGTGGATAATACAAAGTAAAGCTGAGCTTATGTTAAGTTAGCATTTTATTGTAATACTTTGTCATAAATATAAAAAAATCAAGCCACAGAAACTCTTTAGCCCACATCAGTAGCTTCACCTAGCGTCATCTGTCCGTCGACGGTCCCCTAATAGGGTGAAATCTCTCCTTCAGCGTTTTTCTCTCCAGGTAAACCGTGCCGAAAATGTTCATCTTCTTACTCTTTACACTTCTTACTGTGAAACTCCCGTGTCTGTTACAAGAGGCTTCTTAAGTAAAACTTATTTCGACACGGCTTAAAGGTAACTGAGATCTTTTTCGGATTAAAGTGACGATTAATAAAATTAATACTCCGTTTTACGCAGTTTTGATTTATATTGGTAGAAACTGACTAAAGTATCTAACTGCCTTTAAAACACATTATGTATAGTTATATACATAATGTGTTTTATTTTTTTCTATTATATTATTATAAAGCTTAATACAAAAATTTATTAAGGTGCGAAACGGCTTGCGCTACTGCAGTCATTAAAACATTTATCAGCAATATTCAAAATATATACTAAAATAAATAAAAGTTATTACTTATAATATTATAAATATATTAAAAATATATTATATATATAATTAAGAAATATGTTTTAAAAAGTTTCAACATTATTACAAATAAATAAAAATAATATATAACATAAGTATTATATTTATAATGAAATTAATTTATTTTATTTAAACGTTATAATTTATTATATTCATTCGTTAATAAAAATAAAATGTCCTTAAAGTAAGCAACATATATGCTTGAGGCAGTCTATATCTCGTGATAAAGAGGCTGCAGAAGGTCACAAAGAAAACACGCGTAAATAAATGTATGAATCGGGAACAAATAACCAAACATACGAAAACGTAAACATCAATATTGTATGCTTTGAACATAGCTAGCGGCAGAGGCAAAATACACATACTGTCATTTCCATAGCAAACGACCGGCGACTGACGTAGAACGCAATTGAATATAAACAAGTGTCTAGCTAGATCTGCTACTTATATGGTGTATTGGTCTACAACCTATGTTCAAATAAGTTTTTTTATATAGACTAAGGAGACAAAGAGCACACAGTCACTTGAATGAGAGTTGATAGATACTGTGGCCTATAGACATGGCCCCGACGGTTCGACAAAAAATGAGATTGACTTCATTATGACGACCAGACGACAACTGTTCAGTGATGTCTTCGTGATCGCGAGGGTGAAAACTGTAGCGATCACCGAATGGTTAGAGGCACACTGAACAAAAACGTTAAGTTGGAGAGGTCTCGTCTAATGAAGTCAACGCTCCGTCCCCCTCGTGCTCTGTTCCAAGGTCCCGAAACCTTTTAGCTCGAGATACAAAACCGTTTTCAGTACCTAGAAGACTGCAATAAAGTGGACGATATGAATGACAAGCTCGTGGAAACTGTCCATCGCGGTCGGAGCTAAGGTTCTGCAAAACCCGCCGCAGAAGAACACAAAAACTCTCCGATCACACTCTTAATCTCATGGCTGTTAGACGGGAGATGACGCTACATTCTTCAACAGACTTGACAGCATACAGGCATCAAAACAAAGATTATGTTTAATGTCCATGTCACACCTATGCCGGTAGTGGTGGGAGCACTAAGCTCAAAGTTTGGACGAGTATGTTTACCTGGGACAAATAGTCCGACTAGGTAAGTCCAACTTCAACCGAGAAGTCAATCGACGAATTACACTCGGCTGGGCAGCGTTCGGGAAGCTACGACACATCTTCTCGTCAGACATACCTCAAACCCTAAAACGAAATTGTACAACCAATGCGTGTTGCCAATGATGACTTACGGAACTGAGACGTGGTCCTTCACAGCTGCCGTATGAGGAAGCTCAAGGTCGCTCAGCGAGCTATGGAGAGGGCTATGCTCGGAGATTCTCTGCGTGATAAACTTAGAAATAAGGATATTCGCAGTAGAACTAGAGTAACCGACATAACCCAACGGATTAGTAAGCTGAAGTGGCAGTGGGCCGGCCATATAGCTCGAAGAACCGACAACCGATGGGAAGAAAGGTTCTCGAGTGGCAGCCTCGTACCGGTAGGCGAAGTGTAGGGCGACCCCACACGAGATGGAGTGACGACCTGGTAAGGCATACAGGAAGTCGATGGATGCAGGTGGCTCAGGACCGTGCTTTGTGGCATTCCTTGGGGGAGGCCTATGTTCAGCAGTGGACTTATGAAAGGCTGTAATGCTGATGATGATGATGACAGACATCTACTTTTATCCTCAATTAAGAATCTAAATGCACATGCAATTTCACCTACCTAGTATGGATTACCTCGTTTCCGGTAAAAAGATCTCTGGTTCTCTATACTCACTCTACGAAACACAGCAGCATTAACTAGTAGCGTTTTTCCCCGGTCAATCCGATCCATTCGTGCTATAATAATAATAAAACTGCAGCATGGCTCTCCCAGGTAAAAAAAAAATAAAGGTGAGGTAGGTTATACTTAAATAGATAACTCAAAACATATTAAATATTTTTTGTATTAAGTATCTAGCTAGATCTGCTACTTACGTATATGGTCTTTTAGCCTACGTTTTATGCTAAAATACTTTACGCTAAGCTTAACAGTCAGCCAGCGCAGAGTGTACTTCACCTGAGGATTCTTTTGCAGAGGTGTATCTTTCATAGTGTAGTACTGTTAAGAATAGTGATGCTGTCAATAGTGGTGACGGGGAATGTGCACACAATTGAGGGAGGTGCTCTACAAACTAGGTAAGACACATCATTTAATTTAATTTTATTATATTAAGTATATTTTAGCAAATTTATTTTGATATCTTTTATTTAAAGGATTTCTGCAATGGTACCAAAAATCCGTTCCGCCTCATTATATTAATTAAAGTAAAACAATAATAATAAATATCACGGTGGCAGGACTTATTTTCTGCCTACGAGTTCATCTGGATAGTTACCACTATGTTCTAGTCTGAAGATTAAAGAGAGTCAACATAATGACAGGCTGTGAGGCATTCCATCTTAGTCTTCAAAGCAAAATATCTGTAGCTATCAAGCAAAGCAAGCATGACTTTTAAGACAAATTCTAGACATATCGAAAACTAATCAGGTGGTAGGACGCTTTTTCTGTCTGAGAGTTCTTCTGGGAAGGTGCGACTCTCTCACCTACTTTTTTATAGGATAGGGACAAATGAACACACAGTCCACCTGATGGTAAGTGGTAGCTGTGACCCATAGACATCCACATCTATCCTCATAAAGAATCAAAATGCAGATGCGTTGTTACCCGTGAGGAATAAGATGGAATGCCTCTTTTCCAGTAAAAAGGGACTCCGGTTTTCTACAGTCACCATACGAAACACAGCAGCGTTAAGCTGCTATTTTACGCTGGTATTCTATGAGAGCGTGGTCCTTCTCTGGTCGAGCTGACCCACTCGTGCTACAACTATACTACTAATAAAGCTGCAGCATGGCTCTAACACGTATAAAATTGCTATTCTTACGTATAAAAATCGTATAAAAATCTCTTTTCTATTTGTAGTACTTTTAGTGCCGTATTATTTTCTGATGCGTATAGAGAACCAGGTTTAGAAGTTACAACGCATCTATAGCATTTGTTGTTTGAAGTTATCTGCAGGTGTCCCTAGACAGTAGTAGTTCACTTAAAATTAGGTGAATTGCAAAATCAGTTCGTTATTCATTTCAGTTTTATAGAAATAAAAAAGGACAAAATAAAACAAACGCTGTGCAGCAAAGTTTGATTACTTACCTTTACATCTATCACAATCTAATTGGTTTATTTAATTTGTGATTTTCATTAAACAGTTTATAATGGCCATCACATATTTTTTTGTACAGACGAGTTTTGAATGATATAGTACAAAACGTATTATATCTAAAGGAAGTTTTTAAAGGAGGGAAAGTATTTATTTTGTAAAATTATTAAAATTTCGAATAAATGTTCCTTGAACACTTCTTCCTTGATACGGCGCGTTCCTTAATTTTGACTTGTTTAAGGTCCTGTTAAATAAACAAGGAAAATATGACGATTATTCTCGAAAAAAGCTCAAAGATGAAATTGCGTTTGCATTGAAATCCTGGCAAAATTCCAAAAAGATACAAAAAATTTAGGTGTTTTAAGGTAGATAATGTCAAAAATAGTAAAAAAAGCACTATTACAGTGTATGCGCATTCCTCATCATCGATATAACTCTTTACAAGTCTTTACAAGTCAAGGCGACGTGGAATGACTGGGTTACCCCCTCTATAGCACCGACCTCGCACCTTGAAATTTTTATTTATTTTCGAAAATAAAAGAAAAGCTTCGAGGGAAACGTTTTATGGACGCCAAGGAAGCAGTAGTGCGTTTTAAAATGCCGTCGAAGAGACCTCTTAGGACGAGTGGGCAAAGTGCTTTTCTCAGATGCACGCGATGTATTGATGTAAATGGACACTATTTTGAAAAGATATAATAAAACCAATAAGATATAAAAAAATGATATAATATAATAAACTATAAAACTGAACAAACTAGCAAGTGCTAGTTTGTTCAGTTTTTTATTTTCTAACAACTTTCAGTGTCACTCACGTAAGGCGCGCTTACATCATCCGAGCAAAGACTCAACTATAACGAGATCTTCCATCAGGTAAATTCTAAATTAGTTTATTATACAGAATATTTTTTAATAAAAAAATACTTCTAAAAAAATTAAGAAAATTTAAAAGCCTAATTTCATACATGATTAATGAAAACTTAACGATTGATTGAAACCAAATTAACGATAAATCCAATTACGCGGGCCATGTATTAATTTACCGTATCCAAGATTATTATTAATATTTTGCTAAGTATTCACAGGTAATATCTCAAAAAGCTGAGATACCAAATTATGAGCCTCGTTACTAAATATTCCTAACGAAATTGTCTGAGAGATTAATTTACATGAGAGGATAATATAAAACACATTTTTTGTTATATTTCTCATAATAATTTATTGTTTTTGTATTTTTCATTCCTAATTATAAAGCAGTTGCCTTTATTTTTCTTTAAACGAGTTTGTATTTAAGCGTCATTTTCATATTTTTTTAATTAGAATAAGGTGACAAATAGGGTTTGGGTCCCGGGACGTCTCGTGTCTCGAAGTCCCGGGACTTTTCGTATTTTAGTTGCCTCGAGTCCTGGGACTTTCGGGTCGAGACTCGAGACGAGACAAGATTGTCGAAAATGTTATGTAATAATTTTTATTTTCAAATAATTGAAGGAGCCTAGCGCCATGTGTTAGTTTAATTAATAATTACTTGGTTTAATACGTAACTACTGAGTACGCAACTCAATAAATGAAACAAATATGTGATTATGAGAATTAACGTTGAGATTATGAACTATGATTAGATAATCGAATTACTAGATAATAGTAAAGTAATTAAGAATTAGTATGATTTTAAACTAATTTCGTTTCATAACTATAAGATTTAACTGTTTAGAAGTGCATCTGTGTGTGACTAAAAGAAATAACCAAAGCAATTATTCGGGCTGAAATTAACGTTAAAGTTATTTAATTTTCTATTCAATTGTTTAATAAATGTTGATTTATACAAAAAATTACCTGCTTTTAATACGTTTCACCATAAATTAACTCAATTGAAATTTTTCAAAAAAGGCTTACCCATCTTAAAAAAAACGAAAAAGCTTTTCTGAAAAGTCGCGAAGATCCGGTATTCCCGGGACTTTGATTATAGGCTGCCCTTGTCCCGGAACTTTGCAATTGTCAGGAATTCAAATCAAATCAAATCATTTATTTGCAATCTAAGTGTACATAATTGGTATTAAATTAAAAATGTGCTTACAACTTAGACGCCCTTTTCAGGCACTGCAAATTTAACAAGGGCACTTTCCAAGAATTTCCAAACCATAGTGACAAACGAGCACACAGTCGACCTGATGGTAATTGGATGCTGTGGCCCATGTTCATCTACATCTATCCTCGATTAAGAATCAAAACGCTAATGCGTTGTCCCCCCTGAGGATGAAGATGGGTCTCCAGTTCTCTACACTCACTATACGAAACACAGCAGCCATAAACTGCTATTTCACGCTGGTATTCTGTGAGAGCATGGTCTTTCCCCGGCCGAGTCCACCATTCGTACTACGACCATTATGTAGTGCAGCTATGCAGCATGGCTCTAACACGTCAAAATATACCGTCTGTCGGTTTGTTCCCTTTCTCTATAATCCCCGGCTTTTTGATCTTTTCTCACTGGGGCTTCTATCTGGTTGGGTTTTTATTTATTTATGTATTATTTGTTTTACTTTATGGACATAGATTTATGTAAATCTGTATCCATAAAGCCTGTCATCCAGCCTGATGACGGATTAGTAAACTATAAATACCTTAAAATAATAAAGTTTTGCAATTTTTACATGCATAGCATACGTGAGAGAATTCACATTCCGTCTTGGAGTCCATTTGAGTAAATACTAGCCTATTTACTATTTCTACCGCCATATGTTAGTGCTTCTACTGCTGTGTGCCGGTGCAAAGGGACAAAAGAGCCAGGATGATTACAGTCTGTGATGTATTCCCTCCTAGCCGTCAGAAGTGACAACGCATCTGTATCGTTCTTTGTCTCAAGTTGCCCGCAGTGCATTGGCCATAGTAACCACCTAAACCTATAGTCTCCGTTCCCATTGTGAAAAATTTAAAGGCTAATGTTCCTTCATGAAAACAAAAGACACAACTTTTTATAGGACACATTTCTGTAAAGATTCCGAAAAGAAAAAAAGCGTTAAATGCAGAATATTTAAGCGAGATCTGCAAAGAATGAAACGCTAGTTGTAGAGTGTCTGGATATAATTACAATACTTCCGAACGATTTTATTGTTTACTACAGCGTGAAAATATCTATGTTGGTCTTCTTTCTTCTTTTTTTTAAAAAACGTCACCCCCACACTAGGGCTTTCTCCTGTGTCGTGGAGGCAGTTTACAAACATAAATTGCACAAGGACAAACATCCAGACCTGAAACAATTATTTGTAGGCCGTGCGGATTCGAACTCGCAGCCACCAGCGCAACAACTGATTGCTAAGCCACTGCGCCACGGAGCCGTCCTTTATTTTTTTTAGGGTGCAAATCGTAAGCGAGAAAACGTTGCTAAAATTTACACTTATACTTTCACATACACCTTTTTTGCTAAACTTTATTAGTGGCGTTTGCAAATAACTTTCTAATTTTCATCAAAAGTAAATGAGTATTTTTTTAACATGGAAAATGCAAACTTTCCAAACGCCCAACAATTGCAAAATTTCAACCGCAAACATATTTGAATGATCAGAATAATATATAAAAGCATGCATACAGTCCTAAAAGAAAATTAAAGAAACTATTTATACAAATATAATATATACTGTAATTTAAAACAAAATACGACAAAAACTTATTTCTAAAGTAACTAATGTTTAAGAAAAATCTTTACGAATACTATTCTACATAACCTTGTGTTCACAAGAGAAAAATTTCATAACAAATTTTTTAATCGTATTATATAACAACAAGCGCAAAATTTGGTCATTATCGATTTAAAAATCAAAACCAAACAAGTTTCGTTTTCTTTTTAGATCACTTTTAAAAAAAGTACGTTTATTATTTCTGTCCCTATATCTATAACCAAATTTTCTCTAAATGTGTAATATGCAATTCGCCTGCATGTTTTTTGAATGTATCTTACGCGATATCTTCATCGGTTGTGAACTGATTTGACGGTTCTTTCATATTAAATAGGTTATACTTTAGAGATATAAATTTGGAAAATACGCCACCCATATGGGTGGCAAAATATTATGGGGACGAAATTTTTATGGGACTATTTAGACGAAATTTAAAGTGTGATATTTTTAGTCCACTCAAAATTATATTTAAATAACTTGTAATAACTTTTAATAATAGGTAAAACTGACGTGAGAGAACTAAAAAATAAATAAATTTTACATTCTGAAGTCAGGCCAATAATTCTACTACACACCATGCCCTAGCACAAACAGCGTTATAGGTAAAGTAAAGGTATATACGTCCCACTGCTGGACACAGGCCTCCTTTCCCTTCTGAGAGTATGTGCGGACTTCAGAACATTTATTCGATATATCTTAATAATTTCTCAGATATACATGTTTTCTCACTATGCTTTCCTTCACCGTCGAGCAAGTGGTAAGTAAGCACTTATTAATACAATTAATAATTTTATTAGTACCCGATTGGGGGTGTTCACACACTATATTTCAGGCGAGCGCTTAGCCATTCTAACATTTTTCATACTTTTTGTGACATGGTAGCATTTTATAATGTGAATTTGCAATATTTTGTGATAAAAACAATTGTTACTTAAATGTTTTTATAACAATATATTACTTCTTTCTGGGAGCACTTTAACATATGCCGTGAGTGGAAAATACTTAACATTTATCAATAGGTATTTTAGCAATACCTTCTCAAATTAACTGCTTCGTAATTTAATCCTAGTGATTAAATTATCCGTGTCGGCGAAACAGCCTGGCTTAGGTAGTTGAAGGTGAAGCGTTATCTGAAGCTAAATATAATTAATATAACAGGTTATTTTAAATGGATCTTAATTTAATTTGTGAGAATCTTGTTACACATAATTATGTTGTTCGTCGTCGCCTACGCTATACACTTATTCTTATACTTATTCTCCGCTTGTCTAGAAGAAATACAATAAGGCATTAAATGAAACTAATTTTAATTTAACTTTTTAATTCCCGATGTTTCGGGTGCTTTACAGCACCCATGCTCACGGGGGGGACTGAGCTGTTTGACGTCCAAATGCCATAGTTAGCCCGGCTACCTTCAGTTTTTGAATATTAATTTTAGTACGATCTACGCAGAATGAATATACAGTATCTTGAAGTCTTGCAGTGGTATGCTTGAGTTTGGATTTAATTTATTATTTATATGATCCCAAGCAGATGGCAGATGCAAAGCAAACGCAGCAAAAACTGAAGGTAGCCGGTCTAACTATGACATCGGGACGTCAAACACCTCAGTCCCCCCCCCCCCTTCCCCCCGTAAGCCTGGGTGCTGTAAAGCACCCGAAAGGTCGGGAATTAAAATGTTAAATTAAACGCGATAAAATCCGTAAAAATTAGGTTCATTAAATGTGTAGTCTGCGCGTAAATATAAGAAATAAATGCGGCATTAATCCCACCGTCTGTGCATATTTAACAAAAAAGTGTTAATATAAATAATTTATGCACAATTTTATTACTACATTCTTTATAATTACATACCTTCACAAGTTCACTGCTGGCCTCCCCCAAGGAATGCAACAAAGCCCGGTCCACATCCATCTACATCTTACCAAATCGTCACTCAATCTAGGAGGATGCCCATCTTAAGCTTCGCTTATTGGCATGAGGCTGCCACTCAAGAACAATTTTTCCCCGTCAGTTGTCAGTTTTTAGAGATTCTCCGACCAGCTCTCACTAGATTGGGTGACTTTCTGTTGAAAGATGCAGGAGAAGTCGATGGTTGCGGGTGGTTCAGGACCGTGCTTTGTGGTATAAAAGACTGTATGGATGAGAATAATGTTGAATCTCGTTTAGCCTTGATGTAAAATACCTAGACTGGCAGTGCTTCTTCCGAAAATTGTGCTTACGTCTGAATCTGCGATCTGTGAAGATAGAAGTCCATACCCACCAGTAGACTTTTATGGAATTATGAAGAGGATGATGACAATTTTGAGTTCTAATTTTTAGCTAGTTTAATTTATCATCTAGGACAACATTATCCTTATACTACCAGGTGGTATTATAGTCAAGAATAAGCGGGTCGGCAGTTCATTGCCCCATTGTTAAAAATATACATTTCATACTAAATGGGGATTCATGTCGATTTTTAGTAGTATCGCCGATTACCTAATAGCGTACTAATTATATTTGCAATCATCTCTTTAGGTAATGCCATATATACCCCATTTATTTTTATAGCCGAGAAATAATCTTATAACATTCTCTTATGTCAATTTATATTTTTGCCTTAGTTGCATTCCTGTGTTTTTTAAACAAACTTACAAAGGGCAGTCTTAATGCCAAGAGGCAATTTCTATCGTCCAACCCGACTCAGTGTAGCAATACAAAAAAACTATGTTGGATGCTGAATGTAGGTAAATCTTCCAACGTGTCCGACAAGGTTTTTGACGACGAGAACGTAGATATTTTAGTTTTTGTTTTAATAAATTGTATGTTTTCATTGTACACTAACATAAGTATCAAAAAGATAATTTATTTATATATTTTCATAACACTAAAGAGATAAATGAACACACACACACATACACACACACACACACCCACAGTTTACGTTGTTCAGTAATAGTGAGTGGCTATTGCGGCTCATGAATACGTGCCCATTATATAATATATATGATAGCCAACTTCAAACAAAGACGGCTACAGATACGTTGTCACCTATGACGACTAAGATGGAGTATCTCAAAACCAATAATTATAATGGCTAATTATGATCTATATCCTTTAGACTGGAACAAATTAGTGCAAGTACTGCTACTGGGTAGAGGAGGATGCGGAAATAGGGAAGAGGGTGATTTAAGTGGAGGAGGCGACTTACACAGAAGGACTCTTACCTAGCACTTAAGCGTGCAATTGGCAGGTCTAATTTCTTTTGGGCATTCTTAACCTGTCGTCTTAACGAGTTAAATAGAAAACCTGATAAATTTAGGTTTAATTAATTACTTAAATAAGGTTCAATATATGCGTAATTTATACTTAATCGAAACTTACATGATGGTATCAGCCATAAGGCAACGATCAAACACACATACATACATACATTCTATCTCACATTTTTAATAAGTATTATTTTTAAACTATATTGAAAAATAAAGCTCTTATGTCTTCTTATGTTTCTATTTCTGAATAACATACAACATTTTTATGTACCTTAGTAACCGAGCTCCGCACGGTTTTTCAAGAATGACACAACATGTCTAGATAAATTTGGAAAGTAAAACATTATGTAAACAAAAAAAGTTATCCAAATTCATAATATAACCATATATTATGAATTTGTATAACTTTATTTTTTTTTGATAATCTTTCCATTTTTATATGATAAGGGTGACAAACGAGCACACAGTCCACCTGATGGTAAGTGGTTGCTGCAGCCCATAGACATCTACATCTATCCTCTATTCCAAATCAAAATGCAAGTGCGTTGTCACCCGTGAGGACTAAGATGGAATGCCTCGTTTTCAGTAAAAAGGGCCTCCGGCCACCTGCACTCAGCAAGCGAAACGCAGAGGTAAGCCTCTACTTCACGCTGGTATTCTGTGGGGTCGTGGTACCACCCCGGTTCAAGCCGGCCCATCCGTGCGACAGGAAAAGCTGGCGCTCTACCCACTGTTAAAACTTAGTTTCTTAACTACATATTGGATTTTGATTTCAACGATCAGTCCCAACGAAGACTTGTCACCTGCACAGGATTATAGTACACAAGTGTGACAAAATAATCACAAATTTACTTAATACATTAAGTTTAGTAACTTAATTTTCAAATAATGTGAGTTGCTAGTAAATAAATAACTAAAAAATCTGTCACTGTATTAAGTGACAGATTTTTTTAGTTATTTATTTATTAGCGACTCTCCCAATTGTTAGAATCATTAATGTGACGTTATTACATTTAAGATAATCAAAGATCAATTTTTTATAATCTTTAAGTTTTTCAGACGAAATATAGCCTAGATCGATTCTAACATTGCTGTCTATCTGTTTATGAAGTTTCATCACAAACGGTTTAGCCATTCCAAAGATAAGTCCAGATGATAAGTAGATAAATAGCCAGACAGCCAGCAAAAACACCGAAATACATTTAAAATAAAAAAATGCAAGTCTTAATTTGCAATATAAGGCAGATTTTTCGATATTACAGACAGACACTCAAATTTATTGTGTATTTATATATACACACGGAATACACAGAAACATATATACGTGATAGAGCATGCTTCAGCTATTATTAGTATAGTTGTAGCACGAATGGGTCAGCTCGACTGAGGAAGGACCACGCTCTCCCAGAAAACCACCATAAAATAGCAGCTTAATGCGGCTATGTTTTTTATGTGAGTGTAGAGAACCGGAGACCCTTTTTACTGTAAAGAAGGCATTCCATCTTGGTCTTCACGGGTGACGACGCATCTGCATTTTGATTCGTAATTGAAGATAGATGTAGATGTCAATGGGCCACAGCAGCCACCTACCACCATGTGGATTGTGTGTTCGTTTTTCACCTTTATCTTATAAAAATATTTTTTTTATAGGAGAGGGGGCAAACGAGCTTGTGGTTCACCTGATTGTAAGTGACTACCGCCGCCCATGAACAACTGCAGCACCAGGGAGGGAATTGCAAATGCGTTGCCGGCCTTTAAAAAGGAGTACGCTCTTTTCTTGAAGGTCCCTAAGTCGTATCGGTACGGAAAATCGCTGATGGTAATCGATTCCACAAGGAATACTTTTGTTATACTTTGTAATAAATATAAAAAAAATCAAGCCACAGAAACTCTTTAGCCCACATCCGTAGCTTCACTAGCGTCATCTGTCCGTCGACGGTCCCTAATAGGGTGAAGTCTCTCCTCCCTGCGTTTTCTCTCCAGGTAACCGTCCCGAAAATGTTCATCTTCTTACTTTTTACACTTCTTACTGTGAAACTCCCGTGTCTGTTACAAGAGGCTTCTTGAAGTAAAACTTATTTCGACACGGCTTAAGGTAACTGAGATCTTTTTCGGATTAAAGTGACGATTAGTAAAATTAATATTCCGTTTACGCAGTTTTGATTTATACTGGTAGAAACTGACTAAGTATCTAACTGCCTTTAAAACACATTATGTATAGTTATATACATAAAATACATATAGTGTGTTATAACCCACTACTATCGTCCAACGTTATTATATTATAGTTATTTTTTTTTCTATTATATTATTATAAAGCTTAATACTAAAATTTATTAAGGTGCGAAACGGCTTGCGCTTCTGCAGTCATTAAAACATTTATCAGCAATATTCAAAAAATATATACTAAAATAAATAAAAGTTATTACTTATAATATTATAAATATATTAAAAATATATTATATATATTATTAAGAAATACTTTTTAAAAAGTTTCAACATTATTACAAATAAATAAAAATAATATATAACATAAATTATTATATTTATAATGAAATTATTTATTTTATTTAAACGTTATAATTTATTATATTCATTCGTTAATAATATTAAAATGTCCTTAAAGTGAGCAACATATTATGCTTGAGGTAGTCTATATCTCGTGACAAAGAGGCTGCAGAAGGTCACAAAGAAAACACGCGTAAATAAATGTATAAATCAGGAACAAATAATCAAACATACGAAAACGTAGACATCAATAATGTATGCTTTGAACATAGCTAGCGGCAGAGGCAAAATACACATACTGTCATTTCCATAGCAAACGACCGGCGACTGACATAGACCGCAATTGAATATAAACAAGTGTCTAGCTAGATCTGTTACTTATATGGTGTATTGGTCTACATCCTTTGTTTAAATAAGTTTTTTAAATAGACTAAGGGGGTCAAAAGACCACACATTCAACTGAACGAGAGTGGATAGATAATGTGGCCTATAGACATCTCTACTTTTATCTTCGATTAAGAATCAAAATGCAGATGTAATTTCACCTTACTAGATTGGATTTCCAGTAAAAATGATCTCTGGTTCTCTATACTCACCATACGAAACACAGCAGCATTAAGCTGCTATTTGACGCTGGTATTCTGTGGTAGCGGCGTTCTTCCCCGGTCAATCCGATCCATTCGTGCTACAAAAATAATAAAAACTGCAGCATGGGTCTACCAGTAAAAATAATTATAGGTGGGCTAGGAAAAACTTTAAATAGATAATTCAAAACATATTTGTGAATATTACAAAACATATTTGTGAATATTACAAAACATATTAGTGAATATTAAATCGCTATTTTATAGGTATCTGGCTAGATCTGCTACTTAAATATATGGTCTTTGAGCTACGCTTTATGCTAAAATACTTTACGCTAAAAAAATTGTACTACAGCTATCCTTTATGTATTATTGTGACTCTAGATTCCACAGACAAACCGTGTAAACAGTTTTGTGGGAACATGTTTTACTGTATGGTTGTGTCGATTGTTTAATAAAATAAAGGAAAAAATAAAAGCTTAGCGGTCAGCCACCGCAGAGTGTACTTCACCTGAGGATGCCTCTTGCAGAGGCGAAAACACGTGTAGTATTATCGACGGTGGTGTATTTTTCATAGTGTAGTAGTGTTAGGAATACTGGTGGTGACAATAGTGGTTACGGGGAATGTGCACGCAATTGAGGGAGGTGTTCTACAATCTAGGTAAGACACATCATTTAATTTTCCTTTATTATATTACGTATATTTTAGGAAATTAATTTTGATATGTTTCATATAATGGATTTCCGCAAAGTCATCACGAATCCGTTCCGCCTAATTTTATTAATTAAATCAAAACAATAATAATAAATATTAAAGTGGCAGGACTTATTTTCTGCCTACGAGTTCATTTGGATAGTTACCACTATGTTCCATTGTGAAGAGTGTAGAGAGTTAATATAATGACAGGCTGTGAAGCATTCCATCTTAGTCCTCAGAGCGAAATTTCTGGAGCTACGGTCGTCACTCTGCCTGCCAACGTGACTATTAAGACAAATTCTAGACATAACGAAAACTTACAAGGCGATAGGACTTTTTTCATGTCTATGAGTCCTTCTGGGTGGCTGCGACTCTCTCACCTATTTTTTTATAGGATAGGGGACAAATGAATACACAGTCACCTGATGGTAAGTAGTTGCTGTGACCCATAGACATCCATATCTATCCTCAATAAAGAATAAAAATGCAGATGCGTTGTCAC
Organism: Parnassius glacialis; assembly: GCA_033319125.1. Classification (NCBI taxonomy): domain Eukaryota; kingdom Metazoa; phylum Arthropoda; class Insecta; order Lepidoptera; family Papilionidae; genus Parnassius; species Parnassius glacialis. The sequence continues at coordinate 3,829,192 of JAVANC010000028.1, read as the reverse complement.
CCGTGAGGACTAAGATGGAATGCCTCTTTTCCATTAAAAAGAGTCTTCGGTTCTCTACAGTCACCATACGAAACATATAGCGTTAAGCTGCTATTTTACGCTTATATTCTATGAGAGCGTGGTCCTTCTCTGGTCGAGCTGACCAATTCGTGCTACAACTATACTACTAATAAAGCTTTAGCATGGCTCTAACACGTATTAAAATGTCTATTCTTACGTTGGAAAAACATATAAAAATCTCTATTTCTATTTGCAGTATACTTTCAGTACTATATTATTTTCTGATGCGTATAGAGAACCACTACAGTTAAGGTTCAGAGGTTACAACCCATCTATAGCGTTTTTTGTTTAAAGCATTCTGCAGGTGTCCGTGGACAGTAGTAGTTAACTTAAAATTATGTGAATTGCAATATCAGTTCGTTATTCATTTCGGTTTTATAAAAAAAGGACAAACGCTGTGCAGCAAAGGACATTGCTCTGCTCCCATACATTGTTCGCCCTGGAACCAAGAGCATCGGAAAATTATGTTTTTTATTGTTGATCATTAGTAAATTCCTATTTGATTTTATTTTTATAGCGGACTAGCTGCATAAAAGATATATTTCAAAAAAAGTATCAGATTTTGAGGTTATAATCGAACCACGAATATTACGGTATTTCATAGCTCCGAGTGATTTTTAACAAACTAAAAAAGGATGTTCTAAAATATTTAGCTATTTTTAGTACCTATCTAGATAAATAGGTATGCAGTTTTGTTCTAAAGCCTAAGTGTATGTAAGTTCAACGTATAAATGCATAGAATCTAGTTAACACACCTGCTTTTTTAGCATTAGTTTCGAAATGAGATAATGTTTGTGTATTAATGTAAAAATAAAAATGTATGTGTATAATGGCTGTTAGCATTTAGATGTTGTCATTAGCATATACGGTACGGTAAGATACCTAGTACCTAAATGTATAGGATTTAGGCTGGTTCCAGTCACGCCGCTAGACATGCCGTCGAACAGCGAGCGTATCAACACATTGTTTTTACAAATACATTAATTTATTATGTTTGAATTAGAAATAAAACACAGATTAATTTCATGTATATTGTTCATCTTCTAAATTGGAATTAGAATATTGTCTAAAAACTGTGCAAGAATGTCAATATTATTTTGATGTCTCGTAAAGCTCAAGTACCAAATGATGGTCATAACATGGGCACAGCAACCGATGGTTCTGCGTACAACGATGCAATTACAGCAATATTGCACGATTGCTTCTCTGTTCATCTTTTAACAACATTGAGCCACCAGCAGAGCCGCAATTTACACAAAATACACTTTCCATTGCGTATGCGTAAGTCCGTTTATGAATGCTAGGTTATCGTTTGAGTGGTACACAGTTCCGAAATCACAGCAAGGTAAGTCGTTCTTGAAAGCAATCAGAGTCCGTTAAAATAGCCAAGTCGTAATGTTCAATATATAGTCCCGAAATTCACCAAAACACCGATACAATTAGAAAGAGCAAACGACGCCAAACAATGTAATTTGACAGAGTGAAGGATGACAGTATAAAGTAGGCATGTCGATTTGAAATCTTTTAATCGATTGTTTATAATAAAATAATCGATTTTCCAGATCGATATACATATGAAGAATCCTTATCCGATGACCCGATGTCGACTTAGAACACTCCATCGATTCAATGAATCAATCCAAAAACCTCTCGAGTTGGACTTATTCAAGAATATTTCAAACGATTCAAGAAATACTTTTGCATAGTTGGAACATCTGTTCCTTGTGACAGACAGAAAAACTGTTCTGTTCTGGGTTCAATCCCAGGGTCCGACAATTTATTATTGGGTTCTTATAACTTGAAGTTCCTAGTAGTAGCACGGAGTCTGGATTTGTGTCCGGTGTTTGGCAATACGCGCACCCCCTATTACATGGGATGTATAACATAACAGTACTACACACATCCACCTACTCCTTCTGAGAAATACAAGCGTGACGTTATGTTTATTAATTTAATGATGTTTCTGCACAATTATTTGTATTTACGGTAAACTATCGTTAATACTGTTCTCTGTTCATATTAGGCATGTTTGAAAATGTCGCGATTGATCAAAAATAGATCTGTTAATGCTTAATTTAATCGAGATTCGTTTCTAGTATGTTCGATTTGGATCGATTTGGAGATCGTATTTTTTTCATGAGAGACTGACAAGTGACCATTTAGTGACATCAAAAATAGGAGCGCCAAATACGATACAATTTATGAATATTTCCTAAGATTTATTATAGCCATACGTTACAAACACACATCACATCATACATCATCTTTTTCATACGATGATATTAATACCATAACAAGTATGTCAATATGCTACTTTACTTATAATACTCGTACGTCTCTACTTCTTCCATACTTGTAACAATATTAATAATAACGTCTGTATCTAGTCTACAATATTGCTCTTTTTAAAGAACACATTTATAATTAATGCAGTAACGATAAAGTGTTTTTTTTTAATATTAATTGTTGTAAACTCGTAAGTTATCGTTTAGTAAGACGTAGAATACAATCCTTTCTAAATGATCGTTAGAAAATCCTGAATAATTATCTCTACCAATATTTTTCTTCAGCATTATTCTAACTACCTATTCAAAATCGAGTATGACCTCATTCATTAGGTATAGTAGAATTTTTAAATTATACTTTTAGGGAATAATATAAAAGAATATAAAAAAACGGTGATTTTATATTTTTATTGTAGCTTCTTTTTGAAACTTTATTCTAAATAAATCCAAAATGTATTTCATTAAATTCAAAAATCGATTACAATCGATTGGGCATCCCTAATCATTTTTCGACACCACATGATGTTTGGCGAAGATGGCGGCGATTAATGTTATTAGTCGAGTATAATACTTTTAATTTTCATTTTTGCACGCAGCTAGTCCGTGTTATAAAAGTATTTGCAACTAACATAATAAAATAGAAAATTAATTATCGTGTATGTCCGATGCTTTTATTACACAGGGCGATTTTGGGCATTGTCCTTTGATTTGTTACGTCTACATAGATTATAATCTAATTGGTTTATGCAATTACCGACTTCGATAAACAGTTTATAATAGCCAACACATATTTTTTGTGTAAAGACGAGTTCGGAATGATATGGTATAAAACATATTTATCTAAAAGCTGGTTTTAAAGGACGGGAAGTTATTATTTCGTAAAATTATTAAATTTCGAATAAATGTTCCTTGAATACTTCTTCCTTGACACGGCGTGTTCCTTAATTCTGATCTTGTCTTAAGATAAGATGGAAATTGCGTTTGCATTGAAATCCTGGCATTATTGCAAGAAGAAACAAAAATATAATAAATGAAGTTTGTTTAAGGTAGATAATGTCAAAAATAATAAAAAAGGCATTATTACAGTGTACGTGCATTCTTCATCATCGATACAGCTCTTTACAAGTCTACTGTCGAATATAGGCTTCCCCCAAGGAATGCCACAAAACACTGTACTAAGCCCCCTGCATCCATCTCCACCGATACGACGTTGATATGTCCTGCATGTCTTACCAGGTCGTCACGCCATCTTATAGTGGGTTGCCCCCATACTTCTCTTGCCAATTTGAGGCTGCCACTAGACAGACCCAATCGAATGTCGGTTCTTTGAAATATAAGGCTCACCCGTTTCCACTAAATTTATTTATTTTCAAAACTATTTATGATCATGATTATAAGCGGTAAAGCCACGCTTCAGGTAAATATTTTATTTAGGATGAATGGTTCTGCTCGACCGAGGTAGTATAACACTCTCATAGATTACCAGCGTAAAATAACTGATTAGTATTGCGTATAGTGAATAAAGAACCAGAGACAATTTTTACTGGAAACGAGGCACTCCATCCGGGGTTTTACGGTCTCAAGCTTCCAACAGGATAAGTACGCCATATGGTTCTGCTCTTCAGCACGACCGCACTCGGTGTTAAACCATAGCGGAGCTTTAACACCAATGGGCACGTCAGCAAAGGGGATAAAATACTCCATCGCTTGACGTATCACATTGGTTATGGCATCCGCACAGCTAGACGGGTCTTCAGAGGAGAAGCAGACCTGCCGCCAAGGATAAGATGCCGCATCTCATCCCAATCTGCTGACTTGTATCGCCACACTCTTCGCTCACCGTGAAAATCGTAGTTAGGTAGGGAATATAACGCCACAGAAAGTGGTCAGTAATTTCCAAGCGTGAGATAATCTGAACATCGTACCTGTCTGGGTCGGTCGTCAGTAGAAGGTCAAGGCAGTTGGCTGTGTGCCATCCACATCAGGTACTCTAGTCGCTTATTATACCAGCTTGAGACAGCCCCAGCGACAAGGCGAAATTCCACGCCTCTCTCCAAGCGTTGTCAGTTTTTTTTTATAGGATAAGGGTGATAAGCGAGTACACAGTCGACCTGATGGTAAGTGCTTGCTGCGGCCCATAGACATCTACATCTATCCTCTATTACAATTCAAAATGTAGATGCGTTGTCACCCGTGAGGACTAAGATGGAATGCCTCATTTGCAGTAAAAAGGGCCTCCGGCCACCTGCACTCACCAAGCAAAACGCAGAGGTGAACTTCTACTTCACGCTGGTTTTCTGTGAGGTAGTGGTACCACCCCGGTTCGAGCCGGCCCATCCGTGCAACAGCAAAAGCTGCCACGTGACTCTACCACTGTTAAAAAATGTTATGGAAACAGCCACTTCTGATGATAGGCATTAAACTTCCGCAGAAAAACCAACTGTGCATTAGGGTACCGATTTAGAGTCACATCAGATGCTTCACTGAGGTGTTGAAACAGCCAAGTTGTCTCCTGGTGACCGCTGTGCGATCGGCAGACACAAGAGTAAACAATTTTATCCATTCCTGTATCTATCAATACCCAGATCGTAGACAAAGCGGGGTCTTCAAGGTGACGGAGACGCTTACAGCAGATGTTGTTGCGGACGTAAATACAGACTCCGCCGCGTTGATGGAAATTATGCTCCAATGTGTATCCAGGGGTAGTCAAGCTACGCCAGATCTAGAGGACATCTGATTGTAGTAGTACGGCTAAGGTAGTAATTCTCAAGGTTGTAATGGACTGCATTGAGATTACAGTGCAGGCCTTGGATGTTTGTGAGGACCAGAGGAGAGGGCCACCAGGCCCTCTTCTCTGGTCGCGAACAGGCATGGCAAAGCCATCCAAGAATTTTTCGTAAGATGGCGAGGCAGCATTTTATGAGTGACTTCCTCATTAATTGGGCCCCCAAATATCTACGGTCGGCCAGCGGTGCAACCGTGCTTCGAATCCCTAAGAAACCGCCGTGTCGCAACCGATTCGTAGACGCAACGCAACTGTCTAGTCCCATTCTCCTTAAGAAATGGGTTTCACCTAACATCATACCGGAACATGATTTGCATCATTTGGCGGTATGTCTTTGCCAGGTTGGTGGTAACAAACCCTCGATCGAGCCTCTCACTAGTAAAGGACCAACCTACCACCAGTATGTAGTACTGCTCGTTTAGCACTACCCAGGGGATACGTGTAGGGAATCAGGATACAAGTGATTCGTACTAAATCGTTCCTATAACATTTTGTATTATTTTTTATTTGGCTATATCTGAAACGTTCTAAGCTCTTACTTAAAACTTTAAACTTAAAAAATATATTATGTATGGCAGATTAGGTATTCTTTGTAACTCAATTTTTTTTATATATATTTTTTAAATAGTAGTTGCAGCCAGTTTCAGAAGAATTAATTAAAGGTTTTACGTTAAGATATGATTGGCTTATAAGTGGAAAACTTATTTCGTTAACTTGTTTAGAGGCATTCATGTTTCGATAGAAACTGAAATAACTTTGCAACTTTCGACAAGTTGTTAAGACCATTAGGGGTAAACTATACCTTGTTATTTACTAATTACTTTCTACATATTTTATTATTATATCAATATAAATAATAATTTATTATGTTTTATTCAATTATCAAACAAGGGCAATAAAAAAAATGTGTTTAAAAATTTTAATATACCACGTTTCTTTTCTCGTTTTGTTTTTATTTCAAATTTTGTTCATATATGTCGCAATTTATTTTAAATATGTACAAGGATGTCACTTTTTTGAGATAATTGGAATATTGATAGCGTTATTTGAATTCCTAAAGCGTTAACCTTCGTCACGAAATTGTATTTAAATCGCGTCTTAATAACTTGCAAAGCCGTGGAAATAACAATTTGAAGATCGACGTTGGAAAGCCTTGATGAAAATTAAACCTAGAGTTCTAATAATTCGGGATTATTGCTTGTATTGTTTCAATTTATTGTGGTTCACGAATAAAAACAAAAATAAACACAAGTGTTTTTTTTATTTTTGAAATTTCTTTGTTTATGACAAATAAGCAGAGTCCATGTGATATTATGTGAAGTTTGTGCACACGTACTAGATCTCCCCCTTCATTATCTTAAATTTTATAGACCACAAATTCTTGCAAAAGAACCCCGATCCCTACCAAATATTATTCGGGAGTCTATGGAAATCAAAAACCATTCTTATTTAATTGAGAATATGATCGGGTGCAAACATCTGCTTGGGTTTCTATAGTTAACAATACATTTATTGTAATTTAGGAATAAAAATAACAGTAAAAACAATTTTTTATTTTTGTTTATTTTTTATATGTTATGTTTTATTTTTTATCTATGCAATTCCTAAAGAACTATTTACCTACAAGGGTGACAAATAAGCCCAGTCCACGTTATAGTATGTGAAGTTTGTAAACACGTACAGAATCAGTCCCGCCACTAAATCAAAATTGATAGAATAAATAACCTTGCAAAAGAACACCGACTCCTGCCAAAATGATTTGCGAAGCTATAAAAATAAAAAAAATGTATTCAATTGAGAAGATAATTGGTTGCTACCATCTGCTTGGGATCCTTTTTTATTTATTTATTTAATAACAGCCTTTTTACATAAGCTTACTGATTCCCTAGCCCCTCAACAGAATACAAACAGTTTCTTTAGATCCTCACGTTCCCGAGTTTCTAAAACTCCTATTTGAATATTCGTTGAAATATTAGAACTAAGTTCTATACTTAAACATACAAGGGTGCGGTAAAAATATAATATTTGCCCAAGAACTTCATGGGTTTATGTACATAATAAATTTGTTTCACAACATCATAGCATGGTGTTTAGTGTACACTAGAGGAAAGTATAGAAACTAACTTTACTAACTAATTTAAGCTGTAAATTGTATATATATATATAGTCAGTCATCTCTAGTATTCAATTTTATCGTAAGTCTTTAGCAAACGTTTAACACATTTCATATAAAAAGAAGATATACAATTATTCAGAAGTTTTTGCTACAGGACTCCAACAAGCTGGATTTTGTGGATATAAGTCCCACATATGCGTTTGTATCGCCATCACAACAACAACGCTTCACATGTCCACTTCTGAATATAGGCCTTCAAAGACTGCCACAATATGCATGTGTATTTTTGCCATAGTTGCCACGCTTGATAGACAGTTTGGCACCGCGATTTTATATTTCTTAGTTGTTATTAGGAAGACTCTGTTGCCCATCTCCTAGTTTGTTTCCATCTGTCGCCTCATAACATATGGATTAGTGGATACTCTTACATGTCTATTACATGTTTCGGTAATCGATAATAACATTACAGTAAATAAACGCGCAGAGATGCAATAGTTATTTAAGTTGTTACAAGAAGTTACTGCTGCACATCCCCTGGGTTGGATCTTCTGTCACCTCTTACGACACCTACAGGATTATATGAGATAGTGGATTTTCTCTACACAGCTAAAATGAAATTATCAACGCAAAATGCATCCATAACGCAAAAATAAAACAATATTATTGCTATACACAGGAACATAAGGTATGTATTAAATTTGGAAACTTGCTATAGATAGTTTTCAAGTCCGTCGATAATTTGTTGTCAATTCGCTTGAAGCGACGACTGTTTAACAGTAAATTAAAATGAAATTGTAAATTTATATTAGAAACATGGATGGATGACGTTTTGTGTCACACTATACGTGGTAGAGTATTGCTTTTGCTATATTATGGTTGTAGCACGACTGGGTCGACTCGACCTGGGTAGGACGAAGCTTTCACAAAATACCATCGAGAAATAGCAACTTAATGCTACTATGTTTGATATGATAAGTGTAGAGAACCGGATACCCTTTTTACTGCAAAACGAGGCATCCCATCTCAGACCTAGGTGGAGATGTAATGTCTACCGATCAAAGCATCTGCTTACAATTAATTGTTGTGGTGCGCGTTTGTCACCCTTATTCTTAAAATACAATTATTCTAAAATAAGGGTTGCATATAAACATAACGGAAGTTTACCAATGAACCATAACATTGACATATTTTCGTGTTAATCTCTAAAATATTTTCTGAGTACATTCTTTCATCGGATCTTGCAGCGCAGTCTCTCATTTGTGGTCTCCTATAATGGAATATTCCAAGATAAATGAATGCCATTTATCCATTATGGACCAACGCAGTCGATAATGTGAAAAAAAATTATTTTGAATGGTAATCATTAATTTTTGAGCCCACTGATTAAAATAAGGTTTCTAATTTTTTTGTATTTTTGTATGTATGAGTATTCAACGCGATATCTTCACCAACTGTAAATATAATTATTTTTTATTAAATAAACTATATACCGTGTAGTGGCGGTGTAAGAATATCTACTAACCCATATCATTCTGTGGCTGTCGTAAGATGCGACAGACGGCAAAAAATCGGGAGGTTGGCAGCAGCGTCTTCATAATAACTACTAAAAATAAAAATAAACTGCGGTTAGCAACCCACTCGCCGCTCGGCAAATATCCCCAATGATGGATGGCATGAGGCAATCTAAGAAGACCTATATTCAGACTGGAGTTAAATAGCCTGTAAAGGTAACAGTAAATAAAATTTATATCAAGAATGTTGCCGTTACAATTGAAAATAAATTGGTTAAAAATGTGTAATTGTAAATTAACACATAGAAAAAAAATGAAACCTAAGGGTGAAAGAATAGGTAATGAAATATTTATGAAGCTACTCAGACGACATTCTAGTCAGAAAATGTCGTCACTTAGCGGTCAGCCACCGCAGAGTCTACTTCACCTGAGGATACCTCATTTAGAGGCAAAACACGTGTCGTATTATCGACGGTGTTTTTCCTAGTGTAGAGGTGTTAGGAGTAGTGGTGACGGGGATAGTGTACGCAATTGAGGGAGGGCGGGAGGAGCTCTTCAAACAAGGTAAGACAAATAATTTTATTTTATTACGCGGTTCTTAGCTAATAAATATTAAATATTAATTAGACGGTTCTCACTTTTCTAAAAGTTTTATTTTTGAACTTAATTCATAGTACTTCTATTCTATCTGACATTCTTAAGCTAGTAGGTAGTAAATTTGGGTTAAAACTATATTTTCATCCATTTTATCGACTTTTAATAGGATTTTCCTTTTTAAAAGGATTATTAATAAAATGTAAAAGACTAATTACTTTTCTAAACTTTAGTAGTAAAGTGTCGGAAACTCGCTTGACTAAGTCTCGGGCTCAAGGTATTGAGGTGAATTTTAAATGGAAGAGTTAATTGAGCTTCTTTTTTTTGTGGACATAAATCTTGTTAGACAATGAATTCCAAAATGTATTTCATAAGAGCGACCAGCCCCTGCTTCGACTGGGTTAAATCGAATAATGTTACGTAATTTATTGTATAGTTTTTTTCGATTTCACAAAAAAAATACATTCTTAGAGATTTTTGGAATAAAATATAGCCTAAATGGCACAGATGGCCTTTGTAGGCATATAGACGAGTGTAGATTGCAGTACCATTCGTCTCCGCGACTAAACGCGATTGCTGATCGTAAGGTCCCGGTTTCAATCCCGGGTTTCAATTCCCGGGTCAGGCCAAAAAAACCTTATTGAGTTTTTTCTGTTAAAAAATTCTCGATAGAAGCCCAGAGTCAGGAAGTTGGCGGTGTTTCAATCCCTTGCCTCGGAAATGCATTCCGATAAAGCCGTTGGTCCTGCGCCTGACCTCTCTCCGGTCGTGTAGGTTTGCCGTCCTGGACTAAGAGAGAAAAGGAAAAGAGAGTGCACCTGTGCTTGCGCATACATCGAACACTAGGCTGTCTCCTCTGATCCTGGACGCCGTAACCTTAATCTGGTCTGGAGGAAATTACCAGATGTCTCACACCTTAGATGCTGTTCCTCGATCTTGATCTGAGTATTTAATGACTGGCGAAAACGAAATGATCCGTTTGTTGGAAACTATGATAACTTTCCAGCATTTTCCATAGTCCTTTACATACCCAAGGAATTAAACAGGGTGGTAGATTCTCTAAAATTGCGTAAGTGTATACAAAGTTAAAAACTTCCTCGAATGTTGTTTTACTAATTGAAAACAAAATCTGAATCAAATAATGAGTTCTATTTTAAGAGAAAATATTAAACAAAAACATTAAGTCTCCTATTTTTAATTTTTCTGAAAATTTTCTTCCATCTCAAAGCTTATATAAAATTATATTATGTCTGGTATAGATTAGTATTCGAAAAAATAATAAAAAGTAACACTATTTCTTCTTTTTATACCTTTTTTTAAATAGAGGGCACGTCAAGTTTCAGGAGAATAAATTAAAGGTTTTACGTATAGTTATGATTGGCTTATAAGTGGATAACTTATTTCTTAACTCATTTTAGAGGCATTCGCGTTTAGATAGAAACTGAAATAACTTTGCAACTTTCTACAAGTTATTTGGGGCATTAGGGGTAATCGACACCTTGTTATTTACTAATAAATATCTACATGTGTTATTAATAACTGAAAAGAAACATTGCGGAAAAGTCTATTATTTTTTTTCTATTACACACTATAAGGAATAATTTGAATGTAATGGAACAATTTGCAAGATCGTCTAATATCGAAATACAATGTCTACGAGAAAATAAAGAGGAAAACATATTAAATACTGTTGTTCAAATAGGAAAAGTCATAAATTGTAACATTAACGAAACCAATATATCGCACTGTATAAGAATTTCGAAACAAAATCCTCAAAGTTCCAGGCCAAGATCTGTGCTAGTAAGATTTAATAACCAGCGTATACGTGATTCTTTCATTGCCAGTGCTAGCAAATATAACAAAGAAAGTAAGAGTAAACTCAACACTAGCCTACTAGGAATTGCATCTGATCCACCAAAACCGATTTTCATAGTAGAACATCTGACCGCGGATAACAAAGAACTGCATGCGGCAACAAGGGCCCGTGCAAAAGAACTGGGTTTCAGATTTGTCTGGGTCAAAAATGGAAAAATTTTTGTGCGGAAAACAGAAAAATCTGAATGTATTCATATTGTTAACAAAGATATTTTTAAAAAAATTGGGTTCTAATTCGGTGTACACTATAGTATTTTATTCTCTAACTATCAATGTCGCGTGCATAAAAAATAGGCAAATTCAATTCGTTAGACAAAATTAGACAGTTTACTATAGGTTTGTTAAATATTCATTCGCTTAATACAGGTTGGGATGAATTTGTGGCGTCATTTCGGTTGGCTAACTTTGATGTCGTCTGTCTAACCGAAACATGACTAAAAACTGACTCTGATATTGGTGCTTATACCATTCCTAGCTATAATCTAATACATAAGCCACGTTGTGGTCGTAGTGGCGGTATAGGTGTATATGTGAAGTCCAATATGCGTGTAAAACAACTTAATCACCCCGAGTCTATACTTTAACAATTATGGATTGATATTAAAACTAAGCGACACAGTTTGTTAATTGGAATTGCATATCGTCCTGAGTGTGTAAGTCAAGAAATTGCAATTGATTCCCTTCATGAATCTTTATCAGTACTAGGATCTGAATACGAGTACATATTTATTGTAGGTGATATTAATATAAACTGTATAGATCGTAACAATCTGGTAACCCTACCTAAATGTTTCGAAGTTCTGACTGACTCTTACAAGCTACATCAAATTGTTAACTTGCCGACTCGTATCACGCCACATATACTTCGACACTTATTGATGTCATATTTACTAGAGTTAATCTGGAACCCATATCGGTAGATGTAGTACATAATGATGACTTAAGTGATCACGGACTAGTAATAGCAACATTCCCTATTAGTGTTTCTAATATAAAACCCCGCACCGTCCAGTATAGACCACTGGCAGATAATGCCAAATATATTAATAATGCAGCTGCATTCACGCCCTGGGAACTCATACTGGAATATAATGACCTTAATGAAATGGTTAACTTGTTCAACTTTCTTATCTTAGACTAAGTAGATACTTTTGCCCCTGTATGTACACGTAAATTTAATAAATCTCCATCTCCATGGATGACCAATACCCTTATAGAAATGAGAAATATTCGTAATAAAGCATGTCGTAAAGCTAAAATAAGTAATTCCGAATCAGCTTATAAATTTTACCAGGACATGCGCAACCTATATAATTGCGCTGTTCGTGTTGAGAAACAAGCATATTTTACCCAATTTGTAATTAATAATATTAAAAATCCGTCCGTAATGTGGCGTCATATTAATAAAACAATTAAGAATGGTGCAAGTAAATCAATTCCTGCACATCTTTTGGATTCCACAAAACTCAATAGACATTTTATAAATAGCGTTCCTGTGTTACCGGTTGATTTAAAACAGTTTGAAAAATTTGAAATTAATTGTCGTAGTAACTTATCTGAGTTCAATTTTAATAGAGTGACTGCTTCAGAGCTACATAAGATTATTAATTCCTTTTCTTCTAACTCTAAAGGATGTGATGAAATTAGCATGAATATGATTAAGTTTACATTACCCTACTCTTTGATTGCTATTGAAGCCATCGTTAATAAATCATTGTTAGAAGGAGTATTTGCTGATGTTTGGAAGTGCTCATTGATCATACCCTTACCTAAGAAACAGAAAATAGACAGCTTTGACGACCTCAGGCCAATAAGTATATTGCCTGTTTTGTCAAAAATAGTTGAGAAGTGCGCACAGTCACAAATTACTAACTATCTGAAAGAGAATGCCATCCTTCCAGATTTCCAATCGGGTTTTCGGCAAAAATTTAGCACAACCACAGCACTATTACACATAACGGACGATATTCTTACCGCCGCTGATAATGAACAAGGTACCATTCTAGTTCTACTAGATTTCACTCGGGCTTTCGACTGCATTAATATACCACTTTTACTGACAAAATTAAAAAAACGTTGGTTTTTCCGAATCGGCATGTTCGTGGTTTCAGTCTTACTTCTGCGGGCGGAGTCAGAAAGTAAAATGCATCAATATTGAAGGTACTGCTGATACATCGGAGCCCCTATCAATTTCTAAAGGCGTTATACAAGGGTCCATTCTTGGCCCAACACTCTTCGCCATATACACAGCAGACATAAAAAATGTAGTTCACCACTCCAAATATCACCTTTATGCCGATTACACCCAATTGTACGTCCATACGTTACCAAAAACCGACAGTATTACAACAGCGGTTACCAGCCTCAATGATGATCTAAAATTAATAGAGCTTTGGTCAAAGTCTCATGGCCTACTACTGAATCCTAAAAAAGTACTTGTATAATTATGGGTACACGTCATCAGGTTGCATTAATCAAAAAAATTGATCCAACTATCATGATCAGTGGCACAACTATTCCTCGAGAAGATTGTATTCGTAACTTAGGCCTTAACATGGATGAAGGTTTAACGTTTGAACAACACGTACAGCAAAAGATAGGAAAATGTTTTGGATCTTTAAAATCTCTTTACAAAATTCGTTCTTTTCTAAAACCAAATATCCGGCTCCGTCTTTGCAACAGTCTAGTCTTGTCACACTTACATTATTGCAACTTGGTATATGGTCCTTGCCTTTCACAGAAAACTATAGGAAGAATACAAAGGGTGCAAAATGCGTGTATGCGTTATTGTTTTGACATACCTAAGACTAACCACATAACTCCTTATCTACTTAAAAATAATATTTTAAATATGGGTTACACCAGAAAACTAAAATATTCTTGTTTCGTACACTCGTTAAATAATTCGCAATCTCCTCATTATTTATATGAAAAATTATCTCCAAAATGTCAAATAACACGTTTGAGACAAAGAGGTAAACTATTATATATACTTCCAACTTATAAGCGTGTTAAAGCAAAGGGATGTTTCAAATATGCTGCCTCCAAAATTTGGAATAATATACCTCCTCCTTTACAGGAGATCGTGAATGTAAAATCATTTAGAAAGAAATGCAAAGTATGGTTACTTAAACAACAAAAATTGGAGGCAGGTATTAAGTATCATATTATATAAATTTGCCGATTTACATAGCACATGAGTTTATATTTTCTTTACGTTGTTTCACGTCAATGCCAAGATTAGGTTAAGATACTGTGTTTTTTAAAAGTTGGCTGTGGCAGAATACCAGCGGTGACCCCAAATCACCACATAGCTGAGTCACAGGCCAGTTTGTCTCATTTTTTTTAATGTATGTTTTTACTTACGTATGTTGCTAGATAAGTTTGTGATAATTTTTTTGTACACTTTTAGCTACCGTGTGTGAATTGAGACAAATAAAACTCTTTATTATTATTATTATTATATATCAAAATAAAAAATAATTTAATATATTCTATTTAAATATCAAACAAGAGAGTAAAAAAAATGTGCTTACAAATTTTAATATACCATTTTGCTGTTTTTTTTATTTCAAATTTTATTTATAAAGATATTTGTCGCAATTTATCTTAAATATTTACAATGATGTCAACTTAATAACATAATTAGAATATTTATAGCGGTATTTGCATTCCTAATGCCTTCGTCACGAAATTGTCTTTAAATTGCGAAGCCGTTGTAATAACAATTTGGAGATCAGCGTTGGAAAGCCTTGCGGAAAATTTAATCTAGGGTTGTACTAATTTGGGCTTATTACTTGTACTGTTTCAATTTATAATAGTTTACGAATAAAAATCAAAATATACATAAGTCATTTTATATTTTTACCTACGAAATGTCGGGAATATAAAATAAGTTGATATACCAGATAAAATCCATAAATACTAGTTTTATGGATATTTGTATTGTTCTTGGAAACATAAAAATCAATACAGATTAGATCGATAACAAATCCTCATAAAAGAACTGTAATTTTTACCAAAGATGATTCGAGAAACTAGAGAAACGAAAAATAAAACGTATTCTAATTTGAATAGAGAAGATGGCAGGAAGCTACCATCTGTTTGGGATCCTTAAAATATTAAATCCCTATCCAAGCATGCCACTACGAGATTTCAAGATTATTAAAATATTAATATATTATAAAAAGTTATTTCTGTGTAGATCGGACCAACATTGGGATGTCTAACACGTCATTTGCCCCGTGTCTGGTGCCGTAAAGTACTCTATGTGGTGCTGTAAAGTACTCGAAACGTCGGGAATAAAATATAAGCTATAAACAAGATAAAATCCGTAAAACTCAGGTTCATTCAATAGTGTGTAAATACTTTGGTTTATATAAAAGTAAGTATTTTGAATTTAAGAACAATATAATGCAAAAGCGTATCTTAGAATACCAAGATAGAATTCTTTTTTACCAGGAAACAGTCTCCATTTCTTGTCGCTATTCTCAGAAAACACAGCAGTATCCTTGCTTCCCCGGTCGTTTTGAACTGCATCCATAGTATATTATAGCTTGGCTTTACTACTCAGCAAATTAAATGGGAATTTTTATATCACTGGCCTGATTTTGTCCACAGTTGATAAATGTTACTTACAAGGATGCTATGCTGAGGCTATGCCAAACAATTTTTGAAATATTCGCTCATGTTTCCTACGCTTCAAATTCAATTCTTCAATCAAATCGGTGAGTACTTAGTGACTATAGTAACTACTTACTTATACAGTATAGTAAGTACAGCAAAGGAGTAGAATTATTTGCCAACGACTGGCTTTTCGTCCCATTAAATTCCAGGTAATTTTAAAGTAAGTTTGTATCATATAATATTTGGGTACTAAAAGAGCAGGTATTTCGCTTATATATATATATATATATATATATATATATATATATATATATATATATATATATAAAAAAAATTACGTGTCACATTGTTTGTCCGCGATGAACTCCTAAACTACAGAACTGATTTCAATGAAATTTCGCACACTGTGTGCAATTTTGTCCAACTTGAGAGATAGGATACTTTTTATCCCGATAAGTGACCTTCAATATTTTTATTGCGAATTTAAGGATTTTTTATAGGAAGGATCGTCGGAAAGGGCAGAACAATGTCTGCCTGGCCAGCTAGTATATATATATATATATATATATATATATATATATATATATATATATATATATATATATATATATATATATTATATATATATATGTGTGTGGGTATGTATGGATATATAATATACAGACGTTCTCACGTTTAAAGTATATGATTTTATATTATCATTTAAAAATGAAGATGTACATGAGAAATGTTGATTTAGTGATTCAATATCAACGTCTTTATTCGAAATAGTGGATTCTTTAGATTTTGCAACTCCTATTGATCTGAGAAACTTCAAAATTTTTGCAGGTTCTCCATTCTCGACTGATTTTTGAACATGGCGTTGTTGTGTATCTCTACAAATTGTACTGCAGGGATTCCGTATG
This sequence comes from Parnassius glacialis, assembly GCA_033319125.1. Lineage (NCBI taxonomy): Eukaryota > Metazoa > Arthropoda > Insecta > Lepidoptera > Papilionidae > Parnassius > Parnassius glacialis. The sequence goes on along the minus strand of JAVANC010000028.1, from coordinate 3,812,435 downwards.
CTCCTGTACGTGTCACTTAGGAGTTACTTTTGCGCATTAAAGGTCCACAATCAGTAAGGATGTGCAGAGGCGCTTTTTTCCGGATCCTTTTAAGGATCAGAACCAGCACATCCTTAAATTGCTTTATCTCAGGATAAAAATGATTTTTTAAGACAACAGTGTCCAGTAAGGGCTTTTGTCAGAATGCGCAGTTTATTTTTACTCAATCCCAGGGCTTCTGAAGCTAATTTACAAAGAAAAACCCGGATAAAGGTTTTAGAATGATTTAAGCCTGGTGTATCAGACCAGATCTTAAATGATTTATTGTGATAAGGAGTTTCAAGGTTCAATCGGGCTAGGCTTTTTGAGGTTCCACAAAACGGCTCAGGTCAAAATCGAGTACTCTTTGAGCCCTACTGTGCGAGCTTGTCAGCAAGTTCAATGCCTACACGCCTAGCCCGGAGACTATCTTAAAACGACCCTGTAGTTACATACTAGATCGTTAAAACGGTTCACGCAGTCTCCAACTAGCTTAAAGTTCACTGAGTTTGATATCTGCGCTGCTGCTAATGCCACATAAACTACTACCTCAGTAGCGATCAGAATAGATCTTTAAGGTCGCAGTAATAGTGGTATTTCTAAACCTGCATAGCTGCTCGCACATAATAAGGAAAATATATAGGTCCGACCCAGGATTTGCACCCGTGACATGATCAGCAGTTGTGCTTACTACTAGTGAAACAACGAGGACTACGTATGAATGTTAAATGTAATGAATAAGTAAGATTTATTGAAGTATTCTAGTAATTAGTATTGTAAAATTATATTTGTGGCCGATTATAGATTCTTTAATATGTTATCCGTTAAACATTAACATTTTTAACCTGGATGTAATGATTTCTTATATTTACGCGAATACTACGTAAACTGAAACTAATTTAACGGATTTAATTTAGTTTAATTCCCGAAGTTTCAGGTGCTTTATAGCACCCATGGTCGCGGGGGGATTGAAATTTTTGTCGTCCCGATTTCATAGTTATCTAGGTAGCCGGGATGGCTACCTTCAGTTTTTAAATACAAATTTTTAGTCCAATCTATGCAGAATGAGTTCAAAGTATTTCTTCGTAGATCGGACCAAAAATTAAAATTTAAAAAGTGAATTTAGCCGGGCTAACTATGACATCCGTAAGTCAAACACGTCAGTCCCTCCGTGACAATGGATGCTGTAAAGCACCCGAAACGTCGGGAATTAAAAAAGTTAATATTAAACCCGATGTAATCCGTAAAATTGAATTTACTAAACGATTTATATATTAAAAAGCGTAATCTTTAGCAACAGTTAGGCGCCAGCTGTGTTACAAAGCTTTATTGAAGCTGTCGGATTACGCGCAGCTGAAAAAACCGTCGAATGATTACTAACGTCCTGTGATGTTAGATGGAGTATAGAATGTTTTTCTTTTTTTCTTAAATACAAACTATGTTTATTTCAAAACTTCAAGAAAATATATATAGAAATTTTTCCATAAACAATATTTATAACAGTTTAAAAAACACCAAGATTAAACACCACGCATTGATCAGGAGCTGTAATAATCCTGAAAATTATTTTATTTTATTCTGGTTATCCTGATCAGGATACTAGGTTAAACTGACAAAATTATTGAATTGTTACCGGCCGTCTACAAGTTGGTGAAAAAACATTAAAAGATTAATTTACATAGATAAATAGATACACGCGAAGCTAATAAGAGCGTGTTAAAATACACTTTCCAAAGTCTATCCTTCTCATATGTGGCCACGCTGCATCTGTGACCTGTGTGTGATGTGTTGTAGTTTGACCTATCTGCAATATATCGCCATTTTGAATCTTCAATATATCGCGTCTATGATGTCCCTTGTTAAATATGCCACTCACATCTACGGTATAACTTTGTCTAATGATGGGTATGTAAAATAAACGTTTATTCCTTTTAAATTATTGTTAGATAAAGAATGCATTAAAAACAAACATTTATTAGTTAACACAAGAAGTGCCGTTAACGTTATAGAACTAACGAGGTGGCAATAATTATGACTAAGTAGTTCAGAAACTGCTGGAGGTTGATGTTGCCGTTAATTGCCAACTTATGTAGAACTGCGCCTTAGGTGATAAAGTCGAAGTTGTGATTTACATGGCAAGCTCTAAGACACGGATGTGATAAATGTATATTTTTATATAAGTCAAGGCAACGGAGTGAAGACTTATTAAATATTACTATTTATAATTTACGCCATTTATAACTATATTAACTTGTTTTATTAAATGGTTGTGTAGTGGAAGTGTAAGAATATCCACTACTCCATATCGTCCCGTCGGTGTCATAAGAGCTAACAGAGGGAAACAACCCAGGAGATAGACAGCAGCATCTTCCTAATACCTAACAATTGGAAAAAGAAAATATGTTTCCCACCCGCCTCCTAAGCGTGGACCCTATGACAAATATCTGTCTTATAAGACAATATATAGCGAACACTATACAGTAGTGCACTTTGAGAGGGTGTAATGAATGAAAGCATGAAATTAAATGAGTATTCTAGTATATGTAAGGTCTGGAGAGACATTAACATGAGCTAGTTGAAATGAAAAAATTTAATGCATGACTTTTGAGTTATTCTTTTCAATTGTATACTGTAGACATTTTCGTCGTATAGTTTAAATATCAAATATAAATTCCACAGGGTTTCCTAGAATAACGACAAATTGTTGTCAAATTGGAAACAACAGAACTAATCTCAGGCAGTCTGTTCGAGCTTAATTAATGTTCTTGTCTCGAGAATGTTAAGCGCTGGTTACAAATTGCATGTCATCTTTCGATCGTGACGTGAGATCGTCTGTATATTATATATATCTATACATACACACATACACACACACACATATATATATATATATATATATATTTTTTCATTTCAACTAGCTCATGTTAATGTCTCTCCAGACCTTACATATACTAGAATACTCATTTAATTTCATGCTTTCATTCATTACACCCTCTCAAAGTGCACTACTGTATAGTGTTTGCTATATATTGTCTTATAAGACAGATATTTGTCATAGGGTCCACGCTTAGGAGGCGGGTGGGAAACATATTTTCTTTTTCCAATTGTTAGGTATTAGGAAGATGCTGCTGTCTATCTCCTGGGTTGTTTCCCTCTGTTAGCTCTTATGACACCGACGGGACGATATGGAGTAGTGGATATTCTTACACTTCCACTACACAACCATGTAATAAAACAAGTTAATATAGTTATAAATGGCGTAAATTATAAATAGTAATATTTAATAAGTCTTCACTCCGTTGCCTTGACTTATATAAAAATATACATTTATCACATCCGTGTCTTAGAGCTTGCCATGTAAATCACAACTTCGACTTTATCACCTAAGGCGCAGTTCTACATAAGTTGGCAATTAACGGCAACATCAACCTCCAGCAGTTTCTGAACTACTTAGTCATAATTATTGCCACCTCGTTAGTTCTATAACGTTAACGGCACTTCTTGTGTTAACTAATAAATGTTTGTTTTTAATGCATTCTTTGTCTAACAATAATTTAAAAGGAATAAACGTTTATTTTACATACCCATCATTAGACAAAGTTATACCGTAGATGTGAGTGGCATATTTAACAAGGGACATCATAGACGCGATATATTGAAGATTCAAAATGGCGATATATTGCAGATAGGTCAAACTACAACACATCACACACAGGTCACAGATGCAGCGTGGCCACATATGAGAAGGATAGACTTTGGAAAGTGTATTTTAACACGCTCTTATTAGCTTCGCGTGTATCTATTTATCTATGTAAATTAATCTTTTAATGTTTTTTCACCAACTTGTAGACGGCCGGTAACAATTCAATAATTTTGTCAGTTTAACCTAGTATCCTGATCAGGATAACCAGAATAAAATAAAATAATTTTCAGCATCATTACAGCTCCTGATCAATGCGTGGTGTTTAATCTTGGTGTTTTTTAAACTGTTATAAATATTGTTTATGGAAAAATTTCTATATATATTTTTTGACGTTTTGAAATAAACATAGTTTGTATTTAAGAAAAAAGGAAAAACATTCTATACTCCATCTAACATCACAGGACGTTAGTAATCAGTGGACGGTTTTTTCAGCTGCGCGTAATCCGACAGCTTCAATAAAGCTTTGTAACACAGCTGGCGCCTAACTGTTGCTAAAGATTACGCTTTTTAATATATAAATCGTTTAGTAAATTCAATTTTACGGATTACATCGGGTTTAATATTAACTTTTTTAATTCCCGACGTTTCGGGTGCTTTACAGCATCCATTGTCACGGAGGGACTGACGTGTTTGACTTACGGATGTCATAGTTAGCCCGGCTAAATTCACTTTTTAAATTTTAATTTTTGGTCCGATCTACGAAGAAATACTTTGAACTCATTCTGCATAGATTGGACTAAAAATTTGTATTTAAAAACTGAAGGTAGCCATCCCGGCTACCTAGATAACTATGAAATCGGGACGACAAAAATTTCAATCCCCCCGCGACCATGGGTGCTATAAAGCACCTGAAACTTCGGGAATTAAACTAAATTAAATCCGTTAAATTAGTTTCAGTTTACGTAGTATTCGCGTAAATATAAGAAATCATTACATCCAGGTTAAAAATGTTAATGTTTAACGGATAACATATTAAAGAATCTATAATCGGCCACAAATATAATTTTACAATACTAATTACTAGAATACTTCAATAAATCTTACTTATTCATTACATTTAACATTCATACGTAGTCCTCGTTGTTTCACTAGTAGTAAGCACAACTGCTGATCATGTCACGGGTGCAAATCCTGGGTCGGACCTATATATTTTCCTTATTATGTGCGAGCAGTTATGCAGGTTTAGAAATACCACTATTACTGCGACCTTAAAGATCTATTCTGATCGCTACTGAGGTAGTAGTTTATGTGGCATTAGCAGCAGCGCAGAGATCAAACTCAGTGAACTCTAAGCTAGTTGGAGACTGCGTGAACCGTTTTAACGATCTAGTATGTAACTACAGGGTCGTTTTAAGATAGTCTCCGGGCTAGGCGTGTAGGCATTGAACTTGCTGACAAGCTCGCACAGTAGGGCTCAAAGAGTACTCGATTTTGACCTGAGCCGTTTTGTGGAACCTCAAAAAGCCTAGCCCGATTGAACCTTGAAACTCCTTATCACAATAAATCATTTAAGATCTGGTCTGATACACCAGGCTTAAATCATTCTAAAACCTTTATCCGGGTTTTTCTTTGTAAATTAGCTTCAGAAGCCCTGGGATTGAGTAAAAATAAACTGCGCATTCTGACAAAAGCCCTTACTGGACACTGTTGTCTTAAAAAATCATTTTCATCCTGAGATAAAGCAATTTAAGGATGTGCTGGTTCTGATCCTTAAAAGGATCCGGAAAAAAGCGCCTCTGCACATCCTTACTGATTGTGGACCTTTAATGCGCAAAAGTAACTCCTAAGTGACACGTACAGGAGCATACGGAATCCCTGCAGTACAATTTGTAGAGATACACAACAACGCCATGTTCAAAAATCAGTCGACAATGAAGAACCTGCAAAAATTTGGAAATTTCTCAGATCAATAGGAGTTGCAAAATCTAAAGAATCCACTATTTCGAATAAAGACGTTGATATTGAATCACTAAATCAACATTTCTCATGTACATCTTCATTTTTAAATGATAATATAAAATCATATCCTTTAAACAATCTGCCCAAAGCATCAACTCCTAATTTCTCGTCGTCCACCTTCAATCAATTGTCCGACTGTGATGTTAAGAAGAACGTTTTGTCCATATCGTCAAGTGCTATCGGATGTGATGAAATTAGCCGTAAAATGGTAGTCCCCCTGATTGACATTATTCTCCCCATCCTAACTCATATTTTCAATTACTCCATATCCTCTGAATTCTTTCTTCAAATCTGGAAGGAAGCTAATATCATTCCTATTCCTAAAAAAAAGAACCCCTGTTCTCCTTCAGATTATCGATCTATATCTATCCTTCCATTCCTTTTAAAAGTCTTTGATCGTTTTTTATTTGCACAATTTAACCACTACCTAAATAAAAACTCCCTTCTTGACTCCTTTCAATCGGGGTTCAGACTTAGTCATAGTACAGTTACAGCTTTACTTAAAATCACAGATGATATTCGCTGGGGCATGGACCAAAAGCAGCTCACTATTCTTACGTTGCTGGATTTCAGTAACGCTTGTAACACTGTTGATTTTGACGTATTGCTGAGTCTGCTACGTTCTATTAACATATCTCCAGCGGCAATTGATGGTTTCAAAGCTAGTTGTGTGGCCGCTGGCAGCGTGTTATGGTAGAGGGTGTCACATCTACGTGGTGTGAACTA